>OZ034978.1:42023125-42404625 GCA_964030785.1 Siderastrea siderea | reverse complement strand
TTCATTATTTATTGTCAGTACTAGAGATTTATTGAATTCTGAACCAAATTTCAGCAAAAACCTTTAAAAAAATGTGGAACAATGTCACCAACTTTGTCTTATCTCAGTGAATCTGGTAAGTCCTTTAGCAAAAAACATCACTGACAGGAACAGTGATTGAACTCTTTTTAACGTTACATTTCTCCGTGATACACTGAGGAAGTATATCGGCAACTGCTCAACAGCAAATGTACTGTGCAAGCAATTTAGAATTGATTCCGCATGAGAAAGGGAAAATTATGGAACGATTCAATGAACTGCTGGAGAAACGGCCTGGACAAACCCTCGAGAAGATCCTCGCTTGATGGACAAGCCCGCAGAAAAGTTACGATGATTTTTAAGAAAGATATTGACACGATAACTGGTTTGTCGTTTGTTTCATCTGTTTTACCTATAAGTACAACTGTAAATGGTATTTTAGGTTTTTTTATTAGTGGATAAATTCAAATAAAATGGTAGAAAGAGAACTAGAGTTCAGCTACGACACATAATCCAGATTTAATATACCCATCTCGAATAAACGCCGGGATCTCAAATAAACGCCGGGACCCCGAATAAACGCCGGGGGCGTTTATTTTAAACTCAGCAATGTAGACTCGGCGTTTATTTGAACCCGGCGTTTATTCGGGGTCCGGCGTTTAATCGACAAAATACGGTACCTTAATTTGCACTTCCGGTAACTTGATATCTCTCAACGTTTTACATGTTCGAGTTATCAGGATTAAATTCCCTGCTTTATGCTGTAGTACACACAAAAAGCTTCAAAGGCCAATCTTGACAAGTCACATTACTATTGTCAGCGGTCTCACCGTAGCGTATATAAGGAGAATACATTATGAATTCGCTCTCTTTTCTCGCACACCCGTGTCCTCTACACGTCTTGTTGTTCTGCTCTAAAGACTCCCTGACACGCCGTGTGCCGGCGGACGCACTACAATCTGCTGTTCATAGGCCTAAAGCTTACCAGGGCCCCATTAATGCGGCTCAAGCAGTTGTCCCGCAAGTTTGAGCCACCACTGGCGGCAGAACCTGCTCCACAACCGGACCAACTTCCAAATCCTCCGGCCGAGCAACTTGAGGTTTTTTTATTATTCCTTGTCTTATTGTATCTGTTCGTCTTCTTGTTTTCCCCTATGTTAGCGCGCGCGCCCTTGTATTTCTGTTTTTTATTTAGCTCATACGCGTTTCTTCTGGGTTTCGCCTTTTCTTTGCTAGCTTCTTATATTACGTCATTAACATTTTGTCTTGTTGTTTGCTGGTTTACTTGTTGTATTCATTTCAGTATGCCACGTTTTTCACGTGTTTTTCACACATTGTAGCTTTTATTTTATTTCTCCATTCCCCCTTTGTTTCTTTCTTCAGTTTTCGGTACATTTTAGTTTGTATATCTCTTTTCTTTGCCGCTTTTACGTCCGTTTTATTTTTACCCTTTTTGTTCTCTCGAGATTTTTATTTTTGGGTTTACACTAGGTCCGCGGGTTAACGTAAGGCCCCGCTTGCTTATTGGAATTTTTATTTTCGCGGGTTAACAGAAGGTCCTGCTTCTTTATTGGAGTTTTTATTTTCGCGGGTTAACGGAAGGTCCCGCTTCTTTATTGGAATTTCTAATTTCACGGGTTAACAGAAGGTCCCGCTTCTTTATTGGAGCTTTTTAATTTGCGCGGGTTAACAGCAGGTCCCGCTTGTTTATTGACGTTTTATTTTCGCGGGTTAACAGAAGGTCCCGCTTGTTTGTTGGAGTTTTTATTTTCGCAGGTTAACAGAAGGTCCCGTTTCTTTATTGGAGTTTTTAATTTTCGCGGGTTAACAGCAGGTCCCGCTTGTTTATTGACGTTTTATTTTCGCGGTAACAGAAGGTCCCGTTGTTTATTGGAGTTTTTTTAATTTTCGCGGGTTAACAGTAGGTCCCGCTTGTTTATTGTCGTTTTATTTTCGCGGGTTAACAGAAGGTCCCGATTGTTTATTCAAGTTATATGCAGTTTTGGTTCTGCGAATTTCTTATATTTTTCGGCTTATAATTTAAAAGTCAAACTTTACTGTATATGAACAACTTTATTTTCCATATGGGTCCTTTTTCCCGACTGTTTATTTTTTCCCTGGTATACGGTCCAACCTGGCTTTTTCTCCCAACTTTAGTTCGCTCTTCCAATGGCGGTGCCTAGAGGGGTGACTTACACCCTCTCGGATTACCGGGCGCTAGGGCCGCCATTCCCTGGGGGGTACATCTTAGCTTTTAAGCTTTTTTTTACCAGCTTTTGGACCCACCTTTTCCCCTTGTGTTCAGTTTCTTTCAGTCTTCAAACGTATTCTTCCAGCCCCGGGGAATGGCGGCCTGTATTTTCAATTTGTTACATTTTTCTTTCGTCGTTCTATTTGCTGTTAGGCACACGCAATTTGCCTCAGGCTTTACCCATTTTTCAATCGTTTTTTATCTTTTTGCCATTCACCCCATTTCTCTCCTGATCATTTATTTCTGATTGGTAGGATAATGTTCTGGAAACCCTCAAGGTTCTGAGAATAAAGCCTGAATTTTAAGTTGAAAGTTTCGCTTTTCTTCGCCTATCGCTTATCCCCATCGTTCTCGTTTGGTCTCTTTTGTCCTGAGGTTGACAGTCTTGAAGGGAGTCTAATTCCCTACTCGGATTACCGGGGCCAAGGCTGTCATCTCCCAGGCTCCCTGTTATTTTAAACAAGTTGCACTAGGTATTGATTCCTCTTTTGAAGGCTGTGGTCTTGTTTAAGACATCACAGGCCCGTTTCAATTTCAGTTTTTATTGTAAGTAACAACTTAAGTACAATTACATAATTAGTAGATTTAGTTTTCTATTTGGTATTGCAAGTGATGTTACGTAATGTTAATACTGTTAACAGATGTAATGCCGTGAAGTTGGAATATGAGTTAAAAATGATAAATAAATTGAGAGTCCAAACACATGAGGTCGGGAGAAGCCCTCCGCTAAGGTCTCTTCATCCCACTTGCTTTCTTCTGCATCTGAAGAAGCTTCTAGTTTATTAAGTCAATATACTTCTCTGGATTCCCTCATAGATTTCATTTACGCGTCTTCTTCTTGTCCCTCAGGCGTGAAGCGATCTTCTTCTGCTTTCTCTTTCTTGAGTAGCGCGTTTTCGCTGAGTTTGGGTCCTTGTTTAAGAGTGTGGGAGATTTGGTTTTGAGTGTGGGTGCCTTGTTTTTAGGTTTGGGTGATTCGAATCTTGTTTGCCTGGTGCATTGTCACCTGTTTTTTCATATTACCGTTGCTATAAGCCTAAGGACGCCAGGGCTCCCATTCTCATTATAGAAGTGCAGGTGAGACCGGTGAAAATAGTTCACTTTTCTTCTTGCTTGACTGGTTCGTCGCGCATGTCAAATGTGCATTTGGCCACGCTTTTCCAGAAAACGTCATTGCTTCTGCACCACGTCATGGAGTCAAAGTGTACAAAAAAAAACCTGTTTGGAAAGTGTGTACTTTGGCTGGTTTAGTATATTTACGTAAGACGAAGCGTGAATGTTCTCACATTATTCACGTGCTGACGCACATATGTAAGAAATGGGACAAAGAAAATAATACAAAACAATCCCCTCTGAAGCCCATTCTCAGATGTTCCTCGCAAGCTCAGCGGATTGAAATTTAATTTTGTGGCTTTCTATGGAGAAATATTTTAGAAAGATCATGCCATTGTGTGACTTGTGCAGGTCTTGCGTGACTAGTCACGGAGCAAAGTGTCAAAAAACAAACAATCAAACAAAAACGCCAGAGACACCAAGGGTGATGACATAAGACGACCCGTTTTTTTTTTAATTATTGTTATTTTTTATTATTTCTGCTTCTTTCAACTGCAAAGGTAATATGTCTGTGTTCAAAACACCCAATTTAGTTTGGCAAGAGAGGATGACTCAGAGTTAAGGCATGCCAGGGTCAGCGCCTCCATCGCAGCGAAGACTATTATTCATAAAATAACACAAAAGGAATACTTACCTCGCTACAGACCACACTGTTTTAAAATTTTAATCCATAGCATGAAGTCCTCTTAAGATACCACGATAAAAATGTATGGAATAAAGAAAATCGCGAGCCCCCGGAATTACATGAAAATTTCATGACTCTTTATCAATCCACCTTTTTTTCTGTAAATAGTGTGAAATAAATAAAAAATGAACCTTACATAGTTTGATAGTTACAGGATCTAATGACCTTGTAACTAAATCTTAGCCTAATTTGAGATATTCACGGTTCAAAGTGTAACCTCACTTCCATGCACAAAGGACGAGAGGAGGAACTAGAACCGAAACGTCCCTCCACCATGTTGGACAAAACTTTAACCGGTTACATCTTTTAGAGGACTTGGACCAACTTTGTTCAAATTGTGTATGTTTTTCAATCTATGTATACGCAACGTTCGAAATGAACTACGTTCAATTTGGTTTAGCTGAAGGAAAATTATTGTCCACTGACATTCTACTTAAATGACGTCACATCTTTGAGGCGCTATCGCCCATTTTCTCCAGACCCGCACCTATACATTTCCAGACCAGCATCTGCATTTGCTACCTTGCTATGTAGTTTTTTTAATGGCAAATGTGCTTTTAAATTAATTGATATGCCAGCACTTTCTATCCCCTTGGAATTCCTTGTAGAATTACGAATGTTAATAAAGTCGTTTCCAAATGAAAATTGTGCAACAACAAAGCACTGTTTTCTTATTTGTAACGTTCTTAAACGTTCCCCGTGTCCTTAGACAACAATTCTAATGGTTGTTTGCTGATGCATATCTTACTTGAGGTCTAAGTGAAAGATACCTGAGGAACAAAAAGAGCATGCTTACCAGATCCAATGCTTGTTCGAAAGGGAGGATGCGATTTCCTGGGACTTAGTTACGTAGCTTTGAAAGAAGAAGAAGAAGAAGAAGAAGAAGAAGAAGAAGAAGAAGAAGAAGGTGTATCGCCTTTTTACAAGTCAACTGACAAAATAGTGCCACACACACAATCTAGATCGTCAGACACATCGTGGCGGTTCTCAACCAACTTTATTCTCCCAAGTATTCTGGGTAAATACACAGTTATCAGAGGATTATGGGTACTTAATTACTCCGTTACTTGCCAAAAATTTCGGACGTTAAAAATTTGGACGTTTTATTTCGGACGTTTAATTTTCGGACACTTTTTCTCTCGTTTCGGACAAATTTCGGACACTTTGCTGAAAAATGCCTAAAGTAAATTTACGCCTACAAAACATGAATTAGACTGAAGTAAGATCTGTGAAAATGATAGTTTTACTGCACCTCAAGGTTTTAAAGATACACTGACGAGAAAATGACACAAATTCAATCAATCTTATGCCTCAAGCAGTGTCTCAACTAGATTTCGGTAAAGTTCGGCAGTATCGATGCAACAGTTGAGGATGAAAAGTGTAGACCTTCTCCAATTGCAAAGGAAGGGCTTGAGATAGTCCTTCGAGCTACGTTTAAAATTGACGACAGCAAGCGGTTTCTTCTTCGTCGTCTCAAAGAGCTTATTCAAAAGAACTATCAACTTCTTGATCAATCACCTCGGTCACCGACAACCACAGATGAAGAAGAACCACACGCCAGTGACAATGAAGAGGACCTTTCGATTGTGTTGATTGATGATGAAGCAGAAGAGGATTAGCACCACTGGCAATGGCAATGCAATTATCAGAAAACTAGGCTTGGATCGAAAATTGAAATACATGTACCAACAGCAAAGTGGAATTTATCTATATTTGTGTCTTTCATAAAAGAAACAAATTGTTTCTTTCCAGTGATAAAAAGAACGACACCTGGACAAAGCTTAATTGGAAAGTACTTCAAAGTTTTATGATTTACTGTAAAAATTTCGGACGCTTAAAAATTTCGGACGGTTTTATTTTCGGACACTATTTTTGTCCGAAATTAAAATCGTCCGAAATTTTCTGCAAGTAATGTATAAACGTGTGCGGTGACTTTGAATAAGAGCTTTCCATAAACAATATGTTGATAGGAAACCCGCATAGTTCATGTCTTTCTGTAACCCAGCAGAAATTGACTGTAGATTTTTTGCAGATCCATGTGTTTGAGTCAATGCTCCAAATGATTTGCATTTGTTTAGCCTTCACGCTGGATTGAAAGTTTCTGTTTGCTTTCAGTTACGTGAAAAAAATAATACAGCAAGGCGACCCTGACGAGGGGATGTTTGTCAGAGGTAGCCACGTTACTGAGAGCAACTCCGGATCCTTTCTCGAGGGATGAAGAAGAAGGGCCCTGGGAACAAGGTTGGCATGAGTCCTTAAGAGCGGCTCTCTGTAACTTTCACCTAGGACCATGCAAGATAGAAAAATCGAAAATTGCCAAACTTTGTCACAATAAAGGTCTTCCCAAACCATTTATAAAAATATAAGTTTTAATTTATTCCGGTAGATATTTTACCGTTACGGCGACTTTATCATTCCGATGGCTCGGGGAGCGAGTAAAAACGGCTTGAAAGTGTCACTTAAATCAACCGCTCGTCTTGAATTGCGAAGACAGAAATATCAATATCAAAGCCATGTAGTATAAGTAGGATATTCCCTTGTCATGTGTGCTTTGTCAAATTTGAATTCGATCGAGTCCAGAATTTTTGAGAGATTTTTAAAATTTAACCGTTTCGAGCGGCATAGTGGCACGCTAAAAAATGTTGAAATTCAGGACCAAAAAAAGCACTCTGGTATATGGCTTTCGCAGGTGAGACTACACTTGTTGGAATAAGCAATCTTTCCTCTACGATTTTATGAAAAAAAATTTTTGGGTAAATGAAATGGTAAATGTTTGGGAGCGCTTTAACTACACCCTATTTTCCAAGCGAATACGACCTTTTGACCTTGACAGGCGGGGAAGTAATGACCAGCGTTTTCAAATAACACGCGCTAATTCCATCTTTTTTAAAACAAGTATCACAATGTTTGGTACTTACTAATTAATAGAGCCTCAAATAAAGTCATCAGCCGAAAACAGGACAGGTTTTCGCTAGCAAATACGCTTTTTGGTCAAGGCAAACTTTGGTTGTTGGTGATTAACATCGGCAAATTTGCATAAATTTGAAACATTTTTCTTTCACAACAAACTCGCTTTTCTGCCTTCAGTTTTTTTCAAAAGAGTGGTGAAGAAAACCAATAAAGTGTTACCCAACTATTTATAAAGCAAATCGTACCTTAATGACTCTTTTTTGATGAAGAAAGGTCGAGATTTCTTCTGGCCGCCCGTGACAACCGTCGAACATTTTTGGGTGGTCGCGAAAACGTTGCTGTCACGCAATATACACTGGTCTTAAATTACAAACCAGAGAGGTCCCATCCTGGCTTTTACCGTGCTATTTTGGAGCCACACATACGATCCTCGATTTAAAAGTGTGGACAGTTCACAGAAAGACAAGGCAGCAGAAAAGGCTCGGATGCTATTGAAAGTACTCAACAACTTGCAACATATAGAGCCGGTGAGGAGAGGGGATGAGAGGAAGGGCATATAAAAGCGACGCGATTGATCATCGGACATGTTAAAAGGACTTCCTGAGATGAAATGCCTGGATTTTTATTATTACTTTTTTTCTTTGCTATCCTGCGGCAGAATCTGTCCAATGGTTTTTCCTACTCTTGTCTCCTGGAATATTGTCTGGCTACCATCTCTGGGCATGACTCGTTTTTTGTTTGTTTGTTTTCTTTGTGTGTGTGCTTTTTGGTTGCTGTTGTTTACTCCAAAAAGTACCACTTTTCTAAATAGAAGTGCCTGTGATAAATTTAATGCTGATGGTTTTATTTTTAACCATTCTAAACAAAAAAAAATATCAATTATAGGGGTATGCGGGGCCCCCTTGCCCTAAAAACATTTCCTGATAAACAAACGTAGATGACCCCAAGCCTCTTTTTTTTAAACCTCCGTTTTTAGTGTTGCGAACACTAGGTAATGAAAAACTGTCTTGCGGGTGTGCTTCAATGGCTTCCACGATACTGCCTACGTCGACTACATATATACCGTATTTTCTCGATTAAACGCCGGGGCCGTTTATTTAAAACTCGGCCTCGTAGACCCGGCGTTTATTCGAACCCGGCGTTTATTCGGGGCCCGGCGTTTATTTATTAAATGCATTTTTCAGCATTGGAAGTTGATTTAACCAAGAACAAAATTTCAGCAAAAACGTTTAAAAAACTTTGTTTCATCTAAGTGAATCTGGTAAGTTATTTATAAAAAAAAAAGATAAAAAAAAACATCATTGACAGAAACAGGGATTGAATTCTTCTCAACGTTACGTTTCTCGGCGTGCATGAAACATGGATGAAGTGTATCGGTAACTGCTCGACAGCAAACGTACTGTGAAAGAAATTTTGAACAAGGTGGTGGCGAGGTTCCATCTCCATCAGTTCTGAGAAAGGCAGAATTATGGAACGGTTCAATTGCAAGAAACTGCTGGAGAAACGCTGGAGAGACCCTAGAGATCATCCTTGCTTGATGTACAAGCCCGCAGAAAAGTTACCATGATTTAAAAGAGATTGATACGATACCTGATGCGTCGTTTGTTTCATCTGTTTTAATAGAAGTACTTTTGTAAAGGTAGTTTGGTTTAAATATAAGTGTATAAATTCAAGTATAATGGTAGAAAGAGGACTAGTACGCAGTCAAGACACGTAATCCTGATTTAATATACCCATCTCGAATAAACGCCCGGACCTCAAATAAACGCCGGGACCCGAATAAACGCCGGGTTCGTTTGTTTTAAACCCGGCCCTGTGGACCCGGCGTTTATTTGAACCCGGCGTTTATTCGGGGTCCGGCGTTCAATCGAGAAAATACGGTATATAAACGGCTGCTATATAAATAGTCAGCCAAGAACACTGGCGTATGGTTTGAAAATGCCCTTTCTACGAATAAGCAAGTGAATTAACTGTACAAAACAGCTTTCTATCATCTACGTAATCTAGTTACTACTTCAAAGTTCCTGTCACACAAAAACTGCGGTATACTAATACACACCTTTGCAACTTCTCGGATCGATTGCTGTAATTCTCTACTATCTGCCCTACCACATAATTTGCTGCAAATTGGACCTAAATATTTGACGGACCTAAATATTTAACGGACACTTCACTTGGACAGCTGCAGTTTTTCTTACAGGATCTCCAGCGGATTCCAAACCTTTACCGGTGTCGCGGGCATATTGTCAAACCCAAACGAACTTCATTGACCTCAAAAATGCCTTTAAAAATCAGAAAAAAAAAACAGTTCCGAGCATCGTCAAACGTCAGAATCTGTGCCAAGGTACATTGAGTTTTCCTGTCTTCGTTACTTTATGTCAAAAGGAATATATCCCTTGGAAGTATTCATCCACCCTAGCTGCCAAATATGTCTCATTGTAACAGGCGGGTATCTTGACAGAATTTTTAATTTGGGCGGTGCATAACTTCGTTTACTCCTCACTTATTTATGGATGTACCCCAAGATGGAGAGAGGGGTATTGCGCCCCAGGTGATAACAAATGTGGACAAATGGTGGATACCAGGAGTTATTGCATCATCTCGCTTCAGTAATACCGGCAAGATTTTCGTGCAACGTGTCGCACAACAAGAATACGTTACAAGTTGAGAGTGTTCTCACCTATACACGCAACAAATCTTTAATTTTCGAAAAGTAGAAGCAACTAACTTTCTGCAACCTGAACACGCGACGCGGAGGTGATAATAAGCGCAACATCGTTGCGCGAATAGTTGCACGAATGTTTTGCGTATTATTTGGCCTTTAGGCAAGATTTTACAACTCCTGGTGGCGGCATGTACAGTTGTATCCAAGCTAAAGACCGAGCGCAAAACATTACATATTTCTTGATGCATCATACGAACGCGCGGGACGTGTGTAGCTCGCGCCGGAAAATCCACGCTTTCGGCACTTTGCGCCAAGCGAGCCAACCTTTTTCGGAAGATTTGTGCCTCCGCGGGTTTTCTTCTTCTTGTCCTTTCTTTTCTTATTTTAAGGCAGAGAAAGAGAGCGAACAGCAAAAAGTATTTTGCGCAAACAGTTGAGAAGGGCTTCAAATTCCCAACGTTAATCAAACTTCAGTTCTTTGGAGAAGAAAATTAATAAAAAGATAGCTTCTTGTAAGAACCTTACCAGATCCCATATCAGAGTGCACATACCTCACGCTATTTCAGACCAAAATGGTTAAAATCTATACCCTATTTCAGATCAAAAAGGCTAAAAAACCATACCCTTTGGCGCCACACATACCAACATAGCTTATATAAGGGAGTACCCCCCGGCGGGGGGGGGCACAAACCTCACCCTATTTCAGACCAAAATGGTCACAATCTATACCCTATTTCAGACCAAAAAGGCTCAAAAGCCATACCCTTTGGCGCCACTTCTTCTTATTAAACTCTCGCTATCTCGGGACCGTACTGAGAGAATATTGCCCTCAGTCTTTGTTGTACGACCTCGGGCAATATTCTCCCAGTACGGCCCTTGCTCTCAGTTAATAAGAAGTAAGTAACACACTGGACATTCCGCTGGGTTGTCTGAACTAACCCCACAACTTCCCCCAACTATTTCCGAATACCCACACAAAGCCATGGTAGTTTATGAGGTTTGACAGATTGGTGGCGTTCCAAACAGTTAAACCCACGTGCAAGATTTGTGTCGCGATTTTTTGACACGAGGCATGTTTGTTACATTATGATTGTGGAAGTACTTCGCAACTTCAGGTATAATGACCAGTAACTTTATTTGGCTCTTATTTTTCTTTGGTTAAGAGAGATAAGAGAGAGAAGTTTACATTCTACAGTAATAATTCTATCAAGACTGGTTTGTATTTTAAAACAATTCATTGCACTAGAGGCAAAGTTTTAGACATCTCTTTTGTTTCTCGTCCATTCCTGCACATTGGAGATTCGCTGTTTACGATAACTGCTGACAGCTGTTTGCATTTTGCCTGGCCATGTGGTTTTGTAATCTAAGACCACTGTGTATTGCGTGACTGTACATCCATCATTTACCCAAAAATGTTCAACGGTTGTCATCAGTTGTTACGGGCGGCTAGTAGAAATCTCGTCATTTCTTCACAAAATATGGTTAAATGAATATGAATATATGAAATAATCATATATTTGAACTGCGGATAAAGATAGAATTATATGAAGATCATCGCAGTGAAGCTGTTTCAACTTAAGCAGTTGAAAAGAAGAAACCTGAAAAAATTCAGGCTTGAACGGGAATCGAACCCATGACCTCTGCGATACCGGTGCAGCGCTCTAACCAATTGAGCTATCAAGCCAACTGGGAGCCAGCTCCCAGTTGGCTTGATAGCTCAATTGGTTAGAGCGCTGCACCGGTATCGCAGAGGTCATGGGTTCGATTCCCGTTCAAGCCTGAATTTTTTCAGGTTTCTTCTTTTCAACTGCTTAAGTTGAAACAGCTTCACTGCGATGATCTTCATATAATTCCAAAATATGGTTATTAAGGTACGATTTGCTACATAGATAGTTAGGTAATGCTTTACTGTTTTTTTTTTTGGCATTTTTACTTTGGAAACAATGAAGGTAAAAAACGAGTTTTTTGTGAAAAACAAATGTTTCAAATTTATGCAAATTTGCCGATGTTAATCACTGACAACCAAAGTTATTTGCTAGCGAAAACGTGTCCTGTTTGCGGCTGATGACTTTATTTGAGGTTCAATTAATTAGTAAGTGCCAAACATTGTGGAACTTTTCTCTAAAAAATGGAATTAGCGCGTGCTATTTGAAAACGCTGGTGATTACTTCCCCGCCAGTCAAGGTCAAAAGGTCGTCTTCACTTGGAAAATAGGGTGTAGATAAAGCGCTCCCAAAATTTACCATTTAATTTACCCAAAAATTTTTTTTTCATCAAATCGTAGAGGAAAGATTGCTTATTCCAACAAGTGTAGTTTCACCTGCGAAAGCCATATACCAGAGTGCTTTTTTTGGTCCTGAATTTCAACATTTTTTAGCGTGCGACTATGCCGCTCGAAACGGTTAAATTTTAAAAATCTCTCAAAAATTCTGGTTTTGATCGAATTCAAATTTGACAAAGCAAACATGACAAGGGAATATCCTTCCTTTACTACATGGCTTTGATATTGATATTCCTGTCTTCACAATTCAAGACGAGCGGTTTATTTAAGTGACACTTTCAAGTCGTTTTTACTCGCTCCCGAGCCATCAGAATGATAAAGTCGTCGCAACGGTAAAATATTGACCGAAATAAACTGAAACTTATATTTTTATAAATGGTTTGGGAAGACCTTTATTGTGACAAAGTTTGGCAATTTTCGATTTTTCTATCTTGCATGGTCCTAGGTGAAAGTTACAGAGAGCCGCTCTTAAGATGTTGTGCGTCTGATTTAGACGATGCGATTCTTGATGCATACATGACTCAGGCAAGTCGCTCCCGGTGGTAAGCGAAAGTTGTACCGAAGGCGAAGTCGCAGTGGTAGGCGAAAGTCGTACTGTCTAAATCGACCCTAAAAATTTAGGCACTTATGAAGTCTAGATTAACTGCTTAACGAGCGAGCAAGTTAACTAGCAGTTTTTCTAAACCTCAATCATGCATTATTTTTTACAGAACATGGAAAACTATCTTCCGTTTGGTGACATTGTCTTTAAAAATTACAACAGAAACAACTTCGTCTTAAATTTTTTTTTACCTCAATAAATTTTCACTGATCTGAAAATCTGTCATCTTTCTTTCTGGGCAACACCAGATCCTTAACACTCCTGCTGCCGTTGAATGGTGTTTCGTAGGCTTGGTGTAGTCTTATAACAAGGCTGGTGTGGACCCGTTAAGGAATTTAAAAGCCAAGTTCATACGATAAATGTGCCTTTTAGCTGGCAAAGGATCCATTTCCTTCATTCTCTGCATCGGAATGCCAGGTCCAATGCAGGTCTAATAAAATTTCTGCTGCCCTTAACTGAGCTTGATCTAATTTTAATTTTCTACTTTAAGTGTTCCTTAAGTTGTTTTAGGCCACATCACAGTAATTCAGATTGGCAGTACAAGGTATTGGTACTCTTAATTGGCGGCATTATCAGTTAGATTTCTTCTAATTCTACAGATGACGCCAATTCGTGTTGATACTTTGCCAGAAGCTTTTCTCTGTGTACTCTGAATTTTAAAGATTTTCAGCCGTTATAACGCAAAGGGCCACAAGAAACAATGCAGAAAACAAAGAAGTTGGATTGGTACTGAAGAGTTGGTTAAGCTGAAGATCATGTAACACCAGGTTTTGGGTTAGCGAGGCAAAATGGCTCTGTCGAATTCATATAATTCGCAGGATCATATCACAAAAACCATGAAATACCGAAAGATACGAAATTATTGTCGAGAAAGGGATTTTGGGAAGATCACGTGCATTTTTTTTAATTTTGCATGCTCATAACAAGACAATGAGAAAAGGAGAAAGGTGTTCCCCCCAATTACTACCTCAAGAGTTTCTCCCTCGTGTTTTGTATATTAACTTGTTTCCTTTGTGCCAGGTGTCAAATAATTTTTCACCATAATATATCAAGCACAATTGCTGTTCTTTCTTCATGTGCACAACTGACGCTCAAGATGCTTAGTCAAGTCAAGTCAACTTGAACTGAAAAAGGGCTGATTTTTTATTAATATTAATTACTAAGTCTAGAGTGTTCGCAATCTGTGTCCAAACGGTAATACAAAAAGGGAGACTGACTGCGCCAGGTAGAATGTCCTTCGTGGTTACTGTTGAGGCTCACGTACGGGTTTTTTTGGAGGGGGAGGGGAGACGAGTTGGTAACAACATAATGAGATCCTCTTTTGTTCAATTTGAAAGGCGAAAAGGCGCCAAAGTTTTGCGCACTTACTACCTCAAGAGGTCATCTTTTTTTTAGTATAAAATTATTGTTTTTTTTAATTTTACGCCAATGACAAATGTTCCATTATTTTTCATTATACTTCGACAAACACATTTCGTTCTTTCTCTCGGTGCACAGCAAGATATGATGTTTATTTTCGATTTGAAAAAGAAAAAGTTGCCGATGTTTTTTATTAGTACTACAACTGACGTTTTTAAAATTTGTGTGAGGGATATGAGAACTAAAATAAGAGAGAGAACTCGAGTATGCAGAGGTGTAGTAGTGCGTCGCCCGCTAGACTTTCATAGCACGTTTCGTGGTAGTTCGTGGTCGGTGCTTCAAGGCCTAGGGCGCTTCCCATTTAGTCAAAATGTTCGGTTCAACCGAATGTAAATGAAACGTGCAGATCCACTGGAAATTTTCCGGAACAAGCGGGCGACCTTCCGAGGTACTCCACGTTTTTCGCTGCTGCCGGTTGGATCAGAGACCGCCGTTCCATTTGCACAAAACTGATTTCCATTTTTGCCTGCGCTGCAAACTCCTCAACGTCATGCTGTGGACTCAAGATAGCTTTGCGTCCTATTATACCTCTGACAAAATCACAAGTAGCTGCTATTGAAACAAAGTCATAATCATTTCGGCTACTCAACAAAGTTTTAATTCCCCATCAAAATTGACCACAATGTCAGAAAGAAGTGGAAATCAGCCAACATCAAAATCGACATGTTGGCTTCTTACACCATCAGTGTTTTTGATTTACCAATGACATTGCAAGTTTGGAACTGAAGACGAGGCTCTTCGCCTGCATGGAAAAAGCCTTTCCATTTGACACGGCAAGTTCACTTCCGGAGTTTCAAACCAAAAATTTTGGATAAATGGAAAGCGCACCGGTCTCTGCATCATGTTTTCGTTGTTTCCTCCACATTGTCCCTATCTCTGCGCAGGCTCCAGTTTTTCAAAGGTTGGATAACTTTATCTGCTGGATAAATTACTATCCAGTGGATAAAGTGTATCGGTTGTATTAGATGTTATCCACTGGATAGCAAATTATCCATATGATAAAATTATCCGGCCATTGAACAACTGGGACCAGGTGTATAAATTGGTACCAGGGGATCATAAGGAAATCGTGAAAAACATATGCTGGGGGATCGCCCTCCGATGAACTAGCCTCCCACTAGCATCCCACCCAGTGGGGGCAGTGCACTCATCAGTGCCCTCAGCCAAACAGAATGGAGTAATTTTTTTAGTCATGTGATAAAAACTGAAAATATACTGACCGGTTTCCCTAACTGTGAAACTGTTTACATCCCGACAACTACCACAGACGTTGCAAGTGTAAAAATGTAAAAAAAAAAACGAATTATATTAGACAAAATTATTTGCAAAAGTATTCTCGTTCCAAGGATGATGGAAATGTTCCTAATGTAATATAATATGTAAGGTTTGCGTGAACTTTACTAAGGCTTTGCGTTGTGTAATCATTAGCGTCTAATTGGGACTGTTTTCTTTAGACTGGTTGCGAATCTCTATGTGCTGTCTGTTCTTTAAAAGCGTAATTTTCCACACTGCAGGTTAGTTCTTAGTTTAAAAAAGTGTTCATGAATTGATTTTGGGAAACACGCAAATGTTGGAAAAAATAAAATAATTGGTATTTATCTGCCTGGGTCGGTCCGTCCGTTGTGTTCTCCTGGGTGCTACGTGTCTAAATAAAATTTGATTTTGATTTGATTTTGATTTTTTACAGGGAACTACTGTTCCCCCCCCCCCCCTCCCCCCCACTACTGTGTCTAGCATACGGCCGGGATACAGAGACCTGGGAACGAGAACCGAGAACAGTTTATGAAACCGTTTGTGGACTGGTTACCAGTATATTGTGCAAAATGGCGGCAGATTCGTTCCTTGGTTTTCGTCAAAAAATTCTATTCTGTGATGTTTATTATACATTCAGAATATCATTTTTGTCTTCCATTTTTGACATGAAATAGCCTTTTAACTTCGAATAGTAAGCATATCAATTGTTTTGAGCAAAATGAAGTGGCAATTGCTCAGCCCGATCCATCCCTGGTTCATCACAGCAAATCAGCAAACAAATCGTGCCCTTGACTACGAATGCAGCTCCCTCTCAATAACTGGGGACATTGGGACCAATTTACAATGTCCAGGTAGGAAGTAAGTTTTCTGTAATTTATAAGTATCATAGGTCGGTAAATTATCATCGTCAAGTACCTTGGATGAAGTTTTCGCGACACGTTTATTTCGCGATTTTGAGGTGCGCATGTTTCGCGACGCCTTAATTTCGCGATTTGCGAAAATTTTGCCTTTTGAATCACTTTAACTTCGCGTTTTTGAGCAAAACACAATTTTTTCCCTTGGTAATGTTATTAAAAATGTCCTTGAATTAGACAAAACGACTTTATCAAAGGTACAATAACATCAAAATAATCAAAAACGCAACGGCGGGACTATAAGCTTGTGTCAATATCCAAAAGCAGTTTATGCTTGTACGTGAATTATTGCTCTTGAGTCAATTGACCACAATAGCCATTTACATTGAAAATTCCTTCCCACAGACTCTGGGGACAAAATGATGCCCCTCAGTAACACATTGCAGTTTAAGAACTTATACACAAGTGTCACAAGTCATTTGTGTAAATGTTTTGATATGGATCAACAGGCGGTAATACTTCTCTTCCAGTTACTTTCATGACATGAACCCTCCCCCTTTGCGCTGACAAAAAGTTACACATTTCCACCGACCAAGTTGCATGAATTGGTTTCAAAACCAATAGCTTACGCTCGATATTAACATCTTCAAAGTTAACTCTACTATCCACTTGCTTTTGGACTTCTGCTGAATACCACTTTGCGAATGTGTTCTTGCAAAATTTCTTGCAATAAACTCATTTTTTCTTGATTATTGACATAATGTGAGTCCCTTAATTTTCGCGTCATGTTATGTTCGCGACACTTATTGTTCGCATCACTTTAATTTCGCAAATTTTTTTAAATCGTGAAATTTGCGAAATTAACGTGTCACGAAAATTTCATGTAATAAGGGACTTAGACAATGTTTTCAACAAGAACAATTACAGCCGAGACTAGCCGGGACTATATTAGACACAACACTAATAAAAACTCCGAACCAAACACTACGAACACTGATGCGACACCTGTCACTTCTGCAACCATATCTTACATCAAAGGGACTTTTGAAACTATCACACGAATCCTACAACCCTACAACATCCTCGTTGGTCACAAACCTATTGCCATATCACTACTTTATGACAGATACTGATGAATGTTAAAGACAAAGACGAACCAAGCGACAGACAGGGAGCAGTTTATAAGATCAAATGCTGCGACTGACAGGCCACTTATATTGGTGAGGCCGGTAGGAATTTGAACATCTGACTGACTGAACGCAAAGGAGTGACTAGAAATGGTGATATCATCAATCACATTGCTGAGCACCATTTTAAAACAAACCACAGAATTAACTGGGACTCTGCTGAATGCGTTACCTACAGTATGGACTACTATCAATGAATCACTCTGGAAAGCTGATTTACTAACTTAGAACAAACACCACTGAACTGTTACCAGCAGCTACTTTCACTTTACAAACAACTTAAGGTGGCTCGAAATGGTTTTTAAATGTAAGAAACCTTTTGAAACGAGGAAAGATTACAAAGAAGTATTTCCGAACATGTGGGCAATCTATGAATATCTTGACAATTCTTTTGTCGGGAAATACTTCAAGGCTGGTTGTGACGTCATAGCCATTACCATGACAACCCTAAAGGTCTGCAGAAAGAACCCCCAAATTTCAGTTTTTGCCAATTATTTGAAAAACCAAGTCGGTGACCTACCCTTTTTATTGCATTTTTAGAAAGATCTCTTAAAGTGCACCTAACCCCAAAATATTCTTTCACTAAAATAACTCTTTGCACCTGTTTGAAAAGCGTTGCGCCTTTTTTTATGAAATCCCCCTCAGTCTTGACTTTTTATAGGCTGTAAAAGTTACGAAATCTAGCCATCATCTGTTACACGACCGAGCTAGTGAGGGGCATGGGTCTATTCTTGATTTGACATAAACTGATTTGCATCTCCTTAAGTCTTTGTAAACATGCATGCAAAGCAGTTCGTGACGTCAAATCAAGAATAGACCCATGCCCCTTCTGACTCGGTCATGCGACAAATGACGCTTAGTTTTTGGTAAGTTTTGAAGCCCGCAAAAAAGTGAAAAACTGCAAATCATGGATAAATGTTTTTAAAATAGGTGCAAAGTTTTATATTAGCGTAAAAAATATTTTGGGGTTAGGTGCACTTTAATTCTTTAACTGCACTGACAGTACGGCAAAAACATATTCAGTAGAACTTAAGTTATATTGAAAAAACGATTTTTTTTAAATACAAAAAATTCCACTGAATAACTTTCTTTCAAAAGCTTCTGTTTGAATTGGCACACTTAGTGTTACATGCAAGCAAAAAATCAGGATGGGTCACCAAGCAAAATTTGGAGATAAACACAAATGTTTCGTGCAAGTTTTATTTCCGGTTTGCACGATTTTACGCTGGCATTTAACTTCCAGTATTTTGCGCGTGCAACTTATTAATAGAAATTTGGATTCACTTAGTTGACACATGCGTTCTAGCTATGTCGTGTGTAGGCTACGCGCACTTGTGGGTAAAAACCCTTTCAAGCCTCCTTAATATAATGAATTCGTATAACCCACTTATTATATGCTAATGGAGTGCATAATATTCTAATGACCGGTTTGGGGATACGCACAAGTGATTCACGATTGAAATGCATTTCCTGTGCGTACCTGTGTTATGCATACACCAAAGAAAAGAAGCATTTTGAAAAAAGATACGGAGTTTAACTGTAGAAAAATAATACTTGGTACACTAGGTTTCAAGTTGTCATTTCAAAAAGGATGCTACAAACTCCACAAGGCAGCTCACTTTACATGTACCTGTGTCAGATGACTTTTGACATTTTGAACTTGCCATAGTGAACTAAATTACAGTTCAATGCTTCTCTCGCATAACCCACATGCAGCCCTGCATTAAATTAAAAGGCTGACTTTCTGATGCCTGTGGCAGAGAAACACTCATGGCGGTACTTTCTCACGGTGGTATGCAAACAGTGGAAGAAAAGAATAGCTCATTTTAAGGCTTGTTATTTTGAAATTTTCACAATTGGGAATTTGAAGCAATGGTTTCAGTTGTGCGTGATCAGTTTCTTAAAATTGTTCTTGTCATTAGCATTTAGTGATTTTCATTAGCATATGAGAAACAGGTTGTACGAATTCTCTCTATTGACAACAATAACAAAAAAGACAAACAATAGACAAACAGACTAATTTTACTAACAATAGTCCAACGAACATTTGACTAACAAAAGACAGATCGAAATGCACCAATCATGTTTTACAGTTTACACAGCCAATAACATCACGGCTTTACTGACAGACGACCAATAACATCAAGAGATTGTCGACCAACCAGAGACTTACTGTATAACATCTACTGATGATTCACAGGTCACTTGATTCTGATGATGACTTCCGCTCAGGTTGTCGAAATATCAGTCAATGTCATCACAAACAGTTGTTCTCGTGACTCTGTTGTAGTTCAATTTTATCCTTGGTTCAATTTTTATTTTCTTTTGTTTCATATTCATTTCATATATTAACATAAAAATGAACAAAGGAGAATAAAAATTGAACCAAGGATAACATTGAACTACAACAACTACACTCACCTGGAGGATCATAATTTACCAAGTTGAACCTATGATATGACTCCTGGATTCAAACCATTTACCGCATTTATAAGTATTTACTGAATACAGTCAAAACTCTTGTAAGCGACCACCTCAGGAATTCAGAAAAGTGGTTGCAACTAGAGCTGGTCGCTTACGAGAAGGGGCTCTCGTAAGCAACCACATGATAAAACAATAGAGGGTGGTCACTTACGAGAGCTTTAAAGCATTAAGCCTGGCATATGTTGGTGGCTACTAATAGTACTGCATCAGTAATATTAAATAATTTTCATTGCCTATTATAGAAGAGGATCGCATACGTACAAGTCAATGAACTATTAGTGCTTATGCCATGTATCACTCTGAATTTGATCAAGAAGTGAGTGCTTCTATTGAAGTGTTGACTGAGCGGTTGCTTACGAGAACTTAGGAACAAAGAAAAAGAGCAGTCGGTAACTCACAAAAGTGGCCGCAGTCGCCTCTGGGAGCGGTCACTTAAGAGAGCTTTTAATTACAGAGTTTAAGTGACAATTCAAACAGGGTTTCACGATGCTGCCCATAACTAGAGCTGGTCGGTTATGAGAGTGGTCGCAAGGAGAGCTTTGATTGTAGTGTAAGGTGTCTAAAGTTGGTGCCCATTTTGAGCTGGATCCTAATTAACGAAAAGTCTTACAGCCCAGATGTAAAACACTATTAGTGGAATGTGACCCATAAAACAATAGGTTTATTATTGTCTGGGTTAGCTCTTCTTTGAGTATGTTGCAATTCCCCCTGGTCTCTTTGTTAACAATATGGTGCCAAACTGTAAATGCTACTTTCATGTCTCAGTTAGTAAATATGTAATGTCTAGTTTACCAATGGTAGAATGTTCCCATTGGTATAAGCAATGAACATTGTCTAGCTATATCAGGCAAACAGATCAAAGTGTAAAATCACTTGTGAGGTGACTTGTCTATCAAACACTGCTTACTGTTACATCTGCATTCTAAATACCCTCCCTCCCATTTGTTTTGTGAAGGCTCTTGTGTAAATATTCAAAAAACGTGGGGCCACCTCTCAGGGATTGGGGTTTGGTAAAGTCTGCACAGTGACTTCCCCAAGCTGTTTTGTGCATTTGGTACACTTTGCTGACCTGCCAAAAGTCCTGTGTCTGATCTAGTACTCCTGGGGAGATAGGTGAGACACTATAGGTCATTTTTAGTTTTCTTCCTATTTGGAAAGAAGTTACGTTTATTGATCGTGACCCTCACTGGTACACACGTAGGGTCAAAGAGGCTATCCATATAAGACTTCATCCTAATAACATCAATAGAGACAGTGGAATCGAAATTCCTGAAGCTTGGATACCTACGATCAAAAAGCACAACAGCCAATCAACCACAAAGCGGACCTGTGAGGGAAAAACATCTTAATAGTCGGGATGATAATGAGGATAGAAATGCACCAATAGTAGCGAACCAACATGCAACAAATAGCGATACATAAACAATCGACCTCATCGCCAGATGAAGACTAGCAGTATTGCAGTTGAAACATCGCGATCAACAACCCAAAGCGATTCCATCATGAGACAAATGAATAAACGTCCACCTTTCCTAACCCAACTTAGGTCTCCTTTCAAGGAAAAAGGGGAGGCTTCATTTATAAGATGAATTTTACGAAAAACCTGCAGAGACTCGTAATTAAAGGGGTGCATGGAAAAAAGCCCTTACAATGACTTCTGATAAACTGCTAAATTCTCCTTCCAAATTCCCTTTTATTTGCTTGCAAAACAAAAGGAGAATATGACATTACATCAAGAGTCACTTAGGACCTTATTCTATGCATTCCTTCAATTGTTGATCACTTTCAGTTGCACAGTCACAATTAGTATTATTGTCATCTTTTCAATTCCAAATTTTTAATTTTTGATGAAAGCTTATGTTTTACTGTTTATACTGCCATGCATGTTAATATATTAGGGAATCCTCAGGGGAGTAAAGAAAGTAAGGATGATGGTGCCTCCCACCAATGTGTCCTGGGTTCCAGACTTGGTGCAATATGTGCGTTGAGTTTGTTGTTGGTTCCTGCTCTTGCTCCAAGGGTCTTTCTGCGGGTTCTCTGGTTTTCAACATGTGAGTTGAGTTTGTTGTTGTATCTTGTTGTTGCTCCAAGGGTTTTCTCTGGTTCTCTGGTCTTGAACATGTGAGTTGAGTTTTTACTCCAAGGGTTTTTCTCTGGGTTCTCTGGTTTTCCTCCCTCCACAAAATCCAACATTCCTAAAGTAAAGTCCAATTGAATCTAGAAACAATGGACAAAGAGCAAATCTGTGGATCTGCCACTACAAACATTTTGTCAGTGTTATTATTTATGTACTTCTAATAAAAGGGTTGCATGACTAATGAGTACGAGACTGTGGGAAGTTCTTCCCATGGCCATTTCTGTGCCAATTTGCTTGTTTCATTAAAAATGTTAGACTACCAGTAGTTTGAATATGCAGGCATTAGCAACCATTCCAAGGGGGTGACCCTTGGGGACTCAAGGGCATTTCTCAGTGCAGCCTTGACAAGTACATGCCATGAATTGTGTGCACTGATGTAGTGATTTTCATTCTTTGTCACACTTGGTTTCCTTATTATTTAAAATTGCTGACGCAGCACCCTGATGTAATTTTCTTTGTTTTTTCTGTATTTCTTTTAAAAGAAACTCAAGTATTAAGTCATTGTCGAGCATTCAGCAAGGTAAGTATTCAGAATTTAGTAGGTATTCAGTAACTTTTATTACTGCTTCTCTGTCTGGTTGAACACTTTCACAAACAACATCCGCAAATTTCAAAGTGTGCAAAACTTTGCAGAAAGAATCATTGTAAGTGGCAAGAGAAAATAATTATAACACCTGTCCAGAAACAGTGGCTGCCTGTAAGCCTTGTCCTGTTATTTAAAGACTGTTATAGCTTTTAAATGTTTGAAGGGCATAGCCCCAGGCTATCATTCTAGAAGATGTACTTAGGTTCACTCCAGAAACACTATACCTGTTATTAAGAACATGAAGAACATCTCAGCATTCGAGTCTGTCACTGGAACCATGTATCAAGAGATACAAAGACTACATCAGCATTAATCATTTCAATTTAGGAAAATAGCTGTTTCGGCTTACACGCTTTAATTTGTATTGTGAATTAAGTTTTCTTTTTATTAACTCTCATTTTTGGGTTAATTGTTTTTTCCAGTTTATTTTTAAAATTTCTGCATACTTTGATTTTCCTGCTGTATGCAAATTTATAGCACTTATTCGTTTTCCAGCAATTTGTATTCATTTTCAAGTTTTTTCAAGTTGTACACACTTTCAGCATTGGTAGGTGCTTTAGTGTCAGAACTACCCTAAAGTGCTTGTTGTTTTTTTTTTTCGTTACAGGGTTAATTCTGATACATAATTAGTGAAAAATTCTCTAAAATGCTGAAGTGATGTTATTATTATTATTATTATTATTATTATTACTATTATTATTAATTTATTATTATTATTATTATTATTATTATTATTATTAACTTTTATTGTCATTATTATTATAAAGGATTAACGGTTTATTAGTAGTGTTTCCTTAAGATGGTTTGAACCCAGGAGTCATATCATAGGACGGTAAATTAACTAAGTAACAATATACAAAAGCGATACGCAATATCATCAAACCACTTAAACCTAGAACTGAGCTGATGAATGTTTTGA
Source organism: Siderastrea siderea (assembly GCA_964030785.1). NCBI lineage: Eukaryota > Metazoa > Cnidaria > Anthozoa > Scleractinia > Rhizangiidae > Siderastrea > Siderastrea siderea. The sequence goes on along the minus strand of OZ034978.1, from coordinate 42,381,261 downwards.
AGAGGAAAAGAACTTGTCATTTCCAGGGAAGCTATTCATCGAGCGAGTAGTAGCTGCCGCGCGCGTGGGACCAAACCTTCTAAGATTAGCTGCAAAAAACTTTGTTGCATATGTTTACATGTGTTTGTGAAAATGAGTGTAATGAAAGGCAGGCGTGGTACACGCGCATAGCGCCTCCATTCACGCGCGAATACAATGTGAAAGCAAGCGCACGAGACTCCCTCGACTCCCTGGTAACACGGTAGTTTGCACTGGAAACAGAACTTGTTGTTTACTAAAAAGAAAGATATTCACAATCCAGATTCGAACCCGGTCCTTTCGTATGCTAATCTCTCTCCCTTACCACTACACTACCACGCCAATCCGCCACAATTCCGAAAAATTAAAGTATATATAATTATAATTAACTGTCTTTCATAACTGATACATCTATAATAGGTGACCCTAGCCCTTTCCCGAACTTTTAACGTAAATTCAACTTGGGCTTAAACTTTGTTCTTTATAAGACTATTCAAAAATGTATTTGTTGCCTTATTGTACATTAATCCAGAGCATATATTACTTCTACCATGACTAAAGGCTTGGTTACCAATGATAGCATCGACTGTCAAAAATGCAACGACCGTTTACGAAAGGGAAATAGGCGCCTGCGTCAGCCTGAGCCTGCGTGGCAGGTGCTAAAAGGGGAGGGAGTGGGAAATTAGGTAGCGCGAGACGCGAGCGCGGAACTCAGTTCGCGCTTGCGAATTATTACCCCATTTCCCTCCCCTTTGGGCGCCTGCCACACGGGCTAAACTTGTAAATCACACTTCTAAGCCAATCCGACCACTCAAAAAAAGTCATAGTGAAATACTCGCAGGAAGTTCACTGAGTTCCCGAATCATCCATCCACGCCGCTGGCGTTCGCCTGTACCTTTCCTTTCTCGTTATTGACACCAATACGCGCGCTTTGTGCGGGGATTTTGTAGTGTTTTTATTTTCAGTCAAGTTGTTTCGCTGTTTGTTTGTTAAGGGTTGATAAACGGATTTCTTGTTAAGTTCAGCCGTTTAAGGATTAGTCTGGTCAGTAGGATAGGATTTAAAACGGTCTTGTTGTTGTTTGTCCCAAACTCGTGAAGACAAAAGCTGCGCCTTTCCTTTCAACTTGCGACTCTTCAGCCTTTAAGCTGTAGAAAACTCGTTGAAAATTGCGAACTCATACAGGTTTCTTGTTCTCTTCCTTTTTAAATGGTAGAGATATAACAAAGATGCAAAGTCAAGGCGAAAGCCTGCGACTGGCGGAAAGAACTGTCCTCTCTTCCACCCGTTTATTTTCCGGTTGGGTACTTTGGAACAGGCTAGAAAAATATAACTCAAAACGCTTACACATTGAGCACTCTTTGACTTTCATTGTAGCACGTCCTTCGCTAATTTTAATCTGACGGCTTCTGAACTTGTACTCAATGATTACACTTGTTTGTTTCTTTGTTTGCCACGAGTTTGTTTTTGTAATAAGCATATTTTTACTACTTACTAGATTATTCTTAACCCTCCACAGATAAAGGTATTTTTGCTCCAGCCTTGGAGAAATTACTTTGTGTCGGGTTTTCCGGATTTCGTTTGTGTTTTTTCAGTCGAGTACAAAAGAGAAATAGTTTATAATAATAGAGTTTACAATAATAGACTAGCCACAAGTCGACGTTTGGTGGAGTTACAATCTCCAATAGCTTGCGACGAAAACAAACATGGGAAATTAATCTTGGAAAGCACTTACAAAGTCTAAGTTAATAAATTCCAAATGGTTCAACTATTTAATACAGCAAATCTGTTTTCGGCTTTTCACAGCTTTCCCTTTCCATTGTTCGGCTTTTAATCTATCGGCCTCCTTTTTTCTGTTCCTCTAAACGACAACAGATGTTTGACATGTTTAGTTTTATCAGCTGATATCAATTCTGAAATTGCTGGAAACTCCAGTCCAACGGACTTGATCATCTGAAACAGCTAGAAAACAAATCTTTCAAAATAGACCGGGAAAGATAACAATTGCACGTCAAAATAATTTTTCTTATTATTTTTATCCGGAAACCTCTAGAGACTTCGTAACGTCAATACAGCAGTTCATAGTACCTAAATTCTGTTTGAAAGGTTTGGCACCGATAAAAAGTCTTCTCCTCAATATTTGTACTATTTATCTTGTACTTGACTGATTTAAAGGTTATCCTACAAAATAAGCCCTGTATCATGCAAAGCGTTTACATAATTTTTTTGACGTGCAAGACGTGACACAACCGCAACCTTCACTTGTTTGTCATCAGGGAGTATTACATACTTCGACTGCATACATTTCAGATAGTCATTCTTCGGGTTTTTAGCGAAAACAGACCACAGGTACATTTATAGGTGTCTGTAGGGCTCGACAGGCGGCACTTTCCTGCAATATTCCGTAATGTTACGACACTAGAAAGCTGCATTCACACTAGCACAGTTGGTTTTGCCTCTGGCATGACTTTGCAAGAGAGAAAAGCTTCTTGTACGCTTCCCTCAAGTGTTTGAACCAATCAGAGCTCAGCTTAAACGCAAAAAAAAGGTGGATTCACACGGCGAGCTGAACTTGGCAAACTCGTTTAGCAAATACAAGTTGACGCGTAAACGTCACAAAAACAGTTTGCAGACATCTTGTCGACTGTTTTCTGTGATGTTTACGTGCGCCATCTTGCATTTGCCAAAACGAGTTTTCAAACTTAGGTTTACGAGTGAAGACATCTGTTGCAAAACCTGTGATAACAATATTAGTGCATCTTCAGACAGTCTCTCGAAGTGACCTGTTTTTACTTAGCTGCTCAGTATTTCAGGCAGGCTTTTCTCAAAATCACTGGAAAACATTTTTTTCTATTTATTAACACTATACCAATCTTCTGATTCTTCATGCCGTTTTTCATTGTGAGAAGAACTACGTTTGCTAATATCTGAGGTGGTCTGGTGTTTCGTTCATTTAACTTCGAACCCAAACCTTTTCAGAGGCTTAAAGAAATTTTAGCCAGTGATAACTTCTGGGGATTAATGGATTATTTTAACTATTGTGAAAGGTGTTTGTCCCTTTTTTCTCCTCCGGTTCTAATAAATGCAAACTTTCACATGTCAAAATTTGACTGCTTCACTTAACAAACAGAGGTTAATTAACTTTATCACTTTTCTGTTAAATCCTAGCGGTAAATTTGCATTTTGTTTCGCTGCTCGTATTGTTTGTTTTCTTCTTTATGTTGAGCGTTTTACGCAGTTGTAAGAGGTTTTCGTTCGTCAAACTTTAGGAAAAGAATTTTAAATAATTTTTTATGTTTTTCTTGGCGCAGTCTTGTGAGAAAATTAATCGGAAGTCTTCCGTGAAGATAACTTTAGTTTAAAATTGCCTGAGGCTTTATAAAAAACAACTCTTTCCCTTCTCGAATCGACTCAGGAGTCATCTATACAAGTTGTTCTAACTTTTGTATCTGTGGATGAAATCCTAAGGTGTGGCTATTCAAATGAAAGCTACTGAGCAGTACTTTTCTGTGATGTGGTTCCTTCTTAAATTTTACCCAAGTGGAAAATTGAGAAAATTTGTCAAATTTTTATTTAACAATCTTTGGAATTGTTTACTATTTTTAATCCTCTTTACTCTGCTTTTCTTTAGCCTACATCCATGTTCCTTAGGAGATTTAATCATTAAACAAATTCGCGTCTGTGAATGTCAAATTGCTTGTGGAAAGAGGGTAAGGGCGGAAAATTAAACAAAACCATTTAGTTTCACAGCAAAAAAGCGATTTTAATGGAAAGATTTTCGCCGTTCCATTCCATATAAAGATGGTTTAAAAGCGAAAAGACTGGGAGAAATATAATTCAGTCATCCTCAGAAATAGAACCTGACAATTCGTCGCTGGCACATCAAGTCGTGTTTAATTATGTTTACACTAAAATCATTGGAAGCGAGAAAGTCTTGAGTCTCTTCTCAGGATTTCAAAGTTTCAAAAATGGTTACGAATCGAGACCCCCGTGGCCCGTTGAAAATTTGATAAGGAGTGCTTAATGTTCGCCGAAACCAAAGTAAATTACTTTTCGCTGTTGATTTCATTAAACCATTTGTCTTGTGCTGATCTAAAATTCAAATGCAATGTTTGATTCCAAAGAAAATTTGGCAAAACTGCGTAATGGGTTTTAGCAACTTAAAACATTAATTCAAATACATTACATTTTCTGTCCAACCACCTCAGAATTATTTTTTGGAACTTAGGAAGTTTCTAATGTATTGCTCTAATTTCGAACCGCTTTGAATTTATGACAAGTGTTTTCAACTTGTATATTGTTTGAATGTATTAAAAATTCAAAATGAACAAATTTCGCTTTCAAACACAATCGCTCGTTAACTTCACTCACAGACACTTGGATTTTATGCAATCCATACATGCCTAACCGAAAGAAAATTTCGCCTTTCGACTGAAATTTTCTGCAAGATTTGCTTCGGCGATAAGAAAAGACAAAGTTTTCGTTTTCTGAGCAATTAATGTTTAATCCAAAATTAACCCAAGGGTGCTTGTGAGGCGCGCAGTGCATCTTGGGCAAGTTTTGTTTGGGAACTTTTCCCTTTATAGTTTTGCCAAATGAATTGTGAACATGGAGCTAAGTAGTTGAAAAACAAGCTGTAAAACTTCGCGATCGTGGGCGATTCCTCCCAGATACAACACTCGGACGGCTTTTCTGTTTCAGAGGAAGAAGTTGACGCCTGATTTAATTTTAGTGTCGGAGTTTGCCGGGGATCTTCAATCAACTGCTCAGGTAGCATCTCTTCGTAGCTTGACTTCTCGAGCGGTGACAAAAAAACTTTTCGCGTATGCAAATTAATGGCGTGCGAACGGACAAAACGGGGGGAAGAAGCAAAAGGGAATTCTGCGATTTCTGGGTGATAATCGTTTCGAGAAGAACCTCCAAACACCGGGAAATTTCTCGGATCACGGTAACATGAACTTGTGTGAAATTTATGGATTGTTGTTGTTCTTTGTCGAGTTCAAGCAGTTTTAAATTTATTCTTTCAGTCTGATGTTATATTTAAATAGCTGTGAAATCCATGTAAATGTATAGTTGTTGTTCGCTGGTGCAGATAATAGTTTCAGCTGTAGGAAGACAGAGCAAAAGTTGCTGCCTTCCGCTCGAACGAACGCAGATCAGACTTCAATCATTTGGGGAAATTTCATCGGAATTAAATATCTATGTGAGGCGCGCTTTTGATAAAATTTATCACGCCGAGAGTAAGAATTTTTAATAATTTTCGTCCTGTTCAGTTGTTTGTCTTAAGAAAGAAGTAACTTAAATTTCTGTGAGCGCTGGCGATTTCCTAGTGCGTTGTTTAGGAGTACGTTTGCGGTGTTTGGTCGAGTCCTCAAATATTTTCTGTCGTGGTAAATTTAATATTTTGACTTTGAAGATTCGGCTTTCCGAGGCCGTGCGCGAATATTGTTAGTTTAACTTTCGCTTCAGCTGACTGCTCGTCCATTTAAAAACAACTGTTTCTCTTGCAGGGTCAGCAACGAGAGCGGAGGGATTTTTTTCCAAAGAGCTGGCAAAGGGCAAATTTCTCGCCGCGGAGGACAAGATATGGAAGCTGAGAGAACTCCTGATGCGAGCAGGGAATTTGCACTCCGGCGAGATGATGGGCAACAAACTGCTGTCACAGGTATAAAGAGAGAGGCAATATCCCCCGAATTGGTAAGTAAAACATTCAATCAGACGCTTTGTTTTTAGCGAGGAGTTTCTAGTTGGCTTAAACTTGCTCTTTGCATTGTTGAAAAAGTTGAAAATAATTTCTTGGTTTGCACGAAATATTGAAACTTGATACACGCGATCGTATCGCTTGTAGCGTTCCTTTTATATTTTCGAAACTTGCTGTACAGCAAGCTTGTGTTTCGTTATCCCTTATTGTTTAGCTCGATTAGCACACTGTTGATTTTGACCGTATGCCGCTTTCGGATCTTTAGGCCTGTTTTTGCAGCGATGGAGAAATTTTCGCGACTCTGTATGGTTTTAAAACTTTTCGCACTCGGACCGCGAACTAATTTGCATATTTTTTTCTTCATTCATTCGAATGGTGTTACGAAAAGTTTTCTTGAAGTAGAATTTTTATATATTTCTTTAATGTATAAAAGTGGTAAACTAAACTTCGCTGAGCTTGAGATCTTTAAAAGTACGGAAAGTACGGAATGATCTTGTAAAGTTGCCGTGTAGATAAGCAGGCAAAAGAGCGCTTCACAAAATATATCTTTTCATAACTCGCGAGCTTTCGAGATATGTAAATTTCTACTTGTACTTTCTCGAAGAAATTGCTTTGACCATTGTATATTTCGTTGTATAAACTTTTTAGTTGCGCGTGCCACGAAGATTTTCCTTGCGACAATTTTCTGCTACAGATTGATTTAATTTTCCAATGCAATTGTTATTCCGTTGTTAGCGGTGGTTGGAAATCAGTGGGGATTTTTTCGGCAACGATTAGAACTTACATTTTGAATAAGTAAACATTAGCAGTTGTTTTCGCGCATTTGGAAAGAATCGAAATTTTTTATAAATTTGATGTTTTAAAAGAATTCTTAGAATATTCCTTGTAGTCCGAGTGATGAAACAGTATGTAGAGTGCCGAAAATAGGCTTAATTTGCCTGAGTTTTGATAAATGCAGGAAATTTTGGAGTATAATTGGCCTCTCATTGGTATGCACAGATGGTCTCTTTGCTTGCAGTCTGTTTATAAAATCCACAGAGGTGAATGAAAGTTTAGAAACTCTACTCCTATTTTGTTTGTAACGGTAGCCTGATCTCCCTTGATCTCCCTTTTACCGCTACTAAACAACTTTTTCATTGTTAAATGTTAAGTCGATCTTTAGTTTTTCCACGCGTTAGACTAGGTTTTCCCATTAAATAGCATGTTTCCAATACACCGCAATGAACAATTTCGGATTTAAGAGACGTATCAGCTCGAGCAAAAATGTTAATTGTAACACCGGTGTCAGCACAAAATACATAGTTTCTTTCATTAGCTGTAGTTTTGTCGGGTGACAAGCAGTTTTAAGAATGGAAATTTGATAAAGGATTGGAATTTTAAACTGTTAGAAAATAGATATGAGCGGAATTCTGTGAAATCTATTAGGTGATATTAATTGCAGATGGAAGGGGAATTATTCCTATATAGCACCAGCTAGAACAATTTTTGTGGATTTTTTTTTTCATTAGGGTAGTTCAAAATTTAAAAGGGGTTATTTACATGAGTAGTTAATTTTGTTCATCCCAACCCTGGGGGAAAATACAGCTAGGGCTTTCCTGCTCAAAGTTTTAATCCCCATATCTAAATGTTTGTGGATACTGATAGGTGTCAAGTTCAGGCAGATGACAGCCATTTTACTTTCTTATCTACAGGAATCAGTATCAAGACAAATTTTAGAGAAATTAATGAAGCATTGATGCAGCCCCTGGCTGAGACTTTTATTACCAGAATAAGTTTTTAGTGGTTATTACTACTCAAGCGTGAAAGACTTTGAATAGTGATTTTTTTCTTAATAGCGGAACTTTATTGTTGTCTCCCTGCACTTCATTTACATTTTTCTAATTTCCCTACCACTTTTCAAGTACTTGTGAGGGAACTGCCTCATGGTTTTGTGACTCTTGGAGAGATTCGTAAAGATAACAAGTTTGTTGTCAGTAATTGATACTAAAGCACTGTTGATCAATATATGTAAACAGCACTCTGTAAATCATTAAATTGTTATTATTATTATTATTATTATTATTATTATTATTATTATTATTATTATTATTATCATCGTCATCATCTTCGTTATTATTATTGTAACAATTGTTGGAATATTTTACTCTATTTTATTTTCACTTGAGACTTGCACTAGTAAGATTAGTGCAAGGTCTTATATATATGTGGATGAAGCGTTCAACTTTCAACTTCAACTTTTCAACTTTATTTAAAAGTTCTTTCTTCACTGGACTGGTCCAGTTATAAATCCATTGGAAAGAATTTAGTATTATTATTATTATTATTTTTTAAAAGAAATTAAGGCAAACAAGAAAAGAAGCAAGAAAAAGTCATAATGACAGATAGGTATATAACAAGTGAACAAAGCAAAGGAAGATCAGTGGATTGTGGGGGTTGGTGGGTGGAAAACTTGACATCCTATTAAAAAGGTTCCTAATGGTTGGATTTCTTATTCTTCAGGATTTTGAAAGACCTCACAAATTCCTAAAGCTGTGCCTAAAAATATCAACATCTGAAGCAAGAATTGGTGATGGCATTAAATCGGAAGAAGAAGAGATGTTTGCTTCAGATGAGGTAGTGAAAGATTTTAGTCTAAAGCACCAGGAAACAGCACCATCACTGAGCTGTCACACTTGTGGAGAAGAAATCGACAGCGAGGAATTTGTGAATGAAGAGAAGTTGTATTGCAGTGAGGAATGCATGGAAAGGGAGACTCAATCTGTTACGGCAATGGAGACTACCAGGAGAAGGGTAAGGTCATTGTGGCCTTGAAACACCTACACTGTGCAAATCTATCACTTTGATTGACTTGTTAAAGGTGGCAAGATAAATTAGATAGGAGATCAAACCACATGCCATAAGTTATGTTCTTTTCTGTTTCTGCTTGTGGTTAATCATCTTGCATCTGGTTGGCTTTTCCTTGCAACACCTTCTTCCTCAGTTCTTTACAAACCAGGGCTAAAAATTAACTTCAGTGCTTGTGGCCACTCAGGCCAGTATCCCTGAATTCTTAGTGGCCCAGGCCAAAATAAAATAGCCCTCAAATTTCCTCTACTAACACAAAAAAAACTTAAACCAATTTTACTCGAATAAATGCCTCACGGCTGTTTAAGCCCGTGTTTTTTAGTAGGGTGTTCGACTAAAACGCCAAAAGAAATTTGCTTGATTTTAACTTTGTCTTGAAAGCTCACATTTACCAATATGCTGTCGAGAAATTGGTAAAATTGTTATACTAATAAAAACTCTGTTCAGTCTGTGTTGGGTATCATTCGTCTCGTTCTTGTTTGCTCTTTTCGTCACCTATAGGTTCTGACTTGGTCCTTAAACTCCCAAAGAAAAACTGGACCATTATTTTCCAAATACGGACAAAATGATCTTGTCAGCATCTATAAACTTCAGTATCACGATTCTCAGTTTCTTTTGATTGCTTTTGAATTCAGGTGAAAAGGAAGTCTTATATCGAGCAGTATTGAGTGATTTTGCCGATATTCATGTTTGAAAACGTACCGCATTGAACTCTGGGTATGGCTGGATTCTCGTGTCAGTAAAATCAAAATGGTTTCTACATATTGGAGCGACCTAAAAACTCGATCACGAACGACTGTAAATTTTGCGCTTTAGAACTTAACTTTTACTACAATTGATGAACTTAGAGTCAAGGAAAGAAAGGAAAGAAAAGAAAGGTACTCCAATGAAATAACATTTTATTTTATTGTTATTGCTACTCTTTTCGTACTTCTCAAATCGTAGTCGCCCTTCGGGTGATCAAACCTCAACTTTTAGTGGCCCTGGACACTTTTTAATTGCCACAGGCGACTGTGCGACTGCCAAGTTTTAACCCTGACAAAGATAATACACTGTATTTATAACCTTTCACTCTGCTTCCAACTGGTTTCCAATTGTCCTGTTTGTCCTTTTAGGTTCATGCAACAAGGTTTGCTTTCATGTCTGATCATGACAGACCTGTAGCTGGTGGTAGAGATCTCAAGAGACAGTGTAGAGGGCTTGGAATGGCTGGTAAGGAGTTACTTACATCTAGGTTACAGGGTGGGGGGCTCCTACAAATACACTGGAAATTCCCAATCATTTTCTGTGGATGTTCAGAAGGGACTGGGATTTGCTGTGGTAATTGGTGAATGTGTTATATGATGCAAACTTACTAAATCGAACATGGGAGCTTGTCAATGCACATTCTTCAGAAAGTTTTTGCCAACCAGGAATTGGATTTGCAGAATGTTCTTGGAAATCAGTGCCATTCCTTGTGACAATTCCAACAAGAATTAATTAAGGGTAGATAAGAAAGCAAACAGAGTTACAAAGCTAAGGGTAGTGTTTTGATGAGAGTGACAGAAAATTTTGCTTGTGGGAAAGGAAAAGGTCAAGCAACTGCTACTTGAAGTGTAAAATTTGTGTACAGTTAAGTAATGTTAAAAGATTTTTTCCTTGAAATCTAAAATGGCCACCATTTGCTGCAGCTGTGGGGCTCAACAAAGGTCCTGTTGAGATATCCGGAAGAAGATTTTGACGTTTGACAAATATCGTTTTCCGCTTACTTGCTTGAGCAGCCAAGCCATCCATCAACTCACACGGCAAGTCTGCCAACTTGAACTAATTTGCTACATAAAACATTCAAGAGAGATCACATGTCAAACATTAGAAATACACAGCAGATTTGATATTAACATTAATAACACAATGCAGGCTTCCCTTTGTCTTTTCCTTGTGAATGGTTAATGGTGTTTACTAAAAGAATTTTCAAACCTAGAGCAAGGCTAGAGAGAAATCAGTTTGGATAAGCAATTTTTGAGTGTTGGTTGCCCAAAAGGCAATCTGAAATTCCATTTTATGTTGAGCCCTGGAGTGTAGGTACAAATTAGTCTTGGAATCAATTTGAGTACAAAGCTGTCTCCAGAGTACTAGCGTTTCTGTAAAACAAAGAAATAGCTAGTTATTTTTATGTGCTAATTGTTTACGTCTGCTTACTTTAAGCATCCATCCAAGAGCTAATTGGGTGAGTAGAACTTCAGTGCAGGTTAGACTGATCAGTATGACAGCTTTAATTCATTTGAATGGCCACACTTTAGGATTTCACGAGTCAAACATTACCTAAATAAACAACCCCATAACTTGTAATGATGGTAATTATCATTATCATATGACTGAATAAAAAAAAAGAGGAAGGTTTTGAGAGGTAGTGGAGTGCTATCTAAAATTAGATATTATGTAAATAGAAACATATTACATCAATTATATTATTCAATTATCTACCCCTTCCCCACCTATGGTTTATCAATATGGGGCAATACTTATAGTACTACTCTTAAACCCTTAATAACTCTTCAAAAGAGAGCTATACGTACTATAACTTTTTCAAAACCAGATGAACACTCTGAGCCTCTTTTTAAGGAATTAGAGATCCTTAAATTAACTGATCTTGTTACCCTTCACAATGCACTCCTCATGTATCACTATTACTATAATCTTCTTCCATCTTCCTTTGAAAATTTCTTTCAAACAGTAGCATTCTGTACACTCATACAATACTAGGCATGCTTCTAAATCAACCTATTACATCAATACCATCAAAACAAACTATGGTAAATTCAACATTCGCTTTGCAGCTGTAAAAGTTTGGAATCACCTTGACGAAAGCATTAAATACCTCCCCCTTCAAACGTTTAAAAACAAAGTCAAGCTAAACATCTTACAGTCTTACTGTTCGTGAGTTTTCAACTGGTATTTGTTTATTTATTTTATTTATTTATTTATTTATTTTTATTTAGTTATTTATTTATTTATTTTTATTTATTTATTTATTTATTTCTTCTTTTCATCTCTTTTTTATTGACTAGTTAATTGCTTTCACCAAGCTTTAGTGCCAACCTACCTCCTGTACTTAAATAATAATAATAATAATACAATTCTTTGTACAGATGGCCTATATCACACAAGGTGGTTTTCAACAGGGCGCTGTGAAAATATAACAAGATAAAACTAACTAAAATACTAAAATGCTAATTTAAATATTAGAAAATTAAGAAGGATTAAACACCTAAGTTCTACTTAAAAGTAGAAGAAAATGGAAAGCTATTTTAAAATTTAAACCTATTATGAAACGATATTCTAAAAGCATTATGAGATAGGTTTCTCATCTCCATAGGCAGGGCATTCCAGTCAAGTAAGGCACTATTCAGGGATCTAAGCAGTCCCCAGTTAGTATCTGATTTTATGATTCGAAAGTTCAGTGTCCTTTGACCGAGTGTTGTGACTGTGATGGTCCGAACCTCGGATGATCATGTTGTTTCTATTGTCCGAGTTTATTAAATTGTACATATAAAGGCAGCGTTTCATTTGTCTTCTGGTTGTAAGATTCACCCAATTCAGATCTACAAGTGCTTCAGTTGAAGACGAATGTGGCGCCCTATCCAGGACCATCTTGGCTGCTCTATTTTGGAGAACTAAACATTACTTAGTTTTACTCAGCTCGATTAGCTTTATAGTTATCCTGAGTTAACATTACCTCTTTTTTGTATTAATATATTATATTGTAAAGTTTAACTTTTTGGTGATAAAGCTTGTTGTTGTTGGTTTAATTACCTGATAGGTTTAATGTTTCATTTCATTTCGTGAAATACCAAGCAATATAGAATAACATTTTATCGTTTTTATACGTATATTGGTAATTATTGTTGTTTTTAAAATGTGATGAAAATTAAAAATGCTTTAAATCATTGATAAAGAAATGAACTGTGAACTTCAAGATAAAATTGACCTTGACAAAATTAGGCTAACTTTGGTAAAAAAACAAACAGACTTAACTTATACCCTAAGTTTATTCTTTCTCATAAGAATTACAGGAGATACAATAGGAGCTGAAAGGGATAGAAAATGTGACATGAAACTTTGTTTTTACATGATAAGTAATATCACCAAAGTAGTTAAGTTGAGTTTGGTTTTGGTTCTTGTCTTTGCTCCAAGGGTTTTTCTCCAGATTCTCTAGTTTTCTTTTCTCCACAAAAAAACATTATTGGCAGTTCAGTCTGGCAATTGGCAGTTCAGTCTGGAATCTAACAGCCCCTGGTTTTTCAGTTGTAAGACTGTTGAGTTTTACCCTTGTTGCTTGCTTGCTTACTTTTAAATGTGTTGAAAATATTTGTAGTTCAACAAACAAACAAACTGTGTGGGTTAAATTAAAATGAATGGACCATTTAAAATTAAGTTAATAATAGTCTACAAAAATTAGACTGAAAAATTGTTATGTTAATGAAACTCAGTTCCTGTTCATATTCACCTGATATTTAATATTTATGGATGGTGATTTATTTTTTCTTGCTGCAAAAACATCTGCTGCTAAGTACAGCCAGACATTTTAAAACATTGTTTGTTTTTTTCAATAATCACTTTTGAATTTTATCCTGTTTAAACACAGAGTGGGCCTATAAAAGGATCCTGGGAAGCATTTTACTGGCTTCATTTGACAAATTCAAATGTAGAGGAAAGAATGGTCATAAAATGTGTTCATGAACATTTAAAAACTTTTCCTTTTAGTTAATGGTGCTCCAGTGAAACATAAAACTAAAAAAACTTGAATTACAACTAAAAAGTTGCCTTGATGCAATTTCACGTAAGATACATCTTGGAGTTCAGTAAATACATGTACAACCATATTTATAACCAGCCCGAAATTATTTTGAAGAATGACCGAAGAATTATGTCTACAGTTAAAATATTCATGGTTGCTTAACCTGAATAAAAGCCAAAAATTAATTCAATACCTTTCAATTTTTGGTCAGTCCATGGGACACTTAAGTTTAACATAATTTGCTACAAGTTTCGAAATCCCTTTTGACTTTCTTGTTTGAACGTGATGTTATTTTGAAGCATGTGCTCTTATTACCAGTATTGTCTCTACCCTGTCTCCTAGATGTAAGGTCTTTTCTTTCCTAAACCAGATAAGCATCATTTCATTAACAAGCTTCAACTACACAAGTTCACTGGATCAAGTCATGTGCTAAAATAACTGTGAGCCCACTATTTAAAAATTGTCCCATATTGCACACCTAACATGTAATGAAATGCTTCCTCTATTGTTAGCCACATCCTTCCGCTTAAAAATTGGGCTTTTAAATTCAAGCTTAACGTAAATGTTAATGTCACTGCATCTCTCAATAAGTAAAACTCTAAAAATTGAAACTCAACCAACAGTTGATAAAGTAGTAGTAGTGTAATGCTTGTTGAGTAACGTTGATTTAATATTAAATCGTGTTTCATCCTTCAGGTGTCCCACACCAGGGTGTGATGGCAAAGGTCATGTCAATGGGAAATTTGCTTCACATCGCAGGTTAGAGAGTGCATACATAAACCCTAAATTTTGGATAAATAATGAAAGAAAAGAAATGTGACTTGTATGTTTTAAAAGTCTGATGCAAGTTCTAGCTGCATACAGTACAATATGTTCACATATCATTCACTCTCAACTAGTTGTTTACCCAGTTTGCCAGGTTCAATATTTTTTCCATGTCTAAATCAATTGGTTAAACTTTTGCATGCACAAATTGATCAGTTTTTACCGATTGTAATTTTAATCCCTTTTAAAAATTGTAAGTTGGTAAATTCACGGGATCCAAAATTTATGTAAAGCACAAGTTTTCCATTCCATTGCGGAATCTTTGTCAACTGATGGAGTTTGAGGTTTTGTCACGTGATTTAGGATGGTTTAAAAACGTGACAGAATGTCCAAGTAGATCACCGGGAGCTTGTATCCGTTGTCTCAATTCATTGTTGTTGATTGTTGGTGTTTATTTTTAGTGTCTATGGGTGCCCCTATGTGCAAAAAGCAAGCAGGAGAAGAACTGAAAATGGAGGTAACAGACTTAAAATTGCTCTGTGGTTAATTTAGTAAAATCAATTAATATACCCATATTTTTAACTTCTCATTTACTCTGTTTATCAGTACCTTTTAAGCAAACATTTTTTTAATCATCAGATAAGGATGCTGACGTGGCTTCAGAAGCATCAAGGTGATTATATTAAAATAAGAGCTTTTCAGTGTTTTTTTGAGACTGTTCATTTCTTCCACAGGCTAAATCTAATAATGGATTACTCTCATTCTGAGCTAGTAACTTTCTTTTGCTGATGCCCAATAGAAGATACATGTACATGTCTTGTTCCAGCCTACAAGAAAGCTGCTACAGGCAGTGTGTCAATGTATAACACAACGGTTTAATACAATGGTTTTGAACATAGTCTCACAATTTAGTTAATTACTAGTGGTGACCTCCTTGTAAGGGATTGCCAAATCCTGTTTGGGGTTTTCCCCAGTTTCAGTACAACAGTTCTCAAAAAGTATTTTTTTACTGAACATTTATTAAAGTAAAGTTATCTAAATCAAATCACAAATGGCTTGATAATTGCAGTTCAGTGGCCTCCCCATCTTATGCCATCGTCTATGTCACTTGTACCCTCTTTGCCTTTGCACCCTTCTTGTTGCTGCTTTAACGTGACATATTGAGCGTGCCGCCTGGCATTGATACTATTTTCATCATAGTTTCTCATCAGCAACCATCCCCAAACACAGGCCCTTGTTGCATACAATGTGACAAGCACAGAAATTTTTTAACTCATTTCTTAGGCCCAGAGTCAACAAAATTGGAAAGTAAAAGTTGTAAGAAGGTATTATCCATTATGCCTCTTGATGCCTGTGTTGTGAAAAAGGTTTTAGCAATCCAATACCCTCCCTGTACAGTGTGTTCCAGCATGGGCACAAAGTTTAAACAGGGCACAAATAGGAACAGCTGTAAAATATAATAACAAGGTATAAATTAATGTAAAGGAATTGCTGTGAAATGAAGCAATGATTTTATATTTATTAGTTGCTGATCACTCCAATTCTTGTCTTGTTTATATAACAGATGTCCAACTCCTGGTTGTGATGGATCAGGACACAAGTCAGGATTGTTTGCTTCTCACAGAAGGTGCAGATTTTTTATTGAATGCTCTTGTTTAGAAATTAAGAAAGAGATTTAGATCAAATCAACAATATTTTTGGTAACTTTT
This sequence comes from Siderastrea siderea, assembly GCA_964030785.1. Classification (NCBI taxonomy): domain Eukaryota; kingdom Metazoa; phylum Cnidaria; class Anthozoa; order Scleractinia; family Rhizangiidae; genus Siderastrea; species Siderastrea siderea. Next base: position 42,365,447 of record OZ034978.1, on the reverse strand, counting down.
AATTGAAACTTACTCTAAATGAAAAGTGGAGGTTTAGACTGAGGTTACATGGTAGGTGTCAGTTTGGAATTATGGTTATGGATTGTTTGCTTCTCACAGGATTGTTTGCTTCTCACAGAAGGTGCAGATTTTTTATTGAATGCTCTTGTTTAGAAATTAAGAAAGAGATTTAGATCAGATCCACAATATTTTAGGTAACTTTTAATTGAAGCTTACTCTAAATGAAAAGTGGAGGTTTAGACTGAGGTTACATGGTAGGTGTCAGTTTGGAATTATGTCTCTGCCAACGTGTCATGTCCAACTTTTCTACCATGTTGTCTTTCTGCACCCAGGTGGTTTAATGGGTTTTAGTGAACTGGTAAGGAAGCATAGAAATATGCTGGGGGAATGCCGCTTTGAGGCCTTCCCCCCTCCACCCTGTATGGGTTGCTGGCCCATGCCAGGTTACCCTTAGCTTGGGTGGACAGAGACAGTCAGGCAAACAACATGGCAATACAGAGACTACCTTGTTATAGGAAATTAATGCTCGTGATAATTAAGGTAATTGAAATTAACATGACCTAAATTAACGAAATTGAAGGGAAAATTACTCCCTAATAAAGGTAATTAATGCAAAAGAGGGGGCAAAATTTCGAAATGAGAGAAATAAAAGAGAGTAACACAAAGGAACAGTTTTTGGTCACAGCTGGCACAAATTTGTTTCATGACTGAAAGAATTTAAAAATCCGAACAAAACAGATCTACAGATGTGTGAGGCAATTTCTTTACAGCCAATATACATTAAATTCTGCCTCAATGTAGGAAAGCTATTGTTCTCTAGCTGTCAAGAATGTCTGGACTGGATCCAGAATTCGGGATTAATGTTAAAATGATGAAAATTAAGGTCACAGAAATTAATGCTCCACTTAATTAACAATGCGGAAATTAACGCAATTTTTGCAATTGGTGTTAATTTCATGGAGCGTTAATTTCCTATAAAAAGGTTAAATCTAACCTCAAACCACCAACCCCTCAATAAAAGTGCACGCTAGGTGGGGAGTCTGATGCACTTCCAGTACCTTATCCAATGGAGAGTAGTATTGCTCCTCACTGCTTTAAGGCAGACACTGGAATAAAGTGTGAGCTGGGTGGGCAGCATTTGGCCCAAGTGCAACTTACCTACAGTGTATCTAAATATAAAACTTGCTACTGTAAGTACTGAAAGAAAAATTTGTGTCTTCTGTTTCAGTCTGTATGGATGCCCCAGGAGGATTTCAGTAGAAAAAACTAAAGATGGTAAATGAAATATTACCCAAAATGTAACATACTGATACAAGAATATTACTGCTGTTCTGTCTTTTTACAGATGTGGGTTCTTAAATACAGTGTACTTCAGAAGACAAAGGAGAGATTTGTTTAAGATGGACCACCATTAAGTGTCTTGTAGAGTTTGCAATGTGCAGAAACAGTTATTCAGAAGACTTGTGGAATATAATAGCTCCAGAGCTGATTTATTTATCACTAATTTTTGTAGGGAAATCATCAGGATCTGGAGATGATAATGGAGCAAGGTAAGGCACAGTGTTAAAAAGTGTGCAATCCATGTAACTATTGCAAGTTCACTATTCCTCCATACATGGAAGAATGTTTACTTGTACCTTCAGCTGCATCTGAGGTATCTGTATCTTTACTGTGTTCTTTATGGTGTCCAAGTTACATGTCATGTCATTTTGACGAATCTAAATTTTTGTGTTTCATTTCCCCACCAGTGCAGCTCTCCACGGTTTCCTTAGAGACTAACCTCTTTATTCATTTTACGATAAACTATGGCCTAATTTGTAAAAAACATGCCAAGTTTTGTCAAGCACATATGCAATTTTGTTGTGTGTTAGTCTAACTTTTCCATTTGTAATAATATTGTTGTCCAGGAACTAGTTTACACAACATACAGATGTGTCTGAGTGATAAAATGATGTGTCTTAGCCATGCTTAAGCACAGTTTCATTGCACTTTGGGCACAGACAGTTCCACTTTGAGCACCAACGTTTGTGTAAATGATTTAAACCTTAAATGTTTGATGACAAAAGATGTCATATTTGATACCAGAGTTGGTCATGTCCACACTTGAATGCAACAGATGGTACCTCTAAATTGTAGCCTGCATAGCAGGCGGGATTGTTTGCACAAAGTTTGAGCGGTGGAGCCATGACAAGAGCGGAAAACCCACAAGGGGAATAAGGAGAAGTGATTTACGCCACTCATGGCACTTCCACCACCAAAACTTAACCATTGCAGACAGTACCACCAGCTACACAGGCTACCAAAATGTCCCTTGGGTAGGCAGCAAGTCAAAAAGTTAATTGGTATGCAGTGCTTTCGATAAGCACCGACGGCCGACGAAAAGCGTCAGCTATTTCGCTCAGAGAAATCGGCTACTTTTCCCCTAAATTGAAGTAATTACAGGAAGGTTCTTTTAAAGCCCTTGTTGATATAGTCGGTTACTCTACTCAAACCGGCTGCCTACTTCAAATTTTATTGAAACCCCTGGGTATGAATTGAACACAAGCATCTTAAATGTAGTTAATTGCACTTCAACTCACTTTAACTCACTGTAATAATGGACTTTTTATCAGATGCCCCACTCCCGGGTGTGATGGTACAGGACACAGAACTGGGCTGTACACATCGCATAGAAGGTAAGGTTTGAAAGTTTACGTTTATCAAGTTACGTGTAGAGTATTTCATGGTATGTAATAAATACACAGCAGCTCATTAGAGTAACATGCTCTTTATTGGCTTGTGCTCCTACTATCTCTCTCCATCCCACAAGGCACCCCAGTTTTTGATGCTGTTTTCTTATTCGCTTCATTTGATACAAGGTTTTTGACAGTTGCTCTTGGTTCCTACCCATCTTCCCTTCTTTCATTTTCCACCATATTACTCCAAGTTGTCTTTGGTCTTCCAACTCTTCTTTTCTCTTGAGGCCTCCACTCCTGTGCAAACACACAGTATTCCTCTCTGTCCTTCCTCATAATATGGAAAATCCATTCCCATGTCCTGCTTCTAATCTGGTAATGTTTGGCAGGGGAAATCCCTTAGCACCAAGGTCATTACCTAGTAGACCACTGAACATGTAAGTCTTCCTCCCCTTGTGAATGTGACATGTATTCCTTGCTTCATATTGCCAGACACTTCTTCCACATTAACTGTGATAAGCAAGACTATCATTGACGTATTAGCAGTTATCTTCCTTGGTGGCAGTTAATGCCTGCTGTTATCAATCAGTCTTTCAGGGTGTCCTCTAGCCAATGTTCAGAAGTCAGTACCTCGCCAGTGTAGGAGTCCACCAACCACACCTCCACACAAGAAAGGTGCCTCACATCAGGCTAAGTACCAGAGTATATTGTAGTCTAGCTGTTTACAAGTGTAGTTATCTGAATGTAAGTTTTTCATCCTTAAACCCTTAAGATTTAACTCTTTGGTTGTGACATATCTTTTAAGATCCTCATTTTTTATTGAACTAGTTAATCTTTTTTTAAGGACGTGCACCCAAGTGCATCCTGACAGACAAGACCTCGGCTCAGAAGAGCCCTACCTCTCCAGACTCAGGAATCTCCTCTGCTTCCAGCACTGAAGATAACTCAGCCAAAAGAGAACTGAACTTTGATTCAGACAATAAAGATACTCCTGTACACTTCACCTTTCCAAAAGCCAAGCCACCCAAAATCAAGACTGAGCCTCCCTCTGTGACTTGTACTTCAACATCACCAGCTGTTACTCTTCCTTCATTTTCCATGCCAAGTGTCATCACAGCAACTGCAGCCGTTGCTGTGGCTAATTCTGTCATGAGTGGCAATGTAGTTTCTTCATCCAAAGTAGTGTCTTCATCAAAGGAATGTTCAGGTGATCCACTTACACTTGCTTTGTAAAGCACCTTAAAATATTGCGGATTCGGTACTGTAGGAATTATTGTGGTTAATTGTGTGTATAGTTATTATTATGATAATGATTATTATTATTATTTCAAATTAAATTCAAATTAAAATTAAAGTAAGTATCTCTTAATTTTGAAGAATGTGAAGAGCCAGCTACGAAAGTAGAACCAGCTGAAGGAGGTGACAATGAAGAAGATGATGATGAGGAGGAGGAGGAGGAGGTGAGTTCAGATGAAATGTGCCTTGAAGCAAAGGAGGTGGTACAGTACACTTCTGATGAGAGTTCATCTGACGAGGAGGACTTCAGAGATGATGGTGAAGACTCGGATTATGGAAGCAGGAAAGGTAAGACAACACGCTTCGATTCAGTCACCAATTACTTACTTGATTATGCCTCGTGGTGCCCCAGCAGTAGACACCAATTGTAATTAGAATAGCTTAAGTGATTTTTCAGGCCCCCCAAAATAGGTTAGCATCAAATTTCCATTATTTTTGCGAGGAAAAAACGTTTTGTAGTCATACACTGGTTTGTAGTTAATGTTCTCAAATTCTCTGTTGATTGCTTCTTTTACAGGTGTTTCAAGGTTTGTTGGGTATGTATTTATTGCTTTGGACATTATAGTGCTTTAAAACTGTTAATAAGCATCTCTGGATATTGATGTGCGGGATGGGATTGGATTGCAAGTTGAAAATGCTAGGCCAACTTTAAGATGTCCTATTGTGTTATAATTAGTTTATTTTTCGTATTTAGTTGCCCAACAGAAGGCTGTGATGGGTCAGGTCATGTTAATGGACGTTTTGCCAGTCATCGTCGTCTCTCTGGTTGCCCAAGAGTTGTAAGAAACGTGCCTCAGCCAAAAACTCCTATAAAGCGTGAATTTGGTGAGGAGCTTTTCTTATCTAGGGTACTGTGTTTTGCAAGTCGATCATTGTAGCTGAATTTATGAAATTGTTTGCTCAGTTGTTCCCTGGTATAAAGATAATACATGGATAAGATAACTTTGAGTCTTTTGAATTGCAGGGCCTGATGGAAAACCAAAAGAGCTCCTCAGGTAACTGTTGTGGTTAATTAAAGATAACAGTGATTTACGTCTTCTGTTGTGTAGCCCCTGTACGACTAACAGTAAACATTCTTTTTGACATTGCTATAAATAGCAAGCCAAGGAAGCATGTTAATGCAATGTTTCTATATTCCAGTTGTCCAACCCCCAACTGTGATGGGAGGGGCCATGTGTCTGGCCAGTATGCCACTCACAGGAGGTAGGTTTGATAGCTGTCTATTTATGTTGTTATTTGGTTTGTTGTTATTTGAAAGGCCACAAGTGATCACGGGTCCTGATAACCAGCTGTCAACTGCGCCTCTGACCTGACTGTGAAAATGCCTATAACATATACCCAGACTGTGTTCTGCCCGAAAGATCCTGCGTTTTGAGCCCTTTTCATCTAAAATGATCTGTTTTGCCAACTGGTCTGAAGTAACGAAAACACTGGTGAAAGAAGAATAATGATAATAATAATAATAATAATAATAATAATAATAATAATAATAATAATAATAATAATAATAATAATAATAAAGCGAATATTTTGACAGGATAATTATTGGGGTACTGTAACACAAAATTCTAAAAACCTATTTAAAAAAAGAAACAAAGGTAATCTAAATCTAAATATCAGGCGATAAGAATAAAAATTGTTCAACATACAAAATGTTCCCTCAGCTGTTTCTTGAATAAAGTTCTAGAGTCTAGGTTTCTAATGTCTAGTAGTAAAGAATTAAAACAGACAGCAGCCAAAAACTAGAAGCTTTGAAGGCCAAACTCCAGTTTGATTCTTAAGTGCTTTTAAAGAAAGTGGAAAACTATTGTTTGACCACCAGATCTTGAGAATGATCTCTGCATTTTTTCGGTTCGTGTACAGTGTTTGCTAAACAAGGAAATATTAGTTTCTGATCGAGTCCGATAGAAGGGTGGCCAACTCTCCTTAAGTGACTACTCGACTTTCAAGTTCAGTTTTTTGGTCAAGTCACAACATGTGAGATCTTCCATCTCTTCTAGCAAAGCACCTTTCTTCATAACAAGAGATTCATCTGTATGTTGGCTTTGGTTGGTGTGGTGTATCTTCACTGACTTGCTGTTGTTTTGCTTTCAGTTTATCCGGATGCCCATTGGCAGCTAAACTCCAGCAACAGGAACACCAAGAAGTTAGGTACATGTATGTGTTAGCTCTACGCAGTGAGTAGATCTGGTTTTCACCAAGTGTGCTTTGACCATTGAGCTAATTATAGTTGTCTTTTATCACTAAGGTGTCCCACTGTTGGCTGTGATGGAACAGGTCACGTGACTGGCAAGTACTCCTCACACAGAAGGTACGTGTTAAATGCTTTTTCTTTTCTGCAAAACAGTGTATGTGGAAGGTACATTTTTAGAGCTTTAACATCGTTGTCCTAGTATACATAACATTGTACATTACATGAAGGGTTTGCAGTTTGTTTAGCTTTTCTTGGAGAGGCGTAATAGTGACAAAACGTAAGCCGAGTTTATAAGTCGCATATTGGTCAAATTTAAGTCAGACAAATTTAACCCAAGGTCTGTTAATCAATTGCATAAAATTCAACGATTGTATGGTGTCTCAGTTTCCTTGCTAATTCGTCGGGAAAATCTAATTTGTGCAACACATCTTATCCCGTGTTAATAAAACGGACAAAAATTAAAAAAAGTCGCCCCATGTATCGCACAAAATACGCTCATGCTAGGTTTTACGGAAGGTAACCATTCCTTGTGTTTTCTACTTTAGTTTGTCAGGATGTCCTCTGGCACCAAAGCTTGCTCTTCAAAATGCCGAAGCAGGTGGGAATTATTTCAAATCATAACATTATACAGTCGAACTACTCGTAACTGCCAACTAAAATGCTAGGAAAGGTGGCCATGTAAAAGTGTCACTTATGAGAGGTCTAAAATGTAGTGACTGGACTGGTATCAACACAGGGTGGCTTACTATCCATCTCAGGCATCCTTTGAGAAGGGGTTTTTTAACCCGCCTCACGAATCGTTGATTTCACTCCGCGGTTTAAAAAAAATGGTCACGTGATCACGTTTGTTTACCGCAAGGTGAGCAAAGTTTGTTGATCAAGCTCGAAATGCTACTAGCCGTCGTATTTCATGTCCTCAGAGAAAATTTTTCCTGGATTTTTCCTTAAGATAATGTTTATTGTAACCATTGTAGGACGATATTTTAATTCAGGAGATGGCGTTATTTTACGATGTTTGTGATGATTGCGAGTTGAAGTTTTTCTGGTCAGCTTGCGGTCAACAAACTTGTGATTACCTGTTTTTTTTTTTTTGTTTGTTTTTCCAACGGCGGAGTAAAAAGAATCGGTCCGTGAAAAAATCCCTTCCCAAAGGACGTCTGAGATGGATATTAACTGTATTCTGTTATTACCGATAATTGAAGAGCTGCTACTTTTCTTGTCTTCGTAAAGAGAAAGATTTAAATGTAGCGCTCTGTTGTGTATTTAGTTATCTGAATGAATGTATTTAGTTGTTAGAAGCGCAAGACTTCAACGCAACAAAAATTGATTTCTTTATGAGACTAACGAATGACTTTCTGGTCAAGAACTCTGAGCTACAAGAAGACGTACAGCGAGTAAAGTCATTTACGAAGTTCATTATAGTCAATAACTTTACTAGATTCACATAGTCTCAGAAAACTCCAGGTTGACCTAGTTTTTTTTTTCCCTTTCGTGTGTGTCTTACTTTTGAAGTGTGTATTTTATCCATTTGTTACTCACTTTCGACCTTTATTCTGCAGGTGGTGCTTCACAGTCAGACAAACCTGGCCCTACGTGAGTACTTCTGATAATTTTTGTTTTAATATTTTTAATATACTTGGCAAAGGTGAAAGTTAACGCTGACACTGGTGTCAGTGGGAAAAGAAGTTCAGTGTAGTTGGATTGCATCGTTAAATGGCGAGTAACTCGCAGCATTCTTTGAAAACCCAGTCATAGGATCCCAAGACAGATTATTCTTTTCAAGCTCAGTCTCCCTTGGCAACTGTGGTGTTCTGAATAAAACAATGTAAGCTTGTATTCAGTCGCTGTCAGCCGCTAGTCTGTTGAACACAATCCACGTAGGATTATGATCTCATCACTGACTTTTCTATACTTCAGATGTCCCACCCCAGGATGTGACGGCACAGGACATTCCAGCGGCCAGTTTAGCACGCACAGAAGGTGAGTACATCTTAATTCAGCTATTGTCGTTGTTTTAGTCTCCATACTATTTTGCTTTTGATATTCTTTTACAGCGTTTCGTCATTGGTTGAAAAACACGCAGCACTTTCTCAGACCATTAGAAGTAATTTTGTGCGGCGTTTGGTGCCTGTAGCGTGTGCTTGCTTCAAGTTCTGATTGGTTCATTGTGACGTTTGCGTTCGTTGCGATTGATCAAAGTGATGATTTTGAAAACCGCTCTGAACCAAACAGAACTAGGAACAAGTTTATTTAACTAGTGACAAGCCAGTGTGGAAAAGTTGGTTATTGAAAGCTTGAAATAAAGATCTGGCAAGGGTCTTCATGCTGTTGTAACTTTCCGTATCATGCTATCAATCCACATATTCCGTTAAACCAGTGTCGCGGTTTTCTTTTCCTCGTCAAAACGATCCCTCACTTAAACATTTGTTTATTTTGTAGTTTGTCTGGCTGTCCTATGGTTTCTCCTTCGGAGAAGAAGGCTCTCATGAGACAAGAGGCAGAGTCCAAGTTACTGGCTCAAGCAAATTTCAGGGATGAAGTTAAGCTGGTGAAAATACGCTCAGGAAAAGGTAAAGTGTACAGCACTCAAGTAAAAAAAGATTAAAAAGAATAACGTCAGGGAGTACAGATGATGTTACACTCGGCAGTAGACAGGGAGAAAATTTCTCTCTTTATTTTTTAGTAAAGGCCTTGCTTCGGTTTTGGCGCAAAATGTTTTGTGTTCCTGTGTTTCAATAATGCCGAAAGTTCGTCAGTAAACTGCTAATTCTACCCACTAACAACGTTTGTGAGATAATACTCGGAATAATGCTCGCGTAAATATTTCTTTTCAACCAAAAAGTGCTACGCGCCGTCCCGTTGCCACTTGCGCAATGTTTATGACAACTTTTTTGACACTGTTTTTGTGGCTTTCGTGTCAATTGAAAGAACTGCGAGAGGCGAACTTGTCACTCCTTCTCTTGGATTTGATTGGTTAATTGAAGCTGAGTTGCTTTCCTGGAAGCGAGTATGATTGGACAGTCCACAAAAGTATGTAAATTAGTTTAGTTTGATTACGCTTTTGCTCTCCTCTCTGTAATTGGGCGGGTCAGATAGCTGTTTTAAAATAGTGTTTTGCTTGACTGTTTCTTTCACATGGCAGCTCAACAAGAAATTGAAAAAGTCCGTGCCCTGGAAAAAGAGATTGATGTCCTCCAGTCTTCAAACCAAGAGTGCGAGAAGCTCAATAAGGAACTAGATTCCGAGATCAGCCGCCTGGAGCAACGGCTGACCGTGTGCAAGGAGGAGACAGCCAGCGATAGGTAAATTATCCAGGGTGCTGTGACTTTTATCTAGGAAGTAATGGATGATAGAAGCCGCGAACATGCGAAGGGTTTTTGCTGGAGTAATTTTGTTACGCCCAGGATTGGAAAAAGTGAACTGACTAACCTTGGAGTTGTAATCGCTGCCATCGTTTCCTTGGACAAGAAACTATGCTTCATTCTTTCTCTGTACTCAGATGAATACACGCGGGTGTTAGGTAACCGTTAGGGAAACCTAACAAAATACTTGGGGTAGGTGGGGGTAACCCTGGGATGGACTAGTATCCCTTCCAGAGGAGGAGTAGTGATAATTCTAGTCACTTTATGCTGGGTATCCTGGGTAACCCTGGGATGGACTAGTATCCCTTCCAGAGGAGGAGTAGTGATAATTCTAGTCACTTTATGCTGGGTATCCTGGGTAACCCTGGGATGGACTAGTATCCCTTCCAGAGGAGGAGTAGTGATAATTCTAGTCACTTTATGCTGGGTATCCTGGGTAACCCTGGGATGGACTAGTATCCCTTCCAGAGGAGGAGTAGTGATAATTCTAGTCACTTTATGCTGGGTATCCTGGGTAACCCTGGGATGGACTAGTATCCCTTCCAGAGGAGGAGTAGTGATAATTCTAGTCACTTTATGCTGGGTATCCTGGGTAACCCTGGGATGGACTAGTGTCCATTCCAGAGGACGAGTAGTGATAATTCTAGTCACTTTATGCTGGGTATCCTGGGTAACCCTGGGATGGACTAGTATCCCTTCCAGAGGAGGAGTAGTGATAATTCTAGTCACTTTATGCTGGGTATCCTGGGTAACCCTGGGATGGACTAGTGTCCCTTCCAGAGGAGGAGTAGTGATAATTCTAGTCACTTTATGCTGGGTATCCTGGGTAACCCTGGGATGGACTAGTATCCCTTCCAGAGGAGGAGTAGTGATAATTCTAGTCACTTTATGCTGGGTATCCTGGGTAACCCTGGGATGGACTAGTATCCCTTCCAGAGGAGGAGTAGTGATAATTCTAGTCACTTTATGCTGGGTATCCTGGGTAACCCTGGGATGGACTAGTGTCCCTTCCAGAGGAGGAGTAGTGATAATTCTAGTCACTTTATGCTGGGTATCCTGGGTAACCCTGGGATGGACTAGTATCCCTTCCAGAGGAGGAGTAGTGATAATTCCAGTTGCTTCATGCTGCAGACACTAAGTCAAGCTTCAGACGCGTGGAGTGCCTTTGGCCTGATGTCAACTTAATCTTCTTACTTTCCTTACCCGGCAAGAGGAAAGTTCGAAAGAACTGCTTATTTCCGCCATTTCTTGGGCCATTTCCGAATTTTCTTCACCCTTCTTCTCAAAGTGAGGCTTGGTGTACAGCTTTCTTATGAAAATTAATTTTCGTTCATATGCAAACAAAACTCGTTTTCAAATGAAAAGTTGTCCACCGGGCCTCGCTAACTTACTGGACTCTACTACTAGTAAATGAGGTGATGGAGTAGCACTAGTGAACCAATCGGAGCGCACGATTGTTTGCATCTGGGAGTTCTCCAAGAAAACCTGTGGTTTATCAAATTCGGGTCCTTACAAGCTGCAATTAATTTGTGAGGCACTAGATTCATGAGCTAAAGGAATTCTTAACATTTTTCTGTTTTCGAATTTGCTAAAAATACCTATAGCAAGAATGAAAAGTCGTAAGAACTTCAAACCAAACCGTAATTGATAGAATTAAACCTCTCCCTTCTCCTACAGCCTTCACATTTCCAGTATTTTACTATACAGTAAGAAATGCCATGCGTTTTATAAAATTGCGTTACTTGTATATTTACGTGACTACTTGTCGAAAGGTGATCCCAACGAAACTCCCGGGGTTAAAAGTTTTTCTTTACATTATTGCATTTGGTTGAAGTCTAAGTTTGTTTTCAGCCCTCAATTGCGACAAAATTAACCTAGTGTCGATTCTAGCGTTTGTATTCCTTCTTTATATGAGCTAGATTTCAAATGCATGGATTGAGATAATTTGTCTGAGTTAAAGCCACTCTTTTCATAACCAATTAAATTCATTATCGTGCATGTAATTTATTCCGGGAATTTGCTCTGTTATTTTATCCAGAAAAGGCTTTGAAAGCCTCAGGAAGTCCAAGGCCCGAAATGTATGCCTCATTTCTCAGTTGCCGACATTCATACAAGCCTTTTGTTTGAGGAAAATATTATATTCTGTCCTGGAACAGAGTTAGGCTAACCCTTTGAGCCCTTCAGTGCCCAGTTCATTTGAATCAAGACTTCCAGAGCTTTCCCATTTGTTTCCACCTTTTAATTGACATATTTTGATCCCTAAAATGTCCAAAACCTTCTTGAAAATTGTTGTGTACAACAATCGGTCGCGCCACCATTTTTCGAATTTCTCCAAATGTGGTAGAGGCGTTGCATTAACCTAGTACTGTACCCAAGAAAAACACGGTCAGAATATCAGCCCCCCTCTGTCCCCACTCGTATTAGTATTAATACCCCCATATACCATTAACATACCAATCAATCGTCCAGTGACCTTGAACACCCTACTACGCCGAAATTCCTTTCTTTCTGCATTGCTATAAGACGGTGCAGGCCCGTCTTAATAAAAGCTGTTATTATTTTCACAGGCACAGGACGGGTGTGGTGGAGACCAAACTGGCCGTGGTGCAGACCCGCTTTATCGCCTCCCTGTCCCACGTACAGATGCCGGACATTGGCGTTAAGTTAACGTTTGATTCCATGGATAAGTATATTGAAAAGCTACAGGAAATCATTGAAGAGAAATCTTCAGATTATAGAGCGCTTATTGCAGAGATTAAAGAGGCCTTAGCGGATTTTAAGTGTTAAATTATAAGAGAGAAAAATTTTTAATTAATATGTAGTAATGTCATATATATACAATTATTTTATCAGAGAATATAAAACAGTTGAAATATTATTAACACCTTCACTCCCTCAGTCAAACCTTGAGTCGTGTTATGTTGCTGTGCGACTGTTGAGCAGTACGTTCTGTTTGTTATCTTGTACAAGGTTATTCCAGCTTTGGATGAAGAACTTACGTTTGACCATTTAAATGAGATCTGTTCAGAAGTTCGTTCTGTTTATTATGCCGTACAAGGTTGTTCCAGCTTTGGGTGAAGTACTCCAGTAAAGCTATTGAGCAGTACTGTGGTGCTGTTTTAGCTTTGTAAGCGGTACACCTCTTCGAGTTTGGATAAAATTATAAAGTGTGGTCGTTCAAATTAAAAAAATATTGAGTCGTACAATATTTTGCACATAAAAGTTGGGTCGGTTTATTATTATTGTTATTATATTTTTTGTTTTCAATTTTGAACTTGGAGAGTTTTGGGAGTGAAGGAGTTAAATTCAGGGAGGGAGAGACAATCATTATATTATCGTGTGTTAAGTTACCTTATCAACGGGATTATCAAAAATAATTACTGTTGGAAAAATTTAGAATGTTGTTAAATACTGAGTATTTGAATGTAAAATTTAAATCAGGTTACTGTTATCGATATTACAACTTTAAAGCAGAAAATTTAGCAAAAACTACCGTATTCAAAACATTACTTATTTACTTGAATGGGGTACCTTTATTTTATGTTTTTCATCTTTTAAATGAATATATTGCTGTTTGACTTCAGGTTTGTGTATTTAACTGCACTGCGTTTAGCCAGCGAAAAGCACACCTTTAATTACTTTGCATACTTTCGTGGAGAGAAGCTATCCAATCAGGATTGAGGATAGCTTCCCAGAAACACACTCACGTTCAGTTGCGGTCCTTAAGTCCAATTTTCACTAGCGACTAATTGGCGATCACAAGAGTATCGTTGTACTCTCGCTTGCGTTTCTCATTGTTTGTATGGATTCTGTTCCTTACCCTCGTCCTCTTGTCCTTACCTTCGTCAGCTTTAGTGGTTCTTTTGGAAACGATCCTCGAAATTCGATTGGATTGTTGTCCACGAAAGTATGCGAATTATTTAATAGTGGAAGACTACACTGTACGTTCAAGACGCGTGGAATGATTCCCTGAATGATACACTAAACGCATATGTTATTCTTTCTTCTTTTGTTTATTTAGAGTAGAAAGAAACAGTATAGATTATTTGTACTTTATTGCAGATACATGATACGAATTTGTGGAAACAGTCTAATTATTGCAGAAATGTTAATTCAGTTTTAATTACAAGTGATCTTCACGCATAGGATTTTATGCGTTAAAATCGTATTTTAACGTGGTAGCCACACGGAGATTTTTATTTTACTGTAAATTAGCTGTTTATAGGAGTGCTTTCGCGAAGTCGCGATTTATCATAAATAGTTTTATGTAAAGCACAAAACAGGGTAGGTTTGGTGGGTATTCGTAGGAAACTAAGTTTAAATTAGAATTTTTTTCAAGACTTAGAATGTGACCCTGAAACTGCTATAAATAGAATGCTCTTATGACATTACGTTCGGGGGCAGTCCACGCCCATCTACTATGTTTTCCGCGAATTGCCGTCTAAAGAACAAAGGTGTTTTCGAACGGTTGGCTGGGAAATAGAACTAGTCTCTATTCTCGCTAACTGTTTCGACAAATTGTATGGTTTTGGAAATCTCGCATGTGACCTGTTAACTTTTATCCAAACACGTGTTGCTAAATGTGAATCGAATTTCGCGCACTTTTCGTGTAGTTTTTGTCAGCTTCACAAATGGCTTTTGCTGAAGACGAGCGATGAAGGATTGTTTGTTGAGAAAGTTGGTGACAATACGGACTAGTTCTGGTTTTCACCAGCAGTTTTCCAACATCAACTGTTTTTGCGACGTTCACACACGCCAAGTTGTATTTGATAACACAACACTTTTGTCATGTGAACGCGCCTTTAGGCTTCACTTTGCGAGAGTTTTTTTGCTCTGATCCCCGACTTTGGAACGTCCATTTCGTTGTAAATATTTCCAAAACAATTGGTTTTAATTTAGAATGTGAAAAGAAGATTTACCCTTTGAAGATTTCCTATAATTTATTATTTATTGGTGACTGTTTGATTTTTTCCCTGTCAAACGTTACTGACAAAAGTATAAGCACAAAACAGTTTATGGGACACATTTAGTCCTCTTCTAAAAAAATGTAAATTATCAAACGAATAACAAGTATTAAACAAGAAGAATAACTATTAAATGTCTCTAAGGTGTAGTTTGGAGTTACATTTCATTCAAAGTCAAGTGGTTGCTTTTGTTGTAGCCGTTACAGACTCGTTGTGTGACGGTGTGCTGATTAGCTTAAAAAAAATTATTGAAGGATATCTGTTGATTTTTCTTTAACTCCAATCTACACATAGCTTATAATAAAATTTTTAATATATTGACAACAATTTGAATAAATGTTTAGCTCACACTCGAGTGCTGGCGTTAGGTTCTTGTCATATTTAAACAGCCCAGTTTACTTAAGATCGTGAAATTTTGTCCCAATGTGTTGTTTGATAGCTTAGACTGCGTTCGTTGACCGAAATGCGGTAGAAAAGGAATGGAACGAGCGTCAACATTTGCATCGATATCTCGAAAGAACTAAGGAACTGTTGACAGTCTTGATGTAATATATCAAACACGAGAAAGAGTGTTTCATCAGGATATCCAAACCCCGAGAAGTGGGTTGAAAAAACGAGGCGCAGCCGAGTTTTTTTGACCGACTTCGAGGTGTTTGGATACCTGATGAAACACTCTTTCGAGTTTTTCATATGGCTTCCCAAACCATTCATAATTCTTGGAGAAATTTAAAGCAGAAGCTCGTAAAATTTTATGCTAATTAAGACCCGGTATCCAAACCACCGTCACGGTAGTGATTTCCTTTGTTTTCTCTTTATGAATCATTAATGAGTTTGAGAAGGAAATCTCAACTGTCAGCTGTAATCTTAAAAAAATATTTAACGTTCCGCATCCATGGACATGAAATGAGCGTCCTTGGGCACTGAGTGGCTTTAAATAAGATCTGATAGTATCATGGATACAACGGATAGTGTGGTTACTGCAAAACAAGTCACGACTTGTTTTCACGTCTTGCGTGACTAGCTACATCATGTGGTGATGAGTGTTTACCAAAATAAACGGAACGTCTTGAGCGGTAGTCCAACCAGAATATCCAAACGGAAAATTGTGTTCTATTTACTTTTTTCTACCAGTTCCAAGTGCTGCCCAATAGCCAAACTAGGTCCAGACTCTGTAAATTAGAGTGAATTGTACAAATGGTACATGCTTATCTCGAACGGGATTTCCCATTCGGTACTGGTTTTGCTTACCATTTGCACAAACCGCAGACCACCCGGTTTCCCCCTGTAAATGGTGAACAAGCAAAGTGTCAAAACAAACAAAATACAGATACTTCCTCATTTTTTAGGCGAATATGTGTGTCTACAACATACCTTCTGATTTTGACCGTCAACAACATGAATGATAAGTTGCGTTAGCGGTGGTAGATAGTTTCATTGTCGTTTCTTAACGTTTGTTATCTGTTGGAACATTTATAACACATATTTTTGAGAATACGTGACCAGAAACACCGCTTTCTAATCTAATCAAGTTATCGAGGCAAATATCACGAAACTTCAACGTTCTTAGGTGCGTGTACATTTCTGCACATCTGTGACTAGTTACTTCATGCATGGTGAATGTGGCAAACCCATACACAAATAAATAAACAAACTGACAACGGGACTACCGACATAGGAATGAGCTCACTCATCCCAAAAATGAAACATTTTGGCTTTATAACATAGAGGGCAAAATTACTGAATGCTGATTGGTTGAGACAGAGGGCATTTTTTCTTAATTTTCTTTCGGACGAGGGCAAAATTACTAATTCGTGATTGGCCAAGCGCCAAAATTACTCGCATTTGATTGGCTGAGCGCGAGAGCGCGCCATTTGCATTTTGTAGGCGTCTTGAAACGAAAAACGCATTTTGAGTTGTTCAAGACAAGGATCGCTTCAAAGTTTGACTTTTAACCGAGAAGGTTGGTTAAAATGGTATGGAAATCGGGTGTTTGCTCGGAGAGGAATTCGAAAAGGTGAACCTACATGGGTTACGGGAAACAGCAAATTGTTATTTGTTTTAAAACTACTGAAAACTTACAGCGACGTGGTCGATAGTTTTTCCAGCGAGAGGAAGCTTCGCAACTCAGGTGAATAAAATTTACTTAGTTAATTGAGTTATAAGTGTGTTTTGTCAATGAACTAGAACTGTATTTATCTCTTAAGATGTATATAATGGTCAGTCTTTCTTGTTCTGTGCGCTGAGCAGCAGTTAAAATGCTTGTTTGGTGAATTGTTTACGGGCGGGTACTTTTATAATTAAAACTTATTGTGATGGCCGGCTGATTGTGTTTCAACGTGTATGGAAAGTTTTCAGAAAATTTTGCCCTCTGTGTTATAAACAAGTAATCGCATCGAGTCCTCGTAGAATTAAGGATAAATTTCACTTGTATTTTCAAAGTTTTCACAAATTGCCCTCGTCGCTGCGCGACTCGGGCAATTTTGTGAAAACTTTGAAAATACGCGTGAAAATTTATCCTTAATTCTACTCGGCCTCATGCGATTAGTATGTGTAATCAAATGGTGACGAGTGAAATTAGGAAATAATTTCACGCGCGTTTTGTCAAAATTCTAATAATTTCCCGAGCCTTTAGGCGAGGGAAATTATTAAAATTTTGACAAAACGCAAGTGAAATTATTTCCTAATTTCACGAGTATACCATTTGATTACCTATTAATATCATGGGTGACAAATTACACTCACAATCGTGGGGTTTTGACTTTTTTATCGCATCGAGAACTCCTTGAGCATTGAAACGGTTTAACGGCTAAAGTTCACATTTTTCTGAGTGAAATAATGAAAAAATCTTGTGACAAGTTTTTACCACGCCTTGACGATTTCCTGTTTTTTGTAACCGACAGCAAAATACACCAGACTCTGAATTTTTACTTGAAAAGTACCAAAGCAAATCGCTCGGCAAAGGTTATCCGCGTTTTATCCGGCAAATTCACTGAATCGTGCACTACGTTGCTCCATCGAGCAAGGCTCAGAAGGCTTCAAAACACGCACAGCAAACTTGTTTTAACGAAAGTAAACTTCGGAAGCAAATTTGTATTTAAAAACTGACCTTTATTCCATTCGAAGAAGTGCCCAAATCCACTGAATTACTTCTCTGAGTTCGCGGTCAATCACTCGATCGCTGCAACTGGCTCGCCGTTCAAAAATTTTCGCTGTCACACTATCAAAAATAATCTCTTCTTTTTAACTCGCAGGTGATTTCTGAGAAGTTCAGTCAATTAAAAGTCAAAATTTACAGATTACCAATTGAGTCCTCAATGAATATTTCCAGAATCGCTGTAGTTCTGCACAAAACATCTTCATCAATAACCTCAACGCCATCTTGGCGCTGGGCTATAGACCCGTTGCCATGGCAATTTTGTAATTTCACACGTGAAATTATAAATTAACGCTGAAATTTCGCGCCAAAATTAAGGAGTAATTTGTCACCCATGATATTACATATACAAATATGTTATAGAGATCGTAGATTTTTTAGAATCCGGCTATATATTTGTCAGCTCAGGTGTGAAACTGACGACCGAGAATTTATCTGTATACGAAAAATGGTCCAACAGAGTTTTACGAAGTCAACCATCTAGCAACTGCATTGCTGAAAACTACGAAAATATGAAACTGACGGACAAGTTTCAACTTTTTTAATAGCACTTGGTGCAGATAGTACGCAAAGTCGCATAATAGAACCAGTGGGATTATACTTTCTTAAGCCCGCGTTCCTAGTGGCCAGTGTCTACTAAATTGCCCGAATGTGAACTAAAATACCAGGATGCAAGGGATTCCTTTCTTGATCGGAAGTAGAACAAGGGTCTTATATTCTGTTTCTTAAAAGTGGCAAATTAATCGAAACACAACAAAAACATCTGCCGGAAAGGAAGAAAAAGAATGGATGTTTTCAAAAAACATCCGGTACCAAAAGGAAAAATTCAAATCGTAAAAATTTACTGTGTTTAAAATATAGAATCTTAATGCAGAATTCTGAGATAACTTTATACACCCCAAAAATATTTTTTGATCAATTTGGGTCGATTCTCGTCGCTCAAGACAGGTGCACCGATTACATTTAAAAGTGCAGCTCTTGTATTTGTTGTGGCAATTAGGGTATTTTCGTCAAATCAGTTTCCGCAAGTGAAAACTTATTAATCTCGGATTGTCCTCACACCTCCACACTCGTTCGAAAATGCAAATTTGAGTTGGATTTTTTTCTCCGTTCTGCCAGTATTGTTTTTGTGACTGCTCTGTCGTTTGCGTGTCTGTTTTGGTTTGGAGCGAGCGAGGCATTCACGAAGCGTCAGCGCCTCAATGCCGTTGGATTTTCCTCGTTATTACGGTAAGGAAAATTTCGTCAGTTAAAAAAAAGGGATAACTGAATTCGGAAACAAGCGTATTGTGGTAAACGCAAAACTGATTTGCCGTGGATCTGTAGAGGTGAAATGATCGAATTTTTTAGCGCCCTCGATAATCTTGTAAGTCACAAATCAAGAGGCGAATCCAAGCCAGCCAAAACAGTTTTAGCTGCCGAGTGAGACAACTTTTTGGGAATATTGCTTTTGTTGGATATCAGATAGACAACGTACACTTGTAAGTGATCCATTTTTTTTTTTTTTGCTTCTATCTTGTTGACAAACGAGTCAGAAAACTGAAATTGCACTTAGCATTTAACATTAAAAATATTACTCATATTTATTTAATGTTTTGTCTCTCTTTTTTCTATGGGATTGTTCAGTGCCAATTTTTTTCTCGCATTTCACTTTATGATGGCTCGGTGAAGACTCTTTTGTGTCCTCGTTTTGCCAAAAAGTTGTTTTGTTCCGTAAAAGAAATTTTTCCGTTTAATTTTCCAACGTGTGTTCCTTTTTAGTGAGTTTAGCAGCGATCTTCGACAGCCTGTTCTTATCAGATTTTCAGTCGCTATCTAAGGGATTACCTCTAATACAGTGGAAAGTATTGCTTCATATCTGATAAGATTGCGAGGACGTCATGCTGTGACAAAGAAAAATAGTAAAAAATGAATCGATTTCAATTTTTTATTTTGAGTTGAAATGTATTTTAATCTACTTCCTCTGCAAAAAGGTTTTTGACTTTTAAAATCGATTCGGATATAGATTTCAATTTCGTTGTGTTTTTATCCCGTCAAAAATACATATTCGACCGGTGGAATTCATTTGCCCAAACTAACACTGAGTTGCCTATAAGCTAAGCGCCAACCTGAAGGTGTATTTGCGTCTTCGTTTTATTCTCAAACCATGACTGACAGGAGAGTGTGGGAGTTTATTTTTAATGATGTTGATGATGTTATACTTTCTCATTTTCTTTTATTGGAACAAACTTTATTTGCGTCACAATACACTTCCTCGATTTAGTTCGGGGAAAAGTTTCTCGCTCGTAACCAAAATTTTTGTCAGCTAGTCGCCAATTCTTGCTTGTGGCAGAAGATAAAATCTGAATTTCTCATTTCCCGGTTTTTGACGTGGCTATGACATGAAAGTTGTATTTGGAATCAACAATGGGAAATAAGCTCAGTAACGAAGGAAAAAGCTTTATATCAGCCCAATGTTTGTCTCTTAATGTTTGTCATTAATCATTATCGTGATGTTACTGTTTGTAATAATTTACGTAAAATGTACAGTTGCTGAGTTACCGTTTATAACCGTTTGGCGGTTCGAAATATCAATTCTTCCTTCTTCATTTTGTTTATTTATTTTGATATTGGTTCAAAGGTATTGCCAGTACATCACGACAGTATCCCCCGTCTAATTTATACATTTTCTTTTTCTGTTTACTTAGGCTAAACGCGATGTCTTAAGTTTTTCCCGCTTTCACGAGCGAGCGGTTCTTATCGTCGTCCTAAACCGCTCAGTACTACCATCTGTAAAAGTTTACAAATTTTCCATTCCTCGAGTTAACTGTGCAAAGTGATGTTTCTGCTGTTTAAAAAAGTTGTAACTAGTGAATGTACATTAAGTCTTGTTGTGATTTGAGTCCTCAAAAGCACAGCTGTTTACAAAAAAGTCGCCGGAGAGAAATAAGATATTAAAAGTGCAAACAATATAAGAATAGACTTCTTTCAGGATTTCTTAACGTAAGCCACGAAAACAGGAATAGATCCCTAACGTATCGGTGTAATTGAAAGGTCTTGTAAGTGCAATTTATAGTTAGCGGGTTTTGAGTGTTTTGGTTAAAAACACTTCCCAGACAGTTCGTGCATGTGGGAGGAGAATCAAGGGTGAACAGGGCCAATGAAGCATTAGCGACGATGAAGAACCGAGTTTAGTTTATTAAACTAAATATATTCGTGAATACATTCATGGTGTTTTGAAATGAAATCCACATCACCTGCAGGTGGTCTTCAACTTAACATTAAGGTCAAATTGGAATTTGAAAATGCTGGTTTATTTGGGGGAAAGTCGGAAAACCAGAAGAAAACTCTGGAACAAGGATGAGAGAAAAAGACAAAAGTATAAGAAAGACAGATCGGACTGTTCTGGTTGAGAATGCTTGTTCTAAGTGTAAATTTGTACTGCATGGCGCTTTTATCAATTTTATTGTCATTTTAATTTTTAGAATGATGGATTCCTTTTTTCGAACTTAATTGACAATATTAATCTGTTAATAGCATTTTTAAATTTATTGTGATAATAGTGTCCCCAGATAATTACTCAAGCTGATTACTCCGACACTTCATTCATTCATTCATTCATTCATTCATTCATTCATTCATTCATTCATTCATTCATTCATTCATTCATTCATTCATTCGCTCGTTCGTTCGTTCTTTCGTTCGTTCGTTCATTCATTCATTCATTCCAATCCGGGTGCACTGATGGGACGTACGAGCGATCACGGTACCTCTAAGGCAGTTTTTTTTTTTTTTTGCGCGTGCACAGTCTTAAAATGAAAATGCTTGCACTTGTATTGTACAAAGTCTGTACTCATCTTTATAGCTGGCGTCGCGGATGAAGACATGCTGGATGAGTTCCTTGTGGGTAAACGGGAGCTAGATCACGGACAAAGCTCGACCATGGACATGCGAAGGTACTTGACTGACTTGCAAACCAGACATTTTTGTGCATAAATGCCGCTACCTTTGAATATATCATTTTACCAAGCCTTGATTCTTACCCTTTTTATGCTTCTTGGGTTGTTTGAAGTATTTCCATATTCGTGTGTCTTGTGATGCATGTAAAAAAGACTCCGGGGGGCCGTTTCTCGAAACCGCCCTGGCGCCCGGACTTTCCGGGCCCAGTAAGTATTTTTTCGAGCTCATTTATTTGTCAGCTAATGGTAATTATTGGCGAAAACGTAGCGATATGCTTCAAGAAATTATAAAGATTAAAATTTAGCTTTCAAAATCATAAAAAATTTGTAGCTTTTTAAGAATATTGTGCACCTAAAGTAGTTTTTGGGCCCGGAAAGTTATCGGGAGTTTCGAGAAACGGGCCCAAGGTAACAGTCACATTATCTGAAATGGGTAAGCCTTGAGGTCAGGTAAAAGAGTCTATTATTTTCGGATGCCCTATATTTTTGATTGACTGACATACTGACCGATCGACCGACTGACTGACTGACTGACTGACTGACTGACTGACCGACAAACCGACCGAGTGACAGACTGACTGATCGACCGACCGACCGACCGACCGACCGACCGACCAACTGACTGATTGCCTTGCGTTTGATGGTCAGTCTGGTGTTGTTTTTTGCATTGATTGGTTGCGTCGATTAGCATGAATGAGCTTTCAAAAGTTGTTATGTTATGTCATGTCATGTGATGTCATGTCATGTGATGTCATGTCATGTGATGTCATGTGATGTTATGTTATGTTATGTTATGTTATGTTATGTTATGTTATGTTATGTTATGTTGTTATGTTATGTCATGTGATGTTATGTTATGTTATGTTATATTATGTTATGTTATGTTATGTTATGTTATGTTATGTTATGTTATGTTATGTTATGTTATGTTATGTTATGTTATGTTATGTTATGTTATGTTATGCAAAAATGTTATATTGTGACTGCAATAGTTCACGACCGCACATATCAAGAGGTACGTTTGATCGACCGCAGCAAGTAAAGTCACTGGCAGAAATCTCTCCATGTATCCCTACTAGCTCTTGTTTCTTTTAGATTTCTCAACGTCAAGTACCATCAGGCATCGGTGGGAAAACTGAAGAAAGCCGCCATAGTTTGCACGATAGCCATCTTACTCATCATAGTTGTAATTTTTACTGTGGGTTCACCGCCCACGGAAAAACTCACAATGAAGACACTTTCCACACCAACAGAGTCCGGAAAGACTGGAGGCGAGAAAAAACAAAACAACTCCTTCGTGCTGGCGACGAATCCCGACATGCCTTTCGAATTATCACTCAAGTGCAACACATGCTCATTGGTGAGCTCCTCTGGAATGCTACTGGGCAGTAACGCCGGCTCGCAAATTGATTCTGCGGATTGCGTGTTCAGGCTAAACTCGGCGCCAACCCTTGGTTTTGAAAGAGACGTCGGGGGTAAAACCACTGTCCGAGTGCTTTCAGTGACAGGGTTCAAATCTTTGATCAGAGATGCTTGGCAGCATACTTTGGATACCTTTGAGGATTTAGATTACATGATACTGCTTGGACCTGGTAAAATGTTGTGTAAGAATTGCACTCTTTCCAAACTGTACCAGAAATTCGCACAGTACCTTGAAAGCGCTGAATTGCTGCAAGTCACAAAAGAAAGTTACCAGATGGCCAGACAAGAGTCACAGAACCTCGGCATAAAGTATGGAAGGTACTAGTATATAAGGACAATCCCTCCTGTTTGAAATTGTAAGTCTCTGACGAGAGGACGAGAGTTTAAACTCTTTAAAATTCTTTGGGGACATAAGAAAAGTGAGACTAATACCTACCCCTACACGAAAGCGTTAGAACTCCCAGGATGGCTGCTCTCCAAGATGACGGCAATCAAAGACGGGGTTTTAGCATCGGGTAGATCCTGACAGAATGCGGAAGAGGAGGAGGGCAGATTTTAGTGCGAGAGGCAAATTCCCCCCTCCCTCCCGTTTCTGTACCTGCGACACTGGATAAGATCCTGGGGAAGACAGTGAGTGTGACAGCTGTCAATCATCCTATTGCTTATTTGTCTTTCCTTATAAACCAGATATGAATGGATAATTTTTTTTTCATTGTTTACAGAGGTACGGAATTAAATTTGCGTGGTAGAGCTTTATTTACGTTGTTTGTTTGGTTTTCAGACTGGAGCTTCCCATCTCTACACGGTTTTACACAGTGAACCTCGCCCGAAGCATTTGTCCTCAAATCAGAGTATTTGGAATGGAGCTGGAAAATCCCTGTGAAAGGTTTGTCATGCCAGTTTGTGAGACACTCTCTGACATACTCATTTTCGGCAACAGACGGTTTGTTGCACACAAGCAAGTTTTCCCTAGCCTTGTTTTTGTTTGTTCGTTTGCTTGCTTATTTGTTTGTTGTTTGTTTGTTTGTTCGTTTGCATGCTTGTTTGCTTGTTTTCTTACGTTCTTCATCTTTTTATGGCTTTAGATTGGATTCAGTTCCTTTGTTTTACTGGGACCCAGACTCCTGGCAGAGTGAATGTTTGAGTCGTGAGAGGAGAGTGCAGCAGCAAGTGCTACAAGGTGTTAAAAGACTGCGACTGGAGAGCAAAATCTTCTATTCCTGGGCTCAAAAGTATCACATGGAGTTCTTTTATCCGTCTCAAAAAGTGACATGAATGCCTAAACAATACGTTGAGGACTTTAAATATTATTGTTGAAAAAACGGGAAGGGAAAAGAAAGGGGCTGTGCCTTTATTTTGTAGTCATATTTGCAGTTATTTTCTTTGTCATGCCAGGCTTTTTGTTACGCAAATCATATGTCCGACACAGCCACACAAAGAATAATTTCATGTCGAACGCAGGACACAAAAGAACGTTGCCATGCTCAGTGTGTCGAGTTTCAAATTTTTACCTTAGGCTAAAAGGGATTCCTTTTGCCTTGAATTATGACAGTACTGGTCAGTGAAAACTGTACATTATTATCCTTAAATAAGCCTAGGGTAACTTAGATGAGACCAAACTTCGGCCCGGCTTAAATTGGACCCCAGGTTGTCTTTATTGTGGAATCTGCAGTCTGCGTTTGTCTCCGACCGTGCTTATTTGTAGTGCTCAACGAATTACAAATTATTTATTTAATTATGAATCTAGATACTTATATGGTCATTGGAATCATTTGCACATTTCATTGGAGCAAATATCAAAATTTGTGAAAACGAAGTTTTGAAATAAGTTATGAAAAAAATATCTTACTCGTTTTGTTGTTTGATTGTAATGTGATTGAAGTCCCCTGCGAAAACAGCCACAAGTCCTTTGAAAGTCAAATAAAGACTAAAACTTAGGAAAAGCCCGGGTGAGGGGGACTGAAGCAAATAAAACATGGGCAGTCAAACGTAACATCCAACTACCATCTCCAAAAATGTCATACGGCTTTGTTCATATCCTCATGGGTTCCCGGGAAAAACATTTGGAAAAATAAGAGTATCAATGCGATTTTTAAAAATTGACATTAAAAAACTGTCACCTTGATCATATTCGACATCATCGTCATCATCATTATCACCTTCATCAGCTTTCTCGAATTGAAACTCGTTTCCCTTGGCTGATGTTTCTCAGTTATTTACCATTAACTATTTAACAACTTTCGTTATCTAGAAGAAGTTTGGATTCCCCTTACGTGTTCGAGATTTTCTGAAATGCTTTTTGAGGGATATGCGTGATTGATTTCTTGGTCAACCGAGACAAACATTTAAAGCAATCGCAGGTGTTTTTTTGATAAGGTCTGTAAGACGTCACTGCCTCGGGTACCGTTTTTTGAGTACCGTTTTTTAGCGCTTCGGTCGCACCATTCCGCCTTGTCTGTACTTCCACTACAATTAATAATAGTTATTCAAGTTGTTAATAAGCCCTTTCTTATGACTTGGTCACATGGTACAAAATACGCTATGCTGGATGGCAAATGGCGCAGTGGGACATCGAAAAACAACGAAATTTACACCTTTTAAGGTGTAAAATACTACATTTTTTTGTCCCACTGCGTCAGTTGTCATCCAGCATAGTGTATTTTGTACCATGTGACCAAGTCATGCAAAGGTTATATTCATTCATTTATTCATTCATTCATCCTCCAAGATGTTCAAGGACTCCCTCGAGGTTAGTAGAGGTGGATGTTTCTCACCCGTAATGTCCTGAATCACAGCTGCTACTGACCCCCGTACAGAAGCAGCTGGATTAGCGTCCTCCTTTTCTTTCTCTGTTGGAACATCCGACAAAATCCCTGCTACTTTGAGACCTATAACTGCGCCGGAGACAATCGCAGCAATATCCTGTAACGTTGCGGTTGCCTGCGTCGCTCCTTTACTGGCGATGGGAAGTCGTACCAGTTGGCTAGGGTGATTCGGGTTGGTATGCTCTCTACCCTCGAAGCCGCGGTTGGCGAAACTGATTTGGCCCGTTTTGGTTTGGGCGCACCTTTAGCCGATTTGGCAGCACGTTTTTGGGGGCGTATCCCTGCCCTGGCACAGCAGACACAGCGGGAGCAAGACGGGATTTTCCTCGGGTCATCATATTGTCTAGCAAACAAGAGACGGCGAGGAATTTGTATAGAGTGTAGAGTATATGTACGGGATACACTTGGGATAAGAACACTGTGTAATCAAATGCAGGCACCTGAGTATTTCACAACTTTAACCCAGCAGGTCCGTACACCCCAAACTGTAATAAGGGTAATAAGCACAACAACAAAAAAAACACTATTTGTACTAAAGAACACAAGGTGAACTTCAAAATACGATAAAAACGGCAACATGTTTGGCAAGCCAAAAAATGGAAGCCGCCGCTAGGAACATGTTAAAGTGCCGCAAAGGCTGAGAACATAATTGCTTTCGAAAGATAAATAAGTACACCTGTACTCACATTAGAAATAGGGGGTGTAAAACGGACCTAATTTAAGCTGGAGGCGTGGCTGGTTGAGCCGCCGTTGATGTCAACTTGTGCAAAAGGTGCCTAATAGCGCATAAAATGGCGCCCCTGTAACTCCTATAGAGAGCATATTGCCCTTTGTTATTGAAGTGCACACCATCCTTACACAGTACTGGAATGTTTGGCTTACAAAGCCCCATGTATGACCATGTAACACCTCTGTTACGCCAGCTTAACTGGCTGCCAGTAAAGCAAATGTTATATCTAAAAGACGCGGTAATGACCTATAAATGTGTCAATGGTCTAGCTCCGTTATACCTCAGCGTGAAACTGACTAAACGATCAAACATCCATTCACGTAATACGCGTAAGCGCGATTCTTTGAATACCCCGTTGTTTAGAACTACCGCTGGTCAGCGCACCTTCCAATATCGCGCGGCCAACATATGGAACAATCTAGACAGCCAAATGAAGAACTATAGCCTGAAAAAGTTCAAGGTCGAAATGAAGGACAAATTACTCAGTAGTTTATTATGATAATATTACGCATTGATACTCATTGATATATACATATATATTTATTAGATAATTTTTATGCTATTTATTGTACATTAGGATTTTAGTATTAATTATTATTATATTATTGTAAATAGTTATTGAAAAGCCTGTCAAGGAATAACCATTAAAGTCCATTTCCATTTCCATTTCCAAACTCAGCAAAAGGTAGCGTCTCCAGAACCACGCTGAGGTACTGGTTAGGAAGGGCCACACGATAATTATAAAAAGGGGTGTTTCGTGGACAAACGGCACGGTTAATGGTTTGACATACCACAATAAATTTCACTCTAAAGTGAGCATGTAAGTGCTGCACAAGGGTCTCTATCTTAGAGCCCACAGTCTCGGGTTTGATTGCCCAAGGGCATAAGTCGTTGGAACCTACTTCTAATATCACTATGTCTGTTTGTAAGCGCCCAACTACATGAAGATCGAAAACATTTAGTTTGTCCACTGACCTCCACTGTGCTACCCCCAACTCCATGAAATGTTATCTGTGCAGATTGCGATAAGTTCAGGTTATGTCTAACCCTGCTATCCAAACCCAGGGAGAGAAATGCTTCAAAACGACGGACAAAGGAGTGGCCCAGGATAAGAACTTTGGGTTTAGGCATCATAACTGATATAAAAACAAGAAAGATATACTCAACTCTGATTCAGCAAAGAGAGAAGATCGATTGAACTTCAGGAACAGGCACGTCGAATGCCGAAGTTGTTGAGGTTGTTGAAGTTGAACTCGCAGAGCGTTAGGTCTGGAGACAAAGAGGACGAACACGAGGAACACACCACGTCTTATAGCTCTAAATGAAAACGAGGCTATGTATTTTCCCGTCCAAACTTCGTGACTATTGCCCAATAAACTTTCTATTGTTATTTAAGTCACCGGATAGTCTTGTGACTATTGCTCAATCTCTTTTTGTGGATTGTGCGTAGAATTACGTTAAACACAAAATACACTCCATCCCCCTCCGCTTGAACCCTGCTCCCTGCCATTCCTCCCTTATTTACCATCTTAGTTAAATTTTAATAATTGCGTTAAACAATTAATTCAACATAAGTGGGTAGGAGACATAAACACTTTTATTTGGCGGCAAATAAATTAATATTCATTCATTCATCCTCCAAGATGTTCAAGGACTCCCTCGCCATCGTGGTTTGGGCTTCCAACCTTCCGCATTTCAAGCGATAATTAAAAATCTCTTGACCATGAATAAACATCGAAGCTTATTTATTTACAAGTGAGCATCTCTGTAGAATATTTACACAATCCATCACTTAATCCTTTACAAGGATCAGAACTGTATCATGTGCTATCTCAATAACTCATATTTACTTATTGTGTACAATTCTAAATAAATAAATAATAATTATGTTTCATATTTCAGTCATACAATTTTTGCATACTTTTATCTAAGTCGTGGAAACGACTACAAAATTTCCCACTCCCCACAGATTGATTTTGCTTGCCGAACTTTTAAAATCCAGGTGGCCATCTCATGCGCGCAGTCACCAATCATCATTTGTCGTTGATACCTAATTCTTAACATTGTTTTGCAGTGTCCCTGTTTGCACGAACACACGCTCCGCTCCTTTTGTTTATTTGTCTTGAATTGCTTGATTGCGTAGATTGTCCTTCAGTTTAGACTTCAGGAGCTATAACGCCGCAAAGTAAGATACCATTCTCTTGTCTTGGAGTTATACCAACAAGTCTCACCAGATGAGAGGCTTTTTTGCCTTTTTTTTTTTTTGAGAAAATATATCCTATTCACATTGGCATGGTATTGTTTAACATTTACATTTATTCAGTTCGTGGTCTTGCAGATTGATCAATTGCACTCCAAATTTTAATTCACGACTTGGGTGGCCCAGGTCGGTCGCTATGTTGTCCTCTGGTAGGTTGCCATCTTTTACTGGTTGTTACGTGGAGTAGCAGTGAAATGAGTGTCTGCTACAGTCACCTCTCCCTGAAAACGAAGCTGACCATGTTCCACGTTGTTTGCACAGAACTTTCCTTTGAAGCGAGTTAGATAACTGTTTCCAATCCTTGAAAAGAAAAAAGCTAATTAACAAAAGTTCGATATTCAACATTAAACAACAAAAATGGTTTTATCCCTTTCCCTCCCATACTCAAACCGTGAATCATGTATGGTGGTTCTATAAACGACTTTGTGAAGGTAAAATCTGAAATGAGACCATTCAGATGAAAGCTACTGAATAGTACCTTCTTGTGAGGTTGTCTATTGTGCTGCACAGCATGGTTCTAAATTTTGTGGAAACGCTACGGACGAAATCCTGAAGTATGATCAGTCAACGTTCAAGCAGTTATAATGTTACGGATAGATTACTGCAATAGCCTCTTGGTTGGTGTTCCAGCCGTCCAGCTAAGTAAGCTACAACGTTTACAAAATGCAGCAGCTCGCCTTGTTAGCAATGTTGCAAAGTATGATCACATTACTCCTACACTTGTTAAGCCAGTACCTTGGCTCCCAGTACGGTTTAGGCTCATTTTCAAGATAGCAATGCTTGCTCATAAGTGTATCTATGGCAATGCGCTTGAGTATCTTAAGGGACTAGTCAAAGTTAAGAGGACATCCAGATATAATCTTAGATCGGACGGGGGTTTGTTACTAGAGGACTACAGTGCACGATCAAAGAAGACACTAGGAGACAGGGCTTTTAAAACAGCAGCACCCAAAATCTGGAACATTTTACCGGAGGACATTAGAATGCAGGACAATTACAATATTTTTAAGGGACAGTTGAAGACTCCCTATTTTAGACTTGCCTATAATTTTTAACTCTATATAGGTGTACGTAAATTTTACTCTCTTTTTAATTAATTTTAATGGCAGAAACATATACATTTCCTTTTCGTTATATTTGTAATGCGCATTTGATCATGTATTTATGTTAATTTGCGCAATATTAAGTAATAAATATTGTCAAATTAAAGCAATTGAGAGTTACTATTGTGTGGTGCTGTTCAAAGTGAAGTGTGATCATTTAAATGAAAGCTATTTGGCAATACCTTCGTATGGTGCTGTTTATTATGTTGTTCAAGGTGGTTCTAATGTTTGATCTTGTGGGTAAATAATAATAATAATAATATTTTAGGGGCATTTTACATAGTCTCAATGCCCTTACAAAAAAAAGAAAAGAAAAATTTACAATACATAGAATAAATCCTAGAGAAACAAGCTAAGAAAACCTAAAAATTTTATATGTAGAAAACTATAAACTATAACTATAAACTATTCTATATGTAGAAAACTATTAACCATTCACAAATTGAAAAGATAGGATTTAAGTTGTGATTTAAAAGTGCTTACAGATTTACAGTTACGTAATTGCAAAGGAAGCGAGTTCCATAACTTGGCGGAGGCAACAGAAAAAGATCTATCCCCATATGAATTAGTAGAACATTTGGTGACCGATAAGTAATTACAGCTAGAAGACCTTAATGTTCTAGTTGGCTGGTATCGAGAAATTAGTTCGGATATGTAAACAGGAGACTGTCCATTTAACGCCTTAAATGTCATCAAAAGTATTTTAAAACTTATACGCTTGTGAACCGGAAGCCAGTGCAAGTTACGAAGTACAGGGGTGATATGTTCATGTTTCTTAGATCTAGTTACCAGTCTTACTGCAGTGTTTTGCACACGTTGTAACTTATCTAGTTGTGATTTAGGAAGCCCGTAAAGAATAGCATTACAGTAATCGAGCTTGGATGTAATGAAGGCATGAACTATCTTTTCACAGTCCGATTGCGACAGATATCTACGAATTCTACCTATGTTCTTAATGGCAAACGAGGCTGACTTGCAGATGTTATTCACATGTTTGTCTAACTGCAGCTTACTGTCTACAGTCACTCCAAGATCTCTAGCAGCAGGCGTAAGCGAAATACTGGCACCACCGACCCGGAACTCTCTAACCAGCTCACAAGCACGATACCGTGACGAGAAATGAATAACTTCAGTCTTGCCAGGGTTGCACATGAGGCCATTTGAAGAACACCAAGTCATGACATCGTTTGTACAAAGCTGAAGTTTAGACAGATCAAGATCCCGGCTACCAGAGTCAAAGGAGACGTAGATCTGCCTGTCATCCGCATACATCATACACGATAACCCACGTGCAGCTATGACATCTTCCAGTGGAGCGAAGAAAAGGGCGAACAATATGGGACCAAGAACCGATCCCTGCGGGACACCGTGGGTGACAGGAACTTCAGATGACTCAGTGTCCTGATGACTTAGTGTCAGTGTCAGTGTCATGATGACGTGTAAACATTCAAATGAAAGCCTTTTAGCAGTGTTATTCTGTGGTGGTGTTTATTAATCTGCTATTATGCTTTTCATGCTGTGTAAACCGGAGCCTTCAAGCCTGATGAGACTTAAATGCTTGATAATCTTTACCTACCTACTGGTCCGCTGGGAAGTTCTCCATTTAGTTCCTGTGTCCTCTCTGTCTCCTGTACTCCTGCCTCGGTTTGATGTTCACGGTCTTTTTTCCAGGAGTACTCTTCGACTTTGAACACGGGCACCGCCCGTCCAGGGCCTGGGAATATAGGAACAAACCGTTACGATTAAGAGAGAGGATGATATTATAAGTTTCTCCTCTGTCTTAGCCTTATAGCTAGATTTTCGCACGAAGGTTTTTCGTTCACTGATAAATATCTTATCTTCTTTTTGTTTCTCTTGGTTGTGATTTCAACCCTGTTAGGAATGTCAAAGCGTCCTGAGGACGGATGGCTGAAGCTCTGCTAAGTTAAAATAAGTTAAGCTAAGAAAACTAACTTAATAAATCCTAAGTAGACATTATCAGAAACAACACAGCATTTTAAAGTAACAAGATTTTTTCGAAGTAACAAATAATAATTCAGAAGAACCAAAAAATCTCAAAAGACAAGAGTGGTATCAAATCCTAAGTAAACTAAAAAATGTGTTAAAATGTTAATTGTTTTTCTGCTCTGGTGTTATAGACAGTAAAGAATTCTAAAACTCAGAGCGAGAACAAGCTAAACGATGATAAAAGGATGAGAGAGCTAAATGTTATTGCTTAAAAATTAGGCTTTGATGTATCCACAATACTTCGAACACAACTTAACGGTTGGTAGGGCTTCATGTTTTCTATCCCAGGGATTTCTAACCGTAATTTTCCCGATATTAAAATCGAGAATAATCCTTTCAACGAAAACGAAAAAGACCCATAGTAATGAAGTCAAAATACTAATAACGTCTTTCTTCAATGAAGCACCTTTCTTCCGATAAGCACAGCCCCGTCTGGGTCCGAAATTTGAGGTAAAAGTCAACTTTTCCCTTGAAAAGGAGAAGATGGAATTTACTTCAAGTTTATTACTTAGTTCAAAAAACTACCCGAGACTCGAGTTGATTTATTGGATCAGGAAACTGGAATTTTGTTACAAGAGACGTCCAATAACATTAGAAACCGACTTCGATTAATTGGATTTTTTTAGTTGTGAAATAGATCACAGAAACGTAATCAGTGTTATCATCATCATCATCATCATCATCGATCAATCAGTCGATCAACATGGCTGTCAAGCAAACAAATGGCCTGCATACTTGATGGTACGTACCTTCATCTAAGTCTTTTTGTTTAAGAATTCTCAACTCTCTAAGCTCGTTACACCCTTTGTCGCCGTCATCGAATCTAATATCATAGAAACTTCGCCGTACTGCGATCACAGTTCCCGGATAATAGGTGTCTAAGCGATTGTACCACTTGGCTAACACCCTGGTGCCAATCTCGACTTCCATGACATGAGGTATGGCGTCCGCTACCACGCACTCCGGATGCAATCTTTTGTGTTTTACTTTCTTTCCATTGTCAAGCTTTATGTATATTTCTTCGTCCATCGCTGTCACAACACCTCGGTGAAAGCATCCTTTCTCTGTTCGTACCCACACACGCGAGCCTACCTTTACACAGGCTAAAATGAAGAGAAATGTATGTTTTGTAGTTTTTATAGTTTTGCTTTGATTGAATCAGATTTAGTGTTCAGTTTAGGTTTCTTGTCTTTGATAAAGAGCATTTCGCAAAACTATTTAGTAAACCTAATTAACACCCTCTACATTCCACATTGTATTTCTTCTAAACACATGCAACAAGACTTTCACAAGCATTTCATTATATAATAAACTAACAAGAATCTGACTTTAGTTACACGAATTTGAAAATGATGAGTGAGTCATCGAAACGTCATTCGAAACTACCATCGTTAATTTTTATTCTTAATTGTTTATCCAAAACCTCCGTTATTAGAATTTCCAAAAATTTGACTTTTATAGAGATATTGTTTACAAAGTTCTTCTTATTTATTTTCAAAATATAGGGGAAGTCAGAAAAGATGTTATCGCCTCCTGGGGCTTAGAGGAGGTAGGAATTCTGAATCTGAGTAACCTTAATATTTCGTAGTTTGTATTAAAGCCTTAACTTATCTTTTATAATAAGAATTGATATCATAAGTCTTACCCTAAGGTTCAAAATTATATATCTAAGCTTAAGCTGTTGTTCAAAGTAAAAGTTTAGCACTGAAGCTTATGTAGTTAGTTTCGTTTTTTATGATAAATATGGACGTGCATGTTCTATAAATAAGTACATTCTAAGCAGGGAATTTCTCGCTGTATTCTGCTACATTCTTACCTATGCAACGTTTCCTTGTTAATTTAAAGCTAGAGTCCTCTTTGAAAAAGTGGGAATTCTCGTACTTTTGTAGAAGTAGCTGTTCTCCACATCGGCGTATAAAATGCGCTGAATTTAGAAGTGATTCAAATGCAAAATACCCCTCAAACCACATATCTTGAAGAGGAAGGAATGTACTTTCTTTCCCTGAAACAAAAGGAGATGAATACTTTGTTGTGTTTCTTTTTTTTGTTTGTTGGTTGGTTGGTTTGTTGTTGTTGTTGTTGTTGTTTTTTTTTTTTTTTGCATATATAAACTTTTCCATCCCAGTCAAATCAGTATTCGGGAAAATTTTGCCCTTGCATGTTATGTCTTCCAACCTGGCACGTGTCCCAAAATGGAAAGTACCAACAGAATCATATAAAGCCGTCGGCCATTTGTTATTACCTCTCCGGCGAAAGAAAAAACTCTGAGATATAACCTTGTAAGGATCAGGGAAGGATGGTATAAAGACAATTTCGAGTATTACAGATTTTTGTCGCAATCTGTTCAATTTTTCTCTATTTTCCCGTCCTTAGTCCCTTATTGTGATTCTGTATGGTTTCTTTCCCATTTTCCACGACGCGAACAAGTGGCTACGGGGTAAGGGGTAGCGAAAAGTCAGGGTAACTGTTTTGGAGCTCTTCGGGCCAACTTTGAACCATTTACATTTCATGTCTTTTATTTTTTTGCGGAGTGGGTTTTACTTTCGTTATTTTCGCACTTCTTTAAAAGTTTGCGAGCAGTAATCGGTACTACTTGGTTTGCCACAACACATTCAAATAGTTTGGTAACACCTTACCCGTACTTTTGGTTATTGAAAGTGAGTTAGTTATAACACTTGTTTTTGGGTTGACAGCTTTGTACCATTTCTCATTTATTTATTTTTTTTAGATTTTTTTAGATTATCGAACATGGCGAAAGTTCAAGCTGGATTTTAACTATGATCTCCCCCAAGAACACACAAACAACAGTTAACAGTTACTATTACGGTACTTCACAGAGATAAACTAACTTTCAAGTCAGGATTTCGAGTCAGGATTTCGGGTCAGGATTTCGAGTTAGGATTTCGAGTCAGCATTTGAGTCAGGATCTCGAGTCAGGATTTCGAGTCAGGATTTCGAGTCAGGATTTCGAGTCAGGATCTCGAGTCAGGACTGGAATACACGCCTAGTCAGTGGATACCTTAATTTGGAAAGTCCATACCACTTCATGCACTTTTGGTTCAACGGTTTAATTTATATTCCTATAATTCAAGACAGTTTGGTCTTAAATCATGTGTATTGACACGACTATTTGATATCATTGTCTCATTTACCTCCTGTGAGGTATGTGCCAGTGAAAAGATTCATAGACCTCTCAGTGAGCGCTTTCCTTTTGTGTGGAAAAACCGGCTGTTCCGATGGAAAATCAAATGGAACGGTCTTTTACTTGAACATTTTCGGGAAAAAGGAAGACCTTCGGAGGTATTCCCTTTTTCTCCGTCTTAACGGAATTATCGGAATATCACTGTACCATTTGCGCGGTCATACTGGTGCCGTGCTCCTTGTTCAATTGACGGCGACAATGAATGGGTGAACACGATTCGTCTGTAGTAAAGTACTGTTCCATACTTGGCGGAAAATTTTCACCGGTTTTCCCTACAAATGGAAAGCGCTCCTCCCGTTCGATTTTGCTTGTG
Source organism: Siderastrea siderea (assembly GCA_964030785.1). Taxonomy (NCBI): domain Eukaryota; kingdom Metazoa; phylum Cnidaria; class Anthozoa; order Scleractinia; family Rhizangiidae; genus Siderastrea; species Siderastrea siderea. Next base: position 42,330,002 of record OZ034978.1, on the reverse strand, counting down.
GAAAAATCGCACTGTTCCATCTGGCAGAAAGTTCTCACCGGTTTTCCGAAGATTGAAACAGCGATTTCATTAAAATTTCGAAGAAAAAAAAAATCCTACAACGCTGTGTGGTTAGCAGCCGGGGAAGTCCGGCAGTCTGAACGGGGAGGATTCAACCCTCCCGGGACGTTTTCGATATTTGTTTGGAATAGCCAAGCGATTCGAAAAAGTATTTTGCAATGATACAAATATAATGGTAATTTTAAGCCTGGTGAATATATGAGAAAGATGTTTTTATTCTGTTAGTGACACAGGCGACTCACCACTGAAAATGTACATATACATGTCAGCTGTTAGCGATGTTGTTGTTCTTGACCTCTCGAGTTTGACGTTTATTGTTTGAGGTTGTCACGAACATATACTAATGTTTTTTTTCGAGGTTTTGCAGAATGTGGAATAATAAATTCCAGTTGTTTTTAAAATTCCTGAGATCAGAGAAATTTTTGTTTATTTACCAGATGTATTTTGACCTTTTAAGTTCTTGTGCAGCCGTGTTTGGGTTGTCACGCAACGCTCCTCCACGATCGCAAATGCCCAATTTTGCATTTCAAGAGTTTTTGAAAAATCGAAAGGACTGGAGGTCGTGAGTCGAAGACTTGACTTGAAATTTTGACTACAAATCCTGACTCGAGATCCTGACTCGAAATCCTGACTCGAGATCCTGACTCAAAATCCTGACACGAAATCCTAACTCGAGATCCTGACTCGAAATCCTGACTCGAAATCCTAACTCGAGATCCTGACTCGAAATCCTGACTCGAAATCCTGACTCGAAATCCTGACTCGAAATCCTGACTCGAAGGATAGGTATCCTCGTACTTCACATGTTTGCATTCTGCTTTGTTCTCGTTTACCCTCATCAATTCGAATTAACATCACTGTTCTGCTCAAACCGGGAATTTCAATAGTATATTCTCTGGTTCTGGATTTTGGAGCTTTTCGACAACCCGCTTGATTACGTTTTGCGAATAATTTTCTGCCGGGCTGAGAAGAGCTCGTATAAGACAGTTTTATACGAAGGGATATTTCAAAAAAAAAAAGCCACTGCCTTTTAAATCTAGGATTCTGAGTTTGTCTTACTGCGCACTTAAAAGTAACAACCCACAAACGGTAGGATATCTCCAATTTTAATTTTAAAAAATTCTTGTCATTTTACCGTGCACGGTTACTCTAAAAATACCTTGGTCATTTTAAACTAAACTGTGGACCGTTGTTTGGTAGTCAATACAGCTACTGTTTGGGAAAAACGGCTTCTACACCAAAACTGGATTTCAGCTTTAAATATTGGGCGTTCCTTGCACGTCTTCAGAAAAACATAACACACAAAGGCGACAACTGACTAATGAAACTTAGTTTTCACTAATTGATAACATTTTTCTGGCAACAAGGCACCCACCCACTTACACATCCATAAATGTACTTACTGTAGTCTTCAGAATCATCATATGACTCTAGAATGAGGTAGTTATTTCTTGCCCGAAGATAATGTCGCCTTTTGAGCAGACTTTCAAAAGAAATTCCATCAACACCCTCGGCGAGGCCTTTGACAATGTTGTAACGATCCTTTCCTTCCTGCACGGTCTTCCTACTTTCCCACTTTCTGGCTATTTTAGATTGCTTTCCGGTAGGCGAACAAGGAGGCAGCGTACACGAAAACATCACCTATAAGTTCAAAGAAGACGAAAAACAGTCGATTTAAATTGAGCAAACATAAGATTATGTAACGCTGTTTGTTCTTGCAGGACTGTCTCAAGTACGCAACTGTTAAAATTTAATCTCCTTAAGTAGGGTAATAATTCCGTTAAAGTGGCAAAAAGTTGCATAGGAAATCGACATTGCAGATACATCTTACGTTTTTCATGCGATCCATAGTTGTGAGACGCTAAAAAGGCGGCAACTTAAAACATTTCGGGTTTTTTCGTTATCTTGAGCAAACATTGGCCGCTTAACTATAAAACTTGGAACTTTCCTGAAAAATTCTGGTGGTAAAAGCCGCATAATGTCCAAATGTTAAACTACCTGCTCGCGGTTACCTATTAGCAGGTACTTTGTACATGTTGTTTATATTTTTATGAAGAAAAGAGGATAAAAGCTTACAACGTTCTTGGCAAGACTGCTTCTAGGGTCATTGCTCAATCAGTGCTCGAGCCAATTACTATCATGTTTAATAGCCCTTGCCATTTGTGCCAACATTAGTGAGTGGCATCTTTCGTTTGTTAAGACTGGAGAACACAGCACCATTGAATTAATTACCAGTTCAGGAGCATGTACAAATAAGAAATTGATTTCAAGAGTTAGCTGGAGCAACTTGCCACACTCGTAATCCCAAAACGATGACTTCAGAACAGCACAATATCATAAAATTTAGATAACTTTTACCGGACCTAAAAATTCAGTATCTTTCTCATGCAAAAAACAAACACAGCGGACATTTTCCTCCAGACAGCTGGTTCATCCAAGCTTTTGCAATCAAATAATGTTTTGGTGAGAATCATTTTGCCTCTTTGCAATCCATAGACAAATTTCGCTCAATTAGTGGTCAGTCACGTTACATCGAAACATTGTTGTGCAAACGTTCTAAAACTCCATATCGGTATGCAGCTGCAGCTGTTGTTTACCTTCCTACTTGGATTAGCTGTTTCCGTAAACAGGGTCTCCTAAGCTACTGGTGTAGTAATCTTAGTTTCCTAAAAGCGTATAACATTATAAGGGTTTGTATGGAATAAACGTACGAATTACCGAGTTAGAAGTAAAGGGGAAAAATACAACAAAAATGCCTATCCTCGCTCGCTACCTGCACCGTTCCAAAGCGGCTCTGTGACTGGTCCGCTTTGCTCCGCTTTGAGCATTTCCGTACCGGGTGTACCGAGCCAATCACATCACAGGTTTTCTCGAGGGAGAACTCTAAGGTATAACAATCGTGACAGGCCTGCAAAGACTGCCTGCTGTGGAGTTTTGTTTGCGACGCGTAAGTTATTGTGCCGGTACACCTGGTACAGCCGGTACACTAGGTACACTTGGTACGCTCGGTACACTCGATACAGCCGGTACAGCCGGTACACTCGGTACAGTCGGTACACTCGGTACAGTCGGTACACTCGGTACAGCCGGTACACTCGGTACAGCCGGTACACTTGGTACAGCCGGTACACTAGGTACACTCGGTACGCTCGATACACTCGATACAGCCGGTACAGCGGGTACACTCGGTACACTCGGTACAGTCGGTACACTCGGTACAGCCGGTACACTCGGTACAGCCGGTACACTAGGTACACTTGGTACCCTTGCATACGGCAACTGCGCCCGCGGTACCAGCGGCAGTCAAAACCGTGGTGTCCTGTCGGTGTTTTGCGAAATGCACGATGCACTGGGTTCTCGTTTCTTGTTACGGTTCAGAATGCTACAACTGACAACTCCCGTATTTTTCGGTTTGTAAGCAAAAGCAAGAGTTTATAGCGACTGACGAGTAGACTGAGTTGACTTTGCCGAAAAAAGTTTAGTTTTTTCTGTTGTTCTACTCATACACTTTTGCATTAAGGGATTTGTGCGCTTGCAACAATGGTAAAAACTAGTACGAAGACCGAAGCCGCTGGCGTTTGTTTTGTGTCGCTTGTGTTGGATTAAGTATGTGCATTGTTTAAAGGGTATGAAGAGCGACAAGACGATGACTAAAACTGTAATTATATTACACCAGGATTTATTCCTTCTATCAGAAGAGCTGACTCGAGCTGCTCTACTTCCCACTGGGATCAAATTCAGAGAAACAACAACGCCATCACGAGAGCTACAAAGCAGTTAATTCCAGTTAGAATTTATGCGGTTTTGCATGATCTGGAAAACAGAAGTTGCAGTGACATTAGCATCGTTACAAGTTGAATGGCGTTACGAGTGTTTGTTGAGAAAGAAAAACTATCACACTCTCCCATTTTCTGATTTAAGCCGCCCAAGTTTCGAAAGGCACGTTACATAGCTTAATGCAACTACAACCCAAGAAATAAGCTTAAACTAAACAGCCGGATCATAAATTTGTTAACTGGTTTCTGAAGAACAACTTCATCTCTTAGAGTCGCCTGTAGTTATCGGTTTTTCCTTTTTGCAACGAATCCGACGAAACGCAAAGCTTTATACTTCCAAATCTGTTGCGGTACTGCGGACTGATGCAGGACCCTTGTGATCTGCATTTTGCTCTTTTAAAGTTACTTTCATTTCTCCATTTTGAATAAACTCCTCCTGCCTGAATCCTAGAGTTGTTCTCAAAATTGTTCCTTTTAATTATAACAATTTAAATCTTCTTGAAATTTCGTGAGAAATTACACATTTTCCTCTCTTTGCTCTCTGTCTGTAAAAGTCGATTGATTGCGAGTTTTTTTTAAAAAGCACCTGGCGTGGAAATTGAAGCGAGAAAAAAAATAAACATATCAATACTTGCCTAAATAAACATTGTTCCTGCAATTACCGTTCCAATCCAAGTTAGTCAAGTGAACTATCCGCTTAGAAATACGGGCTAAGTAATTATTTTACTTTCCGTGGTGAATAAAGCAAGCGAAAGTGTCGTTTCCACAGCGGTCCGCATGTTGTTTTCGCTTGGCCTGAATTTCAGGTGAGTTTTGCCTTTTGAGAAGAAGAGTTAATTTTCTGCGGCTTTTGACTACGATAAGACCAATCTCGTTGAGATACAACGACAATTTTGACAGCGGGCAACCACAGCTGCAGGCACAGCTCGAAGTTGGTGTGAATTAAAACCAGACATGAAGTACACGGTGAAAACAAGTATGAAGTGACCGAAGATCTTTACAAGGACAGAAGACGGATTGTACCCGACGCCACTCAGAGCTGCTCAGTTAGCGGACATCCATGTGATAAACGAGGCCAAGGAGAGTGAAAGGAAGGTGAAGTTTCTTGTGAAAAATAGCATTCGGTAGGACAAGAGGAAAACTTTTACCACCTCCTTCGCATTCAAGTCCAGTTAGCGAAGTCTCTCGCCGCAGAAAAAAGTTTTGAATCGATGCTGGTTGCTCATCCAGTCCATATAATTGCAAACAGATGTGACTTTTAATAAACTGAATTAAGGCAAGCGGTAAATTTGAAGAAAACGCTGAAATAAAACTGCACTTCCACAGTATAAACTTCGCTGATCACGCAGAAATCGAAGCGAAGAGCACAAAATCTGCGTGACGCCAGGACACCACAGTTTTTCCCGCCTACTGAATGCTGATTGGTTAATTCAATTTTCACCGTATGCAAGGACGCTCGGTACACTCGATACAGCCGGTACAGCGGGTACACTCGGTACACTCGGTACACTCGGTACAGTCGGTACACTCGGTACAGCCGGTACACTCGGTACAGCCGGTACACTCGATACAGCCGGTACACTCGGTACAGCCGGTACACTTGGTACAGCCGGTACACTAGGTACACTTGGTACGCTCGGTACAGTCGGTACACTCGGTACAGCCGGTACACTCGGTACAGCCGGTACACTTGGTACAGCCGGTACACTAGGTACACTTGGTACGCTCGGTACAGCGGGTACACTCGGTACACTCGGTACAGTCGGTACACTAGGTACACTCGGTACGCTCGGTACACTCGATACAGCCGGTACAGCGGGTACACTCGGTACACTCGGTACAGCCGGTACACTCGGTACAGCCGGTACACTTGGTACAGCCGGTACACTAGGTACACTTGGTACGCTCGGTACACTCGATACAGCCGGTACACTCGGTACACTCGGTACACTCGGTACAGTCGGTACACTCGGTACAGCCGGTACACTCGGTACAGCCGGTACACTTGGTACAGCCGGTACACTCGGTACAGCCGGTACACTTGGTACAGCCGGTACACTCGATACAGCCGGTACAGCCGGTACACTCGGTACACTCGGTACACTCGGTACAGCCGGTACACTCGGTACACTGTCGGCTTCAACAACCCGCCACAGACATAGTGATTTTATATATAATTAGCTTTAGTTAGTTTATTTTAATCATCTAGTATAGTAACAGTTCTAGTTAGTAATTAATTAAATAATTAATTTTACTGTAAACATAAGAATTGTAATGTTAGATATTTTAATTGTAATTTTAATTTTAAATTTAAATACACGACCCCACAAGCTTTTAGCTTTTATTATTATCGTGTTAAAATAAAGTTTATCTATCTATCTATCTACTCGGTACAGCCGGTAGAACCCAGAGGTTCAACCGAAACCATCCTTTGTTGTGGTTTGAGGTCTTCTCGCTCTTAAGGAACAGGTCTCCCTGCACCGATCGAAAGCGGCACTATGACTGGCTTGTTAGCGAGAAGAATAGGATACTTTGCACGAGATGATGTGACATATGAGGAAAGGGGGCCTAATAGTCGGTTTACTAATAAAACAAAGAAGTCGACTTCAAAGCTAATGTGAAATAAGCAACGACACGTGTACCACGCGTGTCATTTTGTGAAAAAATATTCTATTGTTCTCGCTAACTAGGCCTGCAACAGCGCTCGCTACAAATAAAACATAGGCACGCATAGCGTGCGTGAGCTATTTTGCAGCCGTCAATGAGAGGTACGGAAATGGTTGTTGAATGAACGTGCGTCTACCAAGGTACACTATCGTGATGTTGTTTATTTGAGTAGCGTTGAGCATTCGAAAAGTATTGGTTTTTAGACAGAGTTTACCTTATAAGTGGAGCTGTGTCCGATATTGTGCAACCTCGTTCCCAGAGCTTTTTACAGATTTGAGGGTGGTCAAAGATCAATGTTTGAGTTTATGTTAGTGGTTTCGAATTCATATACGTCATTGATCAATAGATGGTACGCTAATGCCTACAAGTGTGGCTTCAAATTACGACAAAACGAGAAGAAAGTGAGATAAAATCTGTAAAATATCTGACAACAGTGTGAATATGGGACAAACAAAATAATACAAAACAGTCCTTTCTGAAGCTCATTCTCAGATGTTTCTCGGAAGCTCAATGGATTGAAATTTAATTTTGTGGCTTTCTATTATAAAGATTATTTTTCCATGGACAAATATTTTGGATCTAGTAGGAAGCGTAACTTGTCACAAAAATTAATTCTGTAATGTTTGAACCAGAAGAGAATAGCCGATCTTAAAAGTCACGTACGTCTTCTTCTTGCGTGACATCATGCTTGACGAACGTGGCAACTCCCGTATCCAGACAAATATATAAATAAGCTCTGTTTTCTTTTCCACATTATTTCACACGGACTCACATTTTGGAACACACAGCTAAAATCGAGTAAGAAGCGTACCTTGTTAGAAAAGATTATGCCATTGTGTGACTTGTGCAAGTGTTGAGTGACTAGTCACATAGCAACTGTCAAAAAAGCCAGAAACGTCGCACGTGCTGACATAACGTGTGGCACTAATAGGCCTAGCTACAAAAATCCCGAAAAATGGCCTAAAAACCTTCCCGGAATTTCTGCAAAAATGCTCTAAAAATCTCCGGTTTCAAGTCTAAAAATCCCATAAAAACTCTTAAAAATCTCTTAAAATCCTCCAATATTAAAAAAAACTGGGTGACCTGTGGTGAAAACTCTATGGCTTTGGTAGCTGAGCCCGCCACTTGGAATGCTGGATTATGGGTGAGACCGCTGACCGATACTGTGAGGGGGCATCAAAACATTGCAAACAAAGGCTTCAGGATCGCTTGTGACGAAACTTTCCCAAGTTTCAAGCTTTTTTGTAACAAATAAACAAAAAACCTTGAAAATATTCACCAAAATCTTTAAAAATACCTCCAAATCTCTAAAAATCCTGTACTTTTCTAGAAGTCCCGTGAAGCTCTAAAAATCCCGAAAAAAATCCGGATTTTTGTAGCTAGGCCTAGGCACTAATTTTTTCCGGATTCAAATTTTTGGGATCTTCGCAGTTTTTTCACGATCCACAAAAAAAGTTCCCGCGAAAAAAATAATTCCCGCACAAATTTACTCCATTGTCGAAATTTGTAGACAAACATCGCCTTTTAATGATGTGATGTAATATTATGTGGGTGCCCATTTGCTTAAACCGTCTCTTTCGTTCAAAAATAAAACGAAATTAGAAGCAGATCATTCAGAAATTGCAGAGTTATCCGCTGGTTAACCCGGTACCAGGACTTCTCTTAAATAAACCTGCTGACCGGGGACTCACGTGCTCAGCCGAACGAGTCGGCCATGTTTATTTTTCGAACGCTGCGAACGATTTGAAGGACTTAAGCTAGTTATTTCTCGCCTTATGGACTTCTTTTAAGTGTTCTCGCTTCTTTAGATAAATCTACTTGTATTGTATTATGATTTTTGCGTTCTTGTTCGATTGTAGAATGATTCCTTCATCGTTGACATTAAAGTGAATTTTGCTCATCGAGAAGGCTATTTCTTCATGAAGGAATCATGGTAGTCATCGCTTGTACTATCCCCACGTGTGAATTCAAGACCGCTGACGTCTCAGAGGCCGTCGCCATCGCTCTCTTGGCAAACCACGGCCTGGCCCATCAACACACATTGCCTACCGTCGCTGGGCCTTCGCTACCGCCTGTCCCTCGTGGCCCAAAACTTGAACGGCCTAAAGTAAATATTGGCGTCTCGACCGAGGAATGGAACGTGTTCACCCGCCGCTGAGAAGTATTCCGTACTGGATCAGGCATCGATGAAGCATCTGCGCCCTCCCAGTTGTTCCAGTGCGCAGAAAACGAGCTCGGAGACAGTCTCCTCAAAGCCAACCCAGATGCTGCCTCCAGTACCTTACCAGATCTGCTCGATGCCATGCGCTCTCTCGCCGTAATCCCGGTTGCAACCGGCGTCCTACGCACCGAGCTGCTACAATTACGTCAGGAACGTGATGAGCCATTTCGAGCATTTACAGCGAGGGTACGTGGGAAGGCTGAAACCTTCAGAACTAAAATGCGGTAGAAAAGGAATGGAACGAGCGTCAACATTTGCATCGATATCCCGAGAGAACTAAGGAACTGTTGACAGTCTTGATGTAATATATCAAACAGGAGAAAGAGTGTTTCATCAGGATATCCAAACCCTGAGAAGTGGGTTGAAAAAACGAGGCGCAGCCGAGTTTTTTGACCGACTTCGAGGTGTTTGGATACCTGATGAAACACTCTTTCGAGTTATTGATATGGCTTCTCAAACCATTCATAATTCTTGGAGAAATTTAAAGCAAAAGCTCGTAAAATTTTATGCTAATTAAGACCCGGTATCCAAACCACCGTCACGGTAGTGATTTCCATTGTTTTCTCTTTATGAATTATTAATGAGTTTGAGAAGGAAATCTCAACTGTCAGCTGTAATCTTAAAAAAATATTTAACGTTCCGCATTCATGGACATGAAATGAGCGTCCTTGGGCACTGCGTGGCTTTAAATAAGATCTGATAATATCGTGGATACAACTGATAGTGTGGTTACTGCAAACAAGGCACGACTTGTCTTCACGTCTTGCGTGACTAGCTACATCATGTGGTGAAGAGTGTTTACCAAAATAAACGGAACGTCTTGAGCGGTAGTCCAACCAGAATATCCAAACGGTTTCCCCCTGTAAATGGTGAACAAGCAAAGTGTCAAAACAAACAAAATACAGATACTTCCTCATTTTTTAGGCGAATATGTGTGTCTTCAACATACCTTCTGATTTTGACCTTCAACAACATGAATGATACGTTGCGTTAGCGGTGGTAGATAGTTTCATTGTCGTTTCTTAACGTTTGTTATCTGTTGGAACATTTATAACACATTTTTGAGAATACGTGACCAGAAACACGGCCTTCTAATCTAATCAAGTTATCGAGGCAAATATCATGAAACTTGAACGTTCTTAGGTGCGTGTACATTTCTGCACATCTGTGACTAGTTACGTCATGCATGCCTAATGTGGCAAACCCATACACAAATAAACAAACAAACAAATTGACAACGGGACTACCGACATAGGAATGAGCTCGCTCATCCCAAAAATGAAACATTTTGGCTAAATATGTTATAGAGATCGTAGATTTTTTAGAATCCGGCTATATATTTGTCAGCTCAGGTGTGAAACTGACGACCGAGAATTTATCTGTATACGAAAAATGGTCCAACAGAGTTCTACGAAGTCAACCATCTAGCAACTACATTGCTGAAAACTACGAAAGTATGAAACTGACGAACAAGTTTCAACTTTTTTAATAGCACTTGGTGCAGATAGTACGCAAAGTCGCATGATAGAACCAGTGGGATTATACTTTCTTAAGCCCGCGTTCCTAGTGGCCAGTGTCTACTAAATTGCCCGAATGTGAACTAAAATACCCGGATGCAAGGAAATCCTTTCTTAATCGGAAGTAGAACAAGGGTCTTATATTCTGTTTCTTAAAAGTGGCAAATTAATCGAAACACAACAAAAACATCTAAAAGGAAAAATTCAAATCGTAAAAATTTACTGTGTTTAAAATATAAAATCTTAATGAAGAATTCTGAGATAACTTTATACACCCCCAAAATATTTTTTGATCAATTTGGGTCGATTCTCGTCGCTCAAGACAGGTGCACCGATTACATTTAAAAGTGCAGCTCTTGTATTTGTTGTGGCAATTAGGGCATTTTCGTCAAAACAGTTTCCGCAGGTGAAAACTTATTAATCTCGGATTGTCCTCACACACCTCCACACTCGTTCGAAAATGCAAATTTGAGTTGGGTTTTTTCTCCGTTCTAACAGTATTGTTTTTGTGACCGCTCTGTCGTTTGCGTGTCTGTTTTGGTTTGGAGCGAGCGAGGCATTCACGAAGCGTCAGCGCCTCAATGCCGTTGGATTTTCCTCGTTATTACGGTAAGGAAAATTTCGTCAGCTAAAAAAAAGCGATAACTGAATTCGGAAACAAGCGTATTGTGGTAAACGCAAACTGATTTGCCGTGGATCTGTAGAGCTGAAATGATCGAATTTTTTAGCGCCCGACGATAATCTTGTAAGTCACAAATCAAGAGCCGAATCCAAGCCAGCCAAAACAGTTTTAGGTGCCGAGTGAGACAATTTTTTGGGAATATTGCTTTTGTTGGATATCAGATAGACAACGTAAACTTGTAAGTGAGCCAATTTTTTTTTGCTTCTATTTTGTTGACAAACGAGTCAGGAAACTGAAATTGCACTTAGCATTTAACATTAAAAATATTACTCATCTTTATTTATTTATGTTTTGTCTCTTTTCTTTCTATGGGATTGTTCAGTGCCAATCTTTTTCTCGCATTTCACTTTATGATGGCTCGGTGAAGATTCTTTTGTGCCCCCGTTTTGCCAAAAAGTTGTTTTGTTCCGTAAAAGAAATTTTTCCGTGTAATTTTCCAACGTGTGTTCCTTTTTAGTGAGTTTAGCAGCGATCTTCGATAGCCTGTTCTTATCAGATTTTCAGTCGCTATCTAAGGGATTACCTCTAATACAGTGGAAAGTATTGCTTCATATCTGATAAGATAGCGAGGACGTCATGCTGTGACAAAGAAAAATACTAAAAAATGAATCGATTTCAATTTTTTATTTTGAGTTGAAATGTATTTTAATCTACTTCCTGTGCAAAAAGGTTTTTGACTTTTAAAAGCGATTCAGATATAGATTTCAATTTCGTTGTGTTTTTATCCTGTCAAAAATACATATTCGACCGGTGGAATTCATTTGCCCAAACTAACACTGTGTTGCCCTATAAGCTAAACGCCAACCTGAAGGTGTATTTGTGTCTTCGTTTTATTCACAAATCATGGCTGACAGGAGAGTGTGGGAGTTTATTTTTAATGATGTTGATGATGTTATACTTTCTCATTTTCATTTACTGGAACAAACTTTATTTGCGTCACAATATACTTACTCGATTTAGTTCGGGAAAAAGTTTCTCGCTCGTAACCAAAATTTTAGTCAGCTAGTCGAAAATTCTTGCTTGTGGCAGAAGATAAAATCTGAATTTCTCGCTTCCCGGTTTTGACGTGGCTATGACATGAAAGTTGTATTTGGAATCAACAACGAGAAATGAGCTCAGTAACGAAGCAAAAAGCTTTGTATCAGCCCAATGTTTGTCTCTTAATGTTTGTCATTAATCATTATCGTGATGTTACTGTTTGTAATAGTTTACGTAAAATGTACAGTTGCTGAGTTACCGTTTATAACCGTTTGACGGTTCGAAATATCAATTCTTCCTTCTTCATTTTGTGTATTTATTTTAATTTTGGGTCTAAGGTATTGCCAGTACATCACGACAGTATCCCCCGTCTAATTTATACATTTTCTTTTTCTGTTTGCTTGGGCTAAACGCGATGTCTTAAGGAGGCTCGCAACAGTTTTTTTGACTTTGGAGTGTATCTTTTGAAGTCAAAATTTCGGCATAGAAGATAAACTTCGATTTCCTAGATACTACACCACCTTTTCAACATATGATCAAAGTTTATTTTCTCACCGGTTTCCTAGCAACAGCTGTCACTATAGCAACGGTAATGGACAACCCCTCATTTTAAATAATGTCGAATATCTCGAAAACTAGTCAGACACGTTATGATGAAACTTGAACTATTTAAACTACTCAGCCTACACAACTTGTATGCGAAATTAGGAAGAATCAGTAGGAGCGTTTTCATATAAATCATGATTCATTTTTTACAGGCTGAGTTTGGTCATTCCAGCAATTTTCTCCAATATTCAAGAAAGATAAAACTTAACACTTTCTCTTTTTAGTTGAAGGATCTTTTATGATATCAAAACATTCTTAACGTACATTGAACTTCCTAGGTGGCTGCGATCTTAAGATATCTATATTTAAAAACTGCCAAAATGCAGCAAAAATCAGCCAAAAAGTTCGTAATTTGCATAAATAGAAATATTTCTAAACTGCCCTAACAGATTTCTTCTCTTAAATTGATTGCCGTTAGAATAATGATTCTTTTTGATGTTCCAGTGAGTTTTAGGCTGAATAATTTTTTTTTATTAGATAGGAAGGCTGAATCTCGGTCAAGTTTCAGTCGTTATTAACTTTCAACGAGCAACAGTTTTGTTTTGTTTTTCCTGGTCTATTTCACGGTTATTCATGTGCAATGAATACACGCTGCCCTCAAGGAAATCGAAGTTTATTTTCTCTGCGAAATTTTGACTTCAAAAGATACACTCCAAGGCCAAAAAAACTGTTGCGAGCCTCCTTAAGTTTTTGTCGCTTTCACGAGCGAGCGGTTCTTATCGTCGTCCTAAACCACTCAGTACTACCATCTGTAAAAGTTTACAAATTTTCCATTCCTCGAGTTAACTGTGCAAAGTGATGTTTCTGCTGTTTAAAAAAGTTGTAATTAGTGAATGTACATTAAGTCTTGTTGTGATTTGAGTCCTCAAAAGCACAGCTGTTTACAAAAAAGTCGCCGGAGAGAAATAAGATATTAAAAATGCAAGCAATATAAGAATAGACTTCTTTCAGGATTTCTTGACGTAAGCCACGAAAACAGGAATAGATCCCTAACTTATCGATGTAATTGAAAGGTCTTCTAACTGCAATTTATAGTTAGTGGGTTTTGAGTGTTTTGGTTAAAAACGCTTGCCAGACAGTTCGTGCATGTGGGAGGAGAATCAAGGGTGGACAGGGCCAATGAAGCGTTAGCGACGATGAAAAACCGAGTTTAGTTTATTAAACTAAATATATTCGTGAATACATTCATGGTGTTTTGAAATGAAATCCACATCACCTGCAGGTGGTCTTCAACTTAACATTAAGGTCAAATTGGAATTTGAAAATGCTGGTTTATTTGGGGGAAAGTCGGAAAACCAGAAGAAAACTCTGGAACAAGGATGAGAGAAAAAGACAAAAGTATAAGAAAGACAGATCGGACTGTTCTGGTTGAGAATGCTTGTTCTAAGTGTAAATTTGTACTGCATGGCGCTTTTATCAATTTTATTGTCATTTTAATTTTTAGAATGATGGATTCCTTTTTTCGAACTTAATTGACAATATTAATCTGTTAATAGCATTTTTAAATTTATTGTGATAATAGTGTCCCCAGATAATTACTCAAGCTGATTACTCCGACACTTCATTCATTCATTCATTCATTCATTCATTCATTCATTCATTCATTCATTCATTCATTCATTCATTCGCTCGTTCGTTCGTTCGTTCGTTCGTTCATTCATTCATTCCAATCCGGGTGCACTGATGGGACGTACGAGCGATCACGGTACCTCTAAGGCAGTTTTTTTTTTTTTGCGCGTGCACAGTCTTAAACTGAAAATGCTTGCACTTCTATTGTACAAAGTCTGTACTCATCTTTATAGCTGGCGTCGCGGATGAAGACATGCTGGATGAGTTCCTTGTGGGTAAACGGGAGCTAGATCACGGACAAAGCTCGACCATGGACATGCGAAGGTACTTGACTGACTTGCAAACCAGAAATTTTTGTGCATAAATGCCGCTACCTTTGAATATATCATTTTACCAAGCCTTAATTCTTACCCTTTTTATGCTTCTTGGGTTGTTTGAAGTATTTCCATATTCGTGTGTCTTGTGATGCATGTAAAAAAGACTCCGGGGGTCCGTTTCTCGAAACCGCCCTGGCGCCCGGACTTTCCGGGCCCAGTAAGTATTTTTTCGAGCTCATTTATTTGTCAGCTAATGGTAATTATTGGCGAAAACGTAGCGATATGCTTCAAGAAATTATAAAGATTAAAATTTAGCTTTCAAAATCAATAAAAAATTTGTAGCTTCTTAAGAATATTGTGCACCTAAAGTAGTTTTTGGGCCCGGAAAGTTATCGGGAGTTTCGAGAAACGGGCCCAAGGTAACAGTCACATTATCTGAAATGGGTAAGCCTTGAGGTCAGGTAAAAGAGTCTATTATTTTCGGATGCCCTATATTTTTGATTGACTGACATACTGACCGATCGACCGACTGACTGACTGACTGACTGACTGACTGACTGACTGACTGACTGACCGACAAACCGACCGAGTGACCGACTGACTGATCGACCGACCGACCGACCGACCGACCAACTGACTGATTGCCTTGCGTTTGATGGTCAGTCTGGTGTTGTTTTTTGCATTGATTGGTTGCGTCGATTAGCATGAATGAGCTTTCAAAAGTTGTTATGTTATGTCATGTCATGTGATCTCATGTCATGTGATGTCATGTGATGTTATGTTATGTTATGTTATGTTATGTTATGTTATGTTATGTTATGTTATGTTATGTTATGTTATGTTATGTTATGTTATGTTACGTTATGTTATGCAAAAATGTTATATTGTGACTGCAATAGTTCACGACCACACATATCAAGAGGTACGTTTGATCGACCACAGCAAGTAAAGTCACTGGCAGAAATCTCTCCATGTATCCCTACTAGCTCTTGTTTCTTTTAGATTTCTCAACGTCAAGTACCATCAGGCATCGGTGGGAAAACTGAAGAAAGCCGCCATAGTTTGCACGATAGCCATCTTACTCATCATAGTTGTAATTTTTACTGTGGGTTCACCGCCCACGGAAAAACTCACAATGAAGACACTTTCCACACCAACAGAGTCCGGAAAGACTGGGGGCGAGAAAAAACAGAACAACTCCTTCGTGCTGGCGACGAATCCCGACATGCCTTTCGAATTATCACTCAAGTGCAACACATGCTCATTGGTGAGCTCCTCTGGAATGCTACTGGGCAGTAACGCCGGCTCGCAAATTGATTCTGCGGATTGCGTGTTCAGGCTAAACTCGGCGCCAACCCTTGGTTTTGAAAGAGACGTCGGGGGTAAAACCACTGTCCGAGTGCTTTCAGTGATAGGGTTCAAATCTTTGATCAGAGATGCTTGGCAGCATACTTTGGATACCTTTGAGGATTTAGATTACATGATACTGCTTGGACCTGGTAAAATGTTGTGTAAGAATTGCACTCTTTCCAAACTGTACCAGAAATTCGCACAGTACCTTGAAAGCGCTGAATTGCTGCAAGTCACAAAAGAAAGTTACCAGATGGCCAGACAAGAGTCACAGAACCTCGGTATAAAGTATGGAAGGTACTAGTATATAAGGACAATCCCTCCTGTTTGAAATTGTAAGTCTCTGACGAGAGGATGAAAGTTCAAACTCTTTGAAATTCTTTGGGGACATAAGAAAAGTGAGACTAATACCTACCCCTACACGAAAGCGTTAGAACTCCCAGGATGGCTGCTCTCCAAGATGACGACAATCAAAGACGGGGTTTTAGCATCGGGTAGATCCTGACAGAATACGTGAGCAGCGCGGAAGAGGCCGGAGGAGGGCAGATTTTAGTGCAAGAGACAAATTCCCCCTCGCTCCCTCCCGTTTCTGTACCTGCCACGGTGGCTAAGATCCTGGGGAAGACAATGAGTGTGACAGCTGTCAATCATCCTATTGCTTATTTGTCTTTCCTTGTAAACCAGCTATGACTAGATAATGTTTTTTTTTCATTTTTTACAGAGGTACGGAATTAAATTTGCGTGTAGAGCTTTATTTACGTTGTTTGTTTGGTTTTCAGACAGGAGCTTCCCATCTCTACACGGTTTTACACAGTGAACCTCGCTCGAAGCATTTGTCCTCAAATCAGAGTATTTGGAATGGAGCTGGAAAATCCCTGTGAAAGGTTTGTCATGCCAGTTTGTGAGACGCTCTCTGACGTTCTCATTTTCGGCAACAGACGGTTTGTTGCACACAAGCAAGTTTTCCCTAGCCTTGTTTTCGTTTGTTCGTTTGCTTGCTTATTTGTTTGTTGTTTGTTTGTTTGTTCGTTTGCATGCTTGTTTGCTTGTTTTGTTACGTTCTTTATCTTTTTATGCCTTTAGATTGGATTCAGTTCCTTTGTTTTACTGGGACCCAGACTCCTGGCAGAGTGAATGTTTGAGTCGTGAGAGGAGAGTGCAGCAGCAAGTGCTACAAGGTATTAAAAGACTGCGACTGGAGAGCAAAATCTTCTATTCCTGGGCTCAAAAGTATCACATGGAGTTCTTTTATCCGTCTCAAAAAGTGACATGAATGCCTAAACAATTCGTTGAGGACTTTAAATATTATTGTTGAAAAAACGGGAAGGGAAAAGAAAGGGGCTGTGCCTTTATTCTGTAGTCATATTTGCAGTTATTTTCTTTGTCATGCCAGGCTTTTTGTTACGCAAATCATATGTCCGACACAGCCACACAAAGAATAATTTCATGTCGAAGGCAGGACACAAAAGCACGTTGCCATGCTCAGTGTGTCGAGTTTCAAATTTTTACCTTAGGCTAAAAGGGATTCCTTTTGCCTTGAATTATGACAGTACTGGTCAGTGAAAACTGTACATTATTATCCTTAAATAAGCCTAGGGTAACTTAGATGAGACCAAACTTCGGCCCGGCTTAAATTGGACCCCAGGTTGTCTTTATTGTGGAATCTGCAGTCTGCGTTTGTCTCCGACCGTGCTTATTTGTAGTACTCAACGAATTACAAATTATTTATTTAATTATGAATCTAGATACTTATATGGTCATTGGAATCATTTGCACATTTCATTGGAGCAAATATCAAAATTTGTGAAAACGAAGTTTTGAAATAAGTTATGAAAGAAATATCTTACTCGTTTTGTTGTTTGATTGTAATGGGATTGAAGTCCCCTGCGAAAACAGCCACAAGTCCTTTGAAAGTCAAATAAAGACTAAAACTTAGGAAAAGCCCGGGTGAGGGGGACTGAAGCAAATAAAACATGGGCAGTCAAACGTAACATCCAACTACCATCTCCAAAAATGTCATACGGCTTTGTTCATATCCTCATGGGTTCCCGGGAAAAACATTTGGAAAAATAAGAGTATCAATGCGATTTTTAAAAACTGACATTAAAAAACTGTCACCTTGATCATATTCGACATCATCATCATCATCATTATCACCTTCATCAGCTTTCTCTAATTGAAACTCGTTTCCCTTGGCTGATGTTTCTCAGTTATTTACCATTAACTATTTAACAACTTTCGTTATCTAGAAGAAGTTTGGATTCCCCTTGCGTGTTCGAGATTTTCTGAAATGCTTTTTGAGGGATATGCGTGATTGATTTCTTGGTCAACCGAGACAAACATTTAAAGCAATCGCAGGTGTTTTTTTGATAAGGTCTGTAAGACGTCACTGCCTCGGGTACCGTTTTTTGAGTACCGTTTTTTAGCGCTTCGGTCGCACCATTCCGCCTTGTCTGTACTTCCACTGCAATTAATAATAGTTATTCAAGTTGTTAATACGCCCTTTCTTATGACTTGGTCACATGGTACAAAATACGCTATGCTGGATGGCAAATGGCGCAGTGGGACATCGAAAAACAACGAAATTTACACCTTTTAAGGTGTAAAATACTACATTTTTTTGTCCCACTGCGTCAGTTGTCATCCAGCATAGTGTATTTTGTACCATGTGACCAAGTCATGCAAAGGTTATATTCATTCATTTATTCATTCATTCATCCTCCAAGATGTTCAAGGACTCCCTCGAGGTTAGTAGAGGTGGATGTTTCTCACCCGTAATGTCCTGAATCACAGCTGCTACTGACCCCCGTACAGAAGCAGCTGGATTAGCGTCCTCCTTTTCTTTCTCTGTTGGAACATCCGAAAAAATCCCTGCTACTTTGAGACCTTCTATAACTGCGCCGGAGACAATCGCAGCAATATCCTGTAACGTTGCGGTTGCCTGCGTCGCTCCTTTACTGGCGATGGGAAGTCGTACCAGTTGGCTAGGGTGATTCGGGTTGGTATACTCTCTACCCTCGAAGCCGCGGTTGGCGAAACTGATTTGGCCCGTTTTGGTTTGGGCGCACCTTTAGCCGATTTGGCAGCACGTTTTTGGGGGCGTATCCCTGCCCTGGCACAGAAGACACAGCGGGAGCAAGACGGGATTTTCCTCGGGTCATCATATTGTCTAGCAAACAAGAGACGGCGAGGAATTTGTATAGAGTGTAGAGTATATGTACGGGATACACTTGGGATAAGAACACTGTGTAATCAAATGCAGGCACCTGAGTATTTCACAACTTTAACCCAGCAGGTCCGTACACCCCAAACTGTAATAAGGGTAATAAGCACAACAACAAAAAAAACACTATTTGTACTAAAGAACACAAGGTGAACTTCAAAATACGATAAAAATGGCAACATGTTTGGCAAGCCAAAAAATGGAAGCCGCCGCTAGGAACATGTTAAAGTGCCGCAAAGGCTGAGAACATAATTGCTTTCGAAAGATAAATAAGTACACCTGTACTCACATTAGAAATAGGGGGTGTAAAACGGACCTAATTTAAGCTGGAGGCGTGGCTGGTTGAGCCGCCGTTGATGTCAACTTGTGCAAAAGGTGCCTAATAGCGCATAAAATGGCGCCCCTGTAACTCCTATAGAGAGCATATTGCCCTTTGTTATTGAAGTGCACACCATCCTTACACAGTACTGGAATGTTTGGCTTACAAAGCCCCTTGTGGCGCCAAAACTCAGCAAAAGGTAGCGTCTCCAGAACCACGCTGAGGTACTGGTTAGGAAGGGCCACACGATAATTATAAAAAGGGGTGTTTCGTGGACAAACGGCACGGTTAATGGTTTGACATACCACAATAAATTTCACTCTAAAGTGAGCATGTAAGTGCTGCACAAGGGTCTCTATCTTAGAGCCCACAGTCTCGGGTTTGATTGCCCAAGGGCATAAGTCGTTGGAACCTACTTCTAATATCACTATGTCTGTTTGTAAGCGCCCAACTACATGAAGATCGAAAACATTTAGTTTGTCCACTGACCTCCACTGTGCTACCCCCAACTCCATGAAATGTTATCTGTGCAGATTGCCATAAGTTCAGGTTATGTCTAACCCTGCTATCCAAACCCAGGGAGAGAAATGCTTCAAAACGACGGACAAAGGAGTGGCCCAGGATAAGAACTTTGGGTTTAGGCATCATAACTGATATAAAAACAAGAAAGATATACTCAACCCTGATTCAGCAAAGAGAGAAGATCGATTGAACTTCAGGAACAGGCACGTCGAATGCCGAAGTTGTTGAGGTTGTTGAAGTTGAACTCGCAGAGCGTTAGGTCTGGAGACAAAGAGGACGAACACGAGGAACACACCACGTCTTATAGCTCTAAATGAAAACGAGGCTATGTATTTTCCCGTCCAAACTTCGTGACTATTGCCCAATAAACTTTCTATTGTTATTTAAGTCACCGGATAGTCTTGTGACTATTGCTCAATCTCTTTTTGTGGATTGTGCGTAGAATTACGTTAAACACAAAATACACTCCATCCCCCTCCGGTTGAACCCTGCTCCCTGCCATTCCTCCCTTATTTACCATCTTAGTTAAATTTTAATAATTGCGTTAAACAATTAATTCAACATAAGTGGGTAGGGGACATAAACACTTTTATTTGGCGGCAAATAAATTAATATTCATTCATTCATCCTCCAAGATGTTCAAGGACTCCCTCGCCATCGTGGTTTGGGCTTCCAACCTTCCGCATTTCAAGCGATAATTAAAAATCTCTTGACCATGAATAAACATCGAAGCTTATTTATTTACAAGTGAGCATCTCTGTAGAATATTTACACAATCCATCACTTAATCCTTTACAAGGATCAGAACTGTATCATGTGCTATCTCAATAACTCATATTTAGTTATTGTGTACAATTCTAAATAAATAAATAATAATTATGTTTCATATTTCAGTCATACAATTTTTGCATACTTTTATCTAAGTCGTGGAAACGACTACAAAATTTCCCACTCCCCACAGATTGATTTCGCTTGCCGAACTTTTAAAATCCAGGCGGCCATCTCATGCGCGCAGTCACCAATCATCGTTTGTCGTTGACACCTAATTCTTAACATCGTTTTGCAGTGTCCCTGTTTGCACGAACACACGCTTCGCTCCTTTTGTTTATTTGTCTTGAATTGCTTGATTGCGTAGATTGTCCTTTAGTTTAGACTTCAGGAGCTATAACGCCGCAAAGTAAGATACCATTCTCTTGTCTTGAAGTTATACCAACAAGTCTCACCAGATGAGAGGCTTTTTTGCCTTTTTTTTTTGAGAAAATATATCCTATTCACATTGGCATGGCATTGTTTAACATTTACATTTATTCAGTTCGTGGTCTTGCAGATTGATTAATTGCACTCCAAATTTTAATTCACGACTTGGGTGGCCCAGGTCGGTCGCTATGTTGTCCTCTGGTAGGTTGCCATCTTTTACTGGTTGTTACGTGGAGTAGCAGTGAAATGAGTGTCTGCTACAGTCACCTCTCCCTGAAAACGAAGCTGACCATGTTCCACGTTGTTTGCACAGAACTTTCATTTGAAGCGAGTTAGATAACTGTTTCCAATCCTTGAAAAGAAAAAAGCTAATTAACAAAAGTTCGATATTCAACATTAAACAACAAAAATGGTTTTATCCCTTTCCCTCCCATACTCAAACCGTGAATCATGTATGGTGGTTCTATAAACGACTTTGTGAAGGTAAAATCTGAAATGAGACCATTCAGATGAAAGCTACTGAATAGTACCTTCTTGTGAGGTTGTCTATTGTGCTGCACAGCATGGTTCTAAATTTTGTGGAAACGCTACGGACGAAATCCTGAAGTATGATCAGTCAACGTTCAAGCAGTTATAATGTTACGGATAGATTACTGCAATAGCCTCTTGGTTGGTGTTCCAGCCGTCCAGCTAAGTAAGCTACAACGTTTACAAAATGCAGCAGCTCGCCTTGTTAGCAATGTTGCAAAGTATGATCACATTACTCCTACACTTCTTAAGCTACCTTGGCTCCCAGTACGGTTTAGGGTCATTTTCAAGATAGCAATGCTTGCTCATAAGTGTATCTATGACAATGCGCCTGAGTACCTTAAGGGACTAGTCAAAGTTAAGAGGACATCCAGATATAATCTTAGATCGGACGGGGGTTTGTTACTAGAGGACTACAGTGCACGATCAAAGAAGACACTAGGAGACAGGGCTTTTAAAACAGCAGCACCCAAAATCTGGAACATTTTACCGGAGGACATTAGAATGCAGGACAATTACAATATTTTTAAGGGACTGTTGAAGACTCACTATTTTAGACTTGCATATAATTTTTAACTCTATATAGGTGTACGTAAATTTTACTCTCTTTTTAATTAATTTTAATGGCAGAAACATATACATTTCCTTTTCGTTATATTTGTAATGCGCATTTGATCATGTATTTATGTTAATTTGCGCAATATTAAGTAATAAATATTGTCAAATTAAAGCAATTGAGAGTTACTATTGTGTGGTGCTGTTCAAAGTGAAGTGTGATCATTTAAATGAAAGCTATTTGGCAATACCTTCGTATGGTGCTGTTTATTATGTTGTTCAAGGTGGTTCTAATGTTTGATTTTGTGGGTAAATAATAATAATAATAATAATAATAATAATAATATTTTAGGGGCGTTTTACATAGTCTCAATGCCCTTACAAAAAAAAGAAAAGAAAAATTTACAATACATAGAATAAATCCTAGAGAAACAAGCTAAGAAAACCTAAAAATTTTATATGTAGAAAACTATAAACTATAACTATAAACTATTCTATATGTAGAAAACTATTAACCATTCACAAATTGAAAAGATAGGATTTAAGTTGTGATTTAAAAGTGCTTACAGATTTACAGTTACGTAATTGCAAAGGAAGCGAGTTCCATAACTTGGCGGAGGCAACAGAAAAAGATCTATCCCCATATGAATTAGTAGAACATTTGGTGACCGATAAGTAACTACAGCTAGAAGACCTTAATGTTCTAGTTGGCTGGTATCGAGAAATTAGTTCGGATATGTAAACAGGAGACTGTCCATTTAACGCCTTAAATGTCATCAAAAGTATTTTAAGACTTATACGCTTGTGAACCGGAAGCCAGTGCAAGTTACGAAGTACAGGGGTGATATGTTCATGTTTCTTAGATCTAGTTACCAGTCTTACTGCAGTGTTTTGCACACGTTGTAACTTATCTAGTTGTGATTTAGGAAGCCCGTAAAGAATAGCATTACAGTAATCGAGCTTGGATGTAATGAAGGCATGAACTATCTTTTCACAGTCCGATTGCGACAGATATCTACGAATTCTACCTATGTTCTTAATGGCAAACGAGGCTGACTTGCAGATGTTATTCACATGTTTGTCTAACTGCAGCTTACTGTCTACAGTCACTCCAAGATCTCTAGCAGCAGGCGTAAGCGAAATACTGGCACCACCGACCCGGAACTCTCTAACCAGCTCACAAGCACGATACCGTGAAATGAATAACTTCAGTCTTGCCAGGGTTGCACATGAGGCCATTTGAAGAACACCAAGTCATGACATCGTTTGTACCAAGCTGAAGTTTAGACAGATCAAGATCCCGGCTACCAGAGTCAAAGGAGACGTAGATCTGCCTGTCATCCGCATACATCATACACGATAACCCACGTGCAGCTATGACATCTTCCAGTGGAGCGAAGAAAAGGGAGAACGATATGGGACCAAGAACCGATCCCTGCGGGACACCGTGGGTGACAGGAACTTCAGATGACTCAGTGTCCTGATGACTTAGTGTCAGTGTCAGTGTCATGATGACGTGTAAACATTCAAATGAAAGCCTTTTAGCAGTGTTATTCTGTGGTGGTGTTTATTAATCTGCTATTATGCTTTTCATGCTGTGTAAACCGGAGCCTTCAAGCCTGATGAGACTTAAATGCTTGATAATCTTTACCTACCTACTGGTCCGCTGGGAAGTTCTCCATTTATTTCCTGTGTCCTCTCTGTCTCCTGTACTCCTGCCTCGGTTTGATGTTCACGGTCTTTTTTCCAGGAGTACTCTTCGACTTTGAACACGGGCACCGCCCGTCCAGGGCCTGGGAATATAGGAACAAACCGTTACGATTAAGAGAGAGGATGATATTATAAGTTTCTCCTCTGTCTTAGCCTTATAGCTAGATTTTCGCACAAAGGTTTTTCGTTCACTGATAAATATCTTATCTTCTTTTTGTTTCTCTTGGTTGTGATTTCAACCCTGTTAGGAATGTCAAAGCGTCCTGAGGACGGATGGCTGAAGCTCTGCTAAGTTAAAATAAGTTAAGCTAAGTAAGCTAACTTAATAAATCCTAAGTAGACATTATCAGAAACAACACAGCATTTTAAAGTAACAAGAGTTTTTCGAAGTAACAAATAATAATTCAGAAGAACCAAAAAATCTCAAAAGACAAGAGTGGTATCAAATCCAAATAAACTAAAAAACGTTTTAAAATGTTAATTGTTTTTCTGCTCTGGTGTTATAGACAGTAAAGAATTCTAAAACTCAGAGCGAGAACAAGCTAAACGATGATAAAAGGATGAGAGAGCTAAATGTTGTTGCTTAAAAATTAGGCTTTGATGTATCCACAATACTTCGAACACAACTTAACGGTTGGTAGGGCTTCATGTTTTCTATCCCAGGGATTTCTAACCGTAATTTTCCCGATATTAAAATCGAGAATAATCCTTTCAACGAAAAAGAAAAAGACCCATAGTAATGAAGTCAAAATACTAATAACGTCTTTATTCAATGAAGCACCTTTCTTCCGATAAGCACAGCCCCGTCTGGGTCCGAAATCTGAGGTAAAAGTCAACTTTTCCCTTGAAAAGGAGAAGATGGAATTTACTTCAAGTTTATTACTTAGTTCAAAAAACTACCCAAGACTCGAGTTGATTTATTGGATCAGGAAACTGGAATTTTGAAATTGGGAACAAGCGCGGACGCGCGGATTCAGGAAACACGTTCTGTAAAGCTCACTAAATTAATAAACAGCTAAAATTATTGACACTTTTGCCATGATGTAAAAGAAGGTGAGTCCAAAAAAAGGAAAGAATACTGGTAAAAGAATGGGTGCGAAGGTTTTCATATGCAGCCTTTCCAACGCAAAGTAAGTGACCAGGTAGCCATTCAATCAAAAGTCAGTATGACGTATTGAATCGAGCAACATCACGTGCAGTGCTCGTGATTACGCATGGTCATTCGATACACTTACATCGGACCGGCGACCCCGGCGCCTGTAGTCTGAAGGAATGACCGCTGCCCTTAAAACCGCTGTCCACACTAGAAGTGACACTCAACTCACTAAGGTTTCGCTCTACGTCCGTGATATCCGAGAGGCCTGGGACGTGCAGGTGCGAGAGATATTTCAAGGGAGAAAGGAACTGGGGCTTAGTAATGTCACAGCGGGACACGTTGTGCTGAGCTAGAGATACAGGAGATAGAAAGAGCAGAGGAGAGCGAGAGTTAGACTGAGTAGGACAGGGATAGTAGCAAACAAATAAGTGCAGTGAGTGATGGTGCTGGGAAAAAATGAATTGAAGTCAAAATTCCAAGAAAAATGTTACTGGATGAACATTCCATATGAACGAGTGTGAAACAAAGCACAAACTTGTCTTTGTAACATAACAGAAATAGTGTATACAGTTATGAAAACAAGCCAACATTTTACTTCTTGTGACATCAAAATTAGAAAGCACGTATAGCAGAAAGGATACGTAGAATCGTAATAGATAGCTTTTAAAACTACATCCCCGAACAAAACTGTACAGACAGGTTCTGACTACCAATAATTAAATCGTAAGTGATAATTAAGCACCAATTCAACCTCTCCACCCTCCCTCCCCTAGTCAGTGTTATTGTACTCTGAAAAGCGCCATGCAAGATTCTCATGAAACTGTAAACAACACCGAAAAGGAGGAGAGGAGTTAGAAGCCTTCTTGCAATGGTGTGGCTTATTTGATTCAGGAGAACTGAAAAATATGACTGCGTTTTTCGTTTGTCTCAGCTAGTTTTGTCTAGGGTTAATACCCAAAAGTTATTAACATGAAATGTCTCCTAATGGCATCAACTGATTATCAAGCGGGAAGATTAGTACATAATAAAGAAAACCATCAACTTAACACATTTCCTTGTCTAACTAGATTCTAATTAAAACATATTCATTGACAACTGAATACCACTCCTGTTAATATCACCTTCGAAAAGAGGGCGTCCTTTTCGGCCGACGCAGAAAGGAATAAGAAACATTTATTCGCTTTTTAATACTTTTTTTTTGTACGTTTTATAATTTTTAGTCTTGTTATATTTTTTTAGGGAAAGAGGGGTTAAAAATATTCATTTCCCAGTGCATGTCGTTGTGCCTTAACCCTAAAAACACATCATGCAAACATGCACTCACAATTGGTGACCGTCCACAAACCAGTTTTTCGCTGCCGATTATGGTTGTTACCATGGTAACCGCTGTCGGTTGAGCTTCCGCTGACCTGACTTGGATTTCTCGGTTCCACTTCGTAAATACCTGGCGCGAGGTATTGATAATTGTTCTCAAAACCGAAGACATTGTTGTCTTGGTGACTATTGTCCTCAACATCATTGTTATTTACTGTTTGTTCGTCTAAGTGTTCATTATCTGCAAGCTCTGCCGTGTCAGCATGTTCTGAGGGACTAGAAATGCACTCCACGGGTGAGTCGAGAGGAGATGCGATTTCATAGTCTATTGTTATTTTGTCATTCAGTTGCCGGCTGAGCAGGCTAGAGCTTGTTTCTAGGACACCACCGTACTCGATGCACAAGCCACCAATGCGAGGAATTCCATCGAGAGATGACCAAGGGGGAAGTGATTTTCCACTACCTAAAAATTATGAACTGTTTAGCTAGAATTGAGATCGTTTCCCTCATAAACTTTGTACAAGACGACAAGGTGAAATTCAACTTCCGAACGAAACGACACCAGGTCGGGGCAAAGTTCTAAACGAAACAAAAGGGGATTCAAGAAAACCAGTTTAACGGCAAAACAACCGCGGGTGTTAGTGTCTCTATTTATTGAATGAAGTCGCAGTGGTACACTGCGATAGCTTTAGTTTGTTACAAGAGACGTCCAATAACATTAGAAGCCGACTTCGATTAATTGGATTTGTTTAGTTGTGAAATAGATCACAGAAACGTAATCAGTGTTATCATCGTCATCATCATCATCATCATCATCGATCAATCAGTCGATCAACATGGCTGTCAAGCAAACAAATGGCCTGCATACTTGATGGTACCTACCTTCATCTAAGTCTTTTTGTCTAAGAATTCTCAACTCTCTAAGCTCGTTACACCCTTTGTCGCCGTCATCGAATCTAATATCATAGAAACTTCGCCGCACTGCGATCACAGTTCCCGGATAATAGGTGTCTAAGCGATTGTACCACTTGGCTAACACCCTGGTGCCAATCTCGACTTCCATGACATGAGGTATGGCGTCCGCTACCACGCACTCCGGATGCGATCTTTTGTGTTTTACTTTCTTTCCATTGTCAAGCTTTATGTATATTTCTTCGTCCATCGCTGTCACAACACCTCGATGAAAGCATCCTTTCTCTGTTCGTGCCCACACACGCGAGCCTACCTTTACACAGGCTAAAATGAAGAGAAATGTATGTTTTGTAGTTTTTATAGTTTTGCTTTGATTGAATCAGATTTAGTGTTCAGTTTATGTGTCTTGTCTTTGATAAAGAGCATTTCGCAAAGTTATTTAGTAAACCTAATTAACACCCTCTACATTCCACATTGTATTTCTTCTAAACACATGCAACAAGACTTTCACAAGCATTTCATTATATAATGAACTAACAAGAATCTGACTTTAGTTACACGAATTCAGTTGAAAATGATGAGTGAGTCATCGAAACGTCATTCGAAACTACCATCGTTAATTTTTATTCTTAATTTTTTATCCAAAACCTCCGTTATTAGAATTTCAAAAAATTTGACTTTTATAGATATATTGCTTACAAAGTTCTTCCTATTTGTTTTCAAAATATAGGGGAAGTCAGAAAAGATGTTATCGCCTCCTGGGGCTTAGAGGAAGTAGGAATTCTGAATCTGAGTAACTTTAATATTTCGTAGTTTGTATTAAAGCCTTAACTTATCTTTTGTAATAAGAATTGATATCATAAGTCTTACCCTAAGGCTCAAAATTATATATCTAAGCTTAAGCTGTTGTTCAAAGTAAAAGTTTAGCACTGAAGCTTATGTAATTAGTTTCGTTTTTTGGGATAAATACGGACTTGCATGTTCTATAAATAAGTACATTCTAAGCAGGGAATTTCTCGCTGTATTCTGCTACATTCTTACCTATGCAACGTTTCCTTGTTAATTTAAAGCTGGAGTCCTCTTTGAAAAAGTGGGAATTCTCGTACTTTTGTAGAAGTAGCTGTTCTCCACATCGGCGTATGAAATGCGCTGAATTTAGAAGTGATTCAAATGCAAAATATCCCTCATACCACATATCTTGAAGAGGAAGGAATGTACTTTCTTTCCCTGAAACAAAAGGAGATGACTACTTTGTTGTGTTTCTTGTTTTTGTTTTTTGTTGATTGGTTTGTTGTTGTTGTTGTCCTTTTTTTTTTGTATATATAAACATTTCCATCCCAGTCAAATCAGTAGTGGGGAAAATTTTGCCCATGCCTGTTATGTCTTCCAACCTGGCACGTGTCCGAAAATGGAAAGTACCAACAGAATCATATAAAGCCGCCGGCCATTTGTTATTACCTCTCCGGCGAAAGAAAAAACTCTGAGATATAACCTTGTAAGGATCAGGGAAGGATGGTATAAAGACAATTTCGAGTATTACAGATTTTTGTCGCAATCTGTTCAATTTTTCTCTATTTTCCCTTCCTTAGTCCCTTATTGTGATTCTGTATGGTTTCTTTCCCATTTTCCACGACGCGAACAAGTGGCTACGGGGTAAGGGGTAGCGAAAAGTCAGGCTAACTGTTTTGGAGCTCTTCGGGCCAACTTTTGACCATTTAAATTTCATGTCTTTTAGTTTTTTTGCGGAGTGGGTTTTACTTTCGTTATTTTGGCGCTTCTTTAAAAGTCAGTTGCGAGCGGTAATCGGTACTACTTGGTTTGCCACAACACATTCAAATAGTTTGGTAACACCTTAACCGTACTTTTGGTTATTGAAAGTGAGTAAGTTATAACACTTTTGTTTTTGGGTTGACAGCTTTGTACCATTTCACATTTTTTTGTTCTTAGTTTATTTTTAGATTATCGAACATGGCGAAAGTTTAAGCTGGATTTTAACTATGATCTCCCCCAAGAACACAGAAACAACAGCTAACAGTTACTATTACGGTACTTCACAGAGATAAACTAACTTTCAAGTCAGGATTTCGAGTCAGGATTTCGAGTCAGGATTTCGAGTTAGGATTTCGAGTCAGGACTTCAAGTCAGGATTTGAGTCAGAATCTCGAGTCAGGATTTCGAGTCAGGATCTCGAGTCAGGACTGGAATACACGCCTAGTCAGTGGATACCTTAATTTGGAAAGTCCATACCATTTCACTTTCGGTTCAACGGTTTAATTTATATTCCTATAATTCAAGACGGTTTAGTCTTAAATCATGTGTGTTGACACGACCATTTGATACCATTGTCTCATTTATCTCCTGTGAGGTATGTGCCAGTGAAAAGATTCATCGACCTTTCAGTGAGCGCTTTCCTTTGGTGTGGAAAAACCGGCTGTTCCGGTGGAAAATCAAACGGAACGGTCTTTTACTTGAACATTTTCGGGAAAAAGGAAGACCTTCGGAGGTATTCCCTTTCTCTCCGTCTTAACGGAATTATTGGAATATCACTGTACCATTTGCGCGGTCATACTGGTGCCATGCTCCTTGTTCAATTGACGGCGACAATGAATGGGTGAACACGATTCGTCTGTAGTAAAGTACTGTTCCATACTTGGCGGAAAATTTTCACCGGTTTTCCCTACAAATGGCAAGCGCTCCTCCCGTTCGATTTTGCTTGTGGAAAAATCGCACTGTTCCATCTAGCAGAAAGTTCTCACCGGTTTTCCGAAGATTGAAACAGCGATTTCATTAAACTTTCGAAGAAAAAAAAATCCTACAACGCTGTGTGGTTAGCAGCCGGGGAAGTCCGGCAGTCTGAACGGGGAGGATTCAACCCTCCCGGGACGTTTTCGATATTTGTTTGGAATAGCCAAGCGATTCGAAAAAGTATTTTGCAATGATACAAATGTAATGGTAATTTTAAGCCTGGTGAATATATGAGAAAGATGTTTTTATTCTGTTAGTGACACAGGCGACTCACCACTAAAAATGTACATATACGTGTCAGCTGTTAGCGATGTCGTTGTTCTTGACCACTCGAGTTTGACGTTTATTGTTTCAGGTTGTCACGAACATATACTAGTGTTTTTTTTTATTTTTCGAGTTTTTGCAGAATGTGAAATAATAAATTCCAGTTGTTTTTAAAATTCCTGAGATCAGAGAAATTTTGTTTATTTACCAGATGTATTTTGACCTTTTAAGTTCTTGTCAGGGGCGGGGGAGAACACTTGACTACGCCTGGGACTTTTTTGTGGTCGGATGATCCACCGAAAATTGACGTCACATCCGGTCCAAAAACACCCTTTTTCTTCCGCGGGCGGGAAAATCAAAATTGACGGCGACAGTTTCGTTCAGTTGGTGAGTAAAATGGCCATATTTTTTCATCGGCGATAAATTTTCCTGTTACATTTTCGTGACAATGAAATGAAATATGTACTCTTTCCTTCCATTTGATTAGTGAAGAGATTATCCTAAATAAAGGTTTATAAACTGCGTTGTTTTCGAGCGTTCTTTTGTATGGAAAATGGCGGCTTTGTCTCCCTCGAATTTCACAGGATTCGGAAAATCAGTTAAGATGATGACTTCAAGGTGAGTAATTCTTTATTTAAATAGCCTATGTTGTAGAATAAGACTCCTTTTAAGAAAACATCGCAAAGACGGCGTTTCTAACAAGTGGGAACCCCATTAACACTCTTTGTTTTTTAGAGAGACTGTTCACAACACAGAATCTGAAACAATACTCCTTGTGGTGCTTTGTCGCTGTTGACCGCCAAGACTTCCCTTTATCTGTTTTCTTTTCTTTTTTTCTATGTTATTAAATTCTCAATATATAATTGATCTACATCACAAGTGACCACATCGTAAGACAAACAATAACGCTTTATTATTATTGTCCTATTAAGTATTTTTATACATTTCGATTACTTTATTGCGCACACTACTAGTAACAGCTTAGTAATTTCATAATTAAACTGCTACATAAAAGCT
The DNA here is from genome assembly GCA_964030785.1 of Siderastrea siderea. Classification (NCBI taxonomy): domain Eukaryota; kingdom Metazoa; phylum Cnidaria; class Anthozoa; order Scleractinia; family Rhizangiidae; genus Siderastrea; species Siderastrea siderea. The sequence continues at coordinate 42,298,857 of OZ034978.1, read as the reverse complement.
GTCTTTAATTAAAGCCAGATGCTGACTGAAGTCAATATGTCAGCTTATTCATCGCACAGTCCTTATTTGTAATCATCCACTGATACTGTGGTTGTGGGACAGAAGATTTACAAATCAAGGAATCAACCAGTAACCTTATCCGACATGGTCAAGTTCAAGCAACCCATCCTGATCATAAGGGTCATGAATATTTTTTACCAACAGATTTGCCTGACAGATAATCAAGACTAACAATTAAGTGTAGCCCTAACCTACTGTATACATAACTGTACTGGGAATTACAAACTGGTTTCTGTATGGTAATGTCATTATGGTCACCTACACATAATGGATGATGAGCAATATCTTTCCCTACACTTTGGATACTGATTGTAGTTCCAGAAAATATCTTTACTCCCTCCACAGAAGGTTTTTCTGTTTGCCCCCCCCCCCCCCAAAGAGATTTCAGCTTAGCTTCATACTTTGCTTCTAAAATTTTGCCTTTTGAGAGCCCCTTTCCCCTAGGAATTTCCAATGACCTTCCATGTGGTGGGTATAGATTTTTTTCCTGGAACTACACAATAACTATGACACAAGACCAGATGAGTACTGTTGCTGGTTAACAAATGTTTGAGACTACACATCTATTGAGTAGAACACAGGAAAAAAGACTGACAAATTTTCAACATCATCATGCATCCGTGGTTATTATTATGGATGACTGTTGACAGTCAGTAAGTTGTTATGGTAGCACAACACTGTTTCTGTTGCTGAGTAACAAATTTTATGGACAGCAACTGATATACAGGTATTCATGTGCTACATGTCACTACTACTATAATGATGGCTAACAATGTTAACAAACACAGTTCAAAAGAATTACATAGATCTGGGCTCAGAAACCAACATCTCTTCCTCCGTTGTATGCTGCAGGTCATGTTTCCTTACATGACAGACCCAGCCACTTTATTGAAAGAAAAGCAATAAATCTTTGTGTCCAGCTAATCAAAGGGAAAAATCCTGTCTGCAACCAAAGTACTCATCTCAGCGACAAACCTTTGCAGGCTCAGGAATCTCACAAGAATAGTCCCAAACTCTGTGTTGAAAGCAACTTTAGGAGTCTTCACAGCCATCTAGATCAAAAATGAAACAGTTAAAAAACAAATATTGCTCATTTTCTATTCATTACAAGAACTGCTAGATATTGTATTATATCTACATTATTATTAATCATTTAGCAAATACATGTAAATGTATGTGATAGTACATGATAATGTACATGATATTAACATAGTTACATACTTGGGCTTACTCAATTTTGTTTTTGTTATATGTTTTTATTCATGATTCTGAACATGCAACTATGTAACTGTATGCAAATAAGCTAAAGATTTGATACTAATTACATGAATGCTATAGATTTTGTTAACCCCTTTACTCCAGGAGTCAATTATGGAGACATGTGATGTAGTGCTAACTTTTGAGTCTGTGGATGAAATCCTATGGTGTGACCATTCAACTGAAATCTCTTTGGCAGTACTTTCGCAGGGTACTGTTTGTTTGGGGGATTTGAAAGAAAAAAATGAAATTTAGCATATTCTTGAATTTTAAATTTTGGCCACTATTAGGGGTGAAAGGGTTAAGTAAATGTCTGTGATAGTACATGACAAATATCTACCTGACATTAAAATAGTTACATACTTGGGCTTTTGGCTACTCAATTTTATTTTTGTTATACATTTGTATTCGCAAATCTGAACGTGTATGTACCTATATGTAAGATTAATAAGCTAAAGATTTAATACTAATTACATGAATGCAATAGATTTACCTAAAGTTAAGGGTTGGTATGTTTTCTACATGAAGAGACTTGGTAGAAGTCACTGTGTTGTAACAAAATCAAATAACTACAGCAGGCAAAGTGCAGACAATGTGTAGCCTCAGGTGTAAAAATTCATTAAAAATAATCATTTTTTTAAAGAGCAAAAATGCATAGGTCTTAAAATTGGGATTACCAATAGTTGAAAGACAATATTTATGTCCTAGTGTAACAAGACCTTTAGGACAGAATGTCACATGACAAAGTTGACACCAAAGAATATGAAATTCATGACAGCTAGGGTGCACATAGAATGCTTTATACTTGAATGAGCAGCTACAATTCTCCATGTAGATCACATGTGGATGACAAATACCACTGTCTATCCTTGCAGTTGAAAGTACATGTACAAACATAGTAACCAATACCAATAAAGACATTGTACAGTACCATTCAAAAGTAAGCTGACAGTTTGTTGTGAGTCTCAATTCTTGACTTGCTACTCATTACTCAATTCCTGCATGAATTGAGTATCAAAAATTAGTATCGAGACTAACACAACACTATTCCAATTCGCACAAATCCAAAATCGAGTTTGAGTTAATTATGTATAGAGCTGAAACGTTTTGAAATGTGGGAAAAGATAATCTTTTTTGGTTTTGGTTTTGTTTGTTTTGATGTTTTACTGAGACACGAGGCAAATACCCGAAACTGAACAAAGGCTGTTCCGGTTCGGTGATTTGTGCAGGAATCAAGTATTGTGAATCAAAAATCAATTATCGAGTCTCGATTCTCGATACTTGATTCATGTGAGGATCAAGTATTGAGTGTCAACTTACTTTTGAATGGTGCTGTATAATTTGTAGAAAAGTGACCAACATGTTGATGCCTTTGTATTTGACTACAAAAACATCAACATTACAAGCAATGTAACATTGGAATTAATTAAAAATTCCAAACAAGCCTGATCAATAAAGGACTATTTCCTTTTCTTGTAGTAATATAAAGGGAATACATGTATATTAAAAGGGCAAGGTAGCTAGATAATCCCGCAATTATGTCGACAATTTGTATTGGTAATCCCAATCTTAAACATACAGTGGAATCCCGATTTTTTTAACCTCCTGGGGAAAAGGAAATTGGTTTGAATTATCTGGGGGTTTGAAAAGTCGGGGTAAAATTACAGTGTTTGACTGGGAAAGGGAAGCCAGTCTTCAGAAACCGAGAGCTTGAGAAATCAGGATTCTACTTTATGTTATTACAACGCTGGTTTGTTCGTCTCACCATCCCTACTTCCCCTTCCCCCCCCCCCCCCTCCCTCCTACCTAGGAATCGCTCAATCAGATAAAATTCATTCATTAATTATGCAGTTCTCTTTATTCAGACTTCTTTTAAAACATCGAAACACAAAAAATACATTCCCATAGAAAAACAAATTGTGTCTATCCATCATCGTAAAACGGAAACTTCGAAAACACAAGACTACTAACCTTGAGTCTGCTTGAGTAGACAGATGTCTGCCACATTAGGAGTGCCTCTAAACATGTCCGCGGTTGGTTTCGATACTGCTTCCAGCACTTTTCTGCGAGTGTTAATTACCTTCCCAGTGTTACCACAACATACTGTGACTACCGACGTTTTCTTCATTGTATTATACTCGGGATAGACTATTTTAATTGACGATTCCTTTGAATCAAGGGTCACGAGAGGCAAAAGTTTGAGCGGCTCCGTTAGAGACGATATCAGGTATCACTGTGCAGAGTAGTTTCGATAGAATAGGACTTCCAGCACTTTACGTCGAGTGTTAATTACCTTCCCGATGTTAACAATCCAAACTGTTACTGCTGGCGTTTTCTTCATTATATTTCACGCATCATAGGCTATTTAAATTGACAATTACACTGAATCAGGAGTCACGAGAAGCAAAAGTTTTATCCGCACCTGTATTGAAAATTGCGACACACTCGCCATGACATTGCACGAAGCTGCCTGGAAAATGCCATCAAAACTGTACTAAACATTTCTGTTTTGCCAATGTATCGGCTAAAATAGATAATCCAGTAACTTTGTAACATCTCTGGTATTCAAGATAAGCAATTGCGTGTCAGTGGTGGTCACAAGAAAGAAGAAACCATAAACTCCCGAGCGTCCATCTTGCAACTCACTGAGCGAGCTGCTCGCCGATTTTTGAAACCGGATGTGACGTCAATTTTCGGTGGATCATCAGGTCACGAAAATTGGCGAAGTTTGCTTCCCCCCCCCCCCCCCCGCTGGTTCTTGTGCAGCCGTGTTTGGGTTGTCACGCAACGCTCCTCCACGATCGCAAATGCACAATTTTGCATTTCAAGATTTTTTGAAAAATCGAAAGGACTGGAGGTTGTGAGTCGAAGACTTGACTTGAAATTTTGACTACAAATCCTGACTCGAGATCCTGACTCCAAACCCTGACTCGAAATCCTGACTCGAAATCCTGACTCGAGATCCTGACTCAAAATCCTGACTCGAAATCCTAACTCGAGATCCTGACTCGAAATCCTAACTCGAAATCCTAACTCGAGATCCTGACTCGAAACCCTGACTCAAAATCCTGACTCGAAATCCTGACTCGAAGGATAGGTATCCTCGTACCTCACATGTTTGCATTCTGCTTTGTTCTCGTTTACCCTCATCAATTCGGATTAACATCACTGTTCTGCTCAAACCGGAAATTTCAATAGTATATTCTCTGGTTCTGGATTTTGGAGCTTTTCGACGAACCCTCTTGATTACGTTTTGCGAATAATTTTCTGCCGGGCTGAGAAGAGCTCGTATAAGAGAGTTTTATACGAACGTGATATTTCAAAAGAAAAAAAAGCCACTGCCTTTTAAATCTAGGATTCTGAGTTTGTCTTACTGCGCACTTAAAAGTAACAACCCACAAACGGTAGGATATCTCCAATTTTAATTTTAAAAAAATTCTTGTCATTTTACCGTGCACGGTTGCTCTAAAAATACCTTGGTTATTTTAAACTAAACTGTGGACCGTTGTCTGGTAGTCAATACAGCTACTGTTTGGGAAAAATGGCTTCTACACCAGAACTGGATTTCAGCTTTAAATATTGGGCGTTCCTTGCACGTCTTCAGAAAAAAATAACACACAAAGGCGACAACTGACTAATGAAACTTAATTTTCACTAATTGGTAACATTTTTCTGGCAACAAGGCACCCACCCACTTACACATCCATATATGTACTTACTGTAGTCTTCAGAATCATCATATGGCTCTAGAATGAGGTAATTATTTCTTGCCCGAAGATAATGCCGCCTTTTGAGCAGACTTTCAAAAGAAATTCCATCAACACCCTCGGCGAGGCCTTTGACAATGTTGTAACGATCCTTTCCTTTCCGTAGCGAATTCTTCTTTTCCCTGTCCCTGGCTATTTTAGATTGCTTTCTGGTAGGCGAACAAGGAGGCAGCGTACACGAAAACATCACCTATAAGTTCAGAGAAGACGAAAAACAGTCGATTTAAATTGAGCAAACATAAGATTATGTAACGTTGTTTGTTCCTGCAGGACTGTCTCAAGTACGCAACTGTTAAAATTTAATCGCCTTAAGTAGAGTAATAATTCCGTTAAAGTGGTAAAAATTTGCATAGGAAATCGACATTGCAGATACATCTTACGTTTTTCATGCGATCCATCGTTGTGAGACGCTAAAAAGGCGGCAACTTAAAACATTTCGGGTTTTTTCGTTATCTTGAGCAAACATTGGCCGCTTAACTATAAAACTTGGAACTTTCCTGAAAAATTCTGGTGGTAAAAGCCGCATAATGTCCAAATGTTAAACTACCTGCTCGCGGTTGCCTATTAGCAGGTACTTTGTACATGTTGTTTATACTTTTATGAAGAAAAGAGAATGAAAGCTTACAACGTTCTTGGCAAGACTGCTTCTGGCGTCATTGCTCAATCAGTGCTCGAGCCAATTACTATCATGTTTAATAGCCCTTGCCATTTGTGCCAACAGGCATCTTTCGTTTGTTATGACTGGAGAACACAGCACCATTGAATTAATTACCAGTTCAGGAGCATGTACAAATAAGAAATTGATTTCAAGAGTTAGCTGGAGCAACTTGCCACACTCGTAATCCCAAAACGATGACTTTAGAACAGCACAATATCATAAAGTTTATATAACTTTACCGGGCATAAAAATTCAGTATCTTTCTCATGAAAAAAACAAACATAGAGGACATTTTCCTCCAGACCGCTGGTTTATCCAAGCTTTTGCCATCAAATAATATTTTGGTGAGAATCATTTTGCCTCTTTGCAATCTATAGACGAATTTCACTTAATTAGTGGTCAGTCACGTTACATCGAAACGTTGTGCAAACGTTTTAAAACTCCATATTGGTATGCAGCTGCAGCTGTTGTTTACCTTCCTACTTGGATTAGCTGTTTCTGCAAACAAGGTCTCCTAAGCTACTTGTGTAGTAAACTTAGTTTCCTAAAGGGGTATAACATTGTAAGGGTTTGTATGGAATAAACGTACGAATTACCGAGTTAGAAGTAAAGGGGAAAAAATACAACAAAAATGCCTATCCTCGCTCGCTACCTGCACCGTTTCAAAGCGGTGCTGTGATTGGCCCGCTTTGCTCCGCTTTGAGCATTTCCGTACCGGGTGTACCGAGCCAATCACATCACAGGTTTTCTCGAGGGAGAACTCCAATGTATAACAATCGTGACAGGCCTGCAAAGACTCCCTACTGGGGAGTTTTGTTTGCGACGTGTAAGTTATTGTGCCTTCAAAGCTTTGCTCTCACGAGCATGTCTTTTTATAGCGATTTGTCTCTCTTGTATGATATAATAGCACTGAGGCTTTTTGAAAATGGTCCTGGGCAATGACTGATTTTGAATTAAACTCCATTTGTGCATCAATATATTTTTTAGGTTTTTAACTCCGGGTGATATGTCGTGACAAATGGTAATATTTGCTCGTGAGTCTTTTTCTTTTGTTTCAAAGCCGAAAGTATTCTTGTTTCAAAGTCTTCCGGCGAAGGAGACTTAAGATATTATTCTCTCCACGTTTTTAGGGTATCCACACGCGAAAAGACGTGTTTTGAAATTAGTGAGAGATTCCTGGAATTTTTTCCCGAGGAATTTGTTTGTAGAAGTCTAATATCTTCGCCTTTGATAAAACCTCTTTTGGCACCTGGTGCGTTACAGGAGGTGTAATGTGTTTACTGAAATGTTTCAGTCGGTTTATAGTGGGTTTCTATGTCAAGAGTAGCGCCTTTTTGGAATGGTTCTCCTTTATAAACAACAGTACTGTGTCAAGGAATGTGATTTCCTTGTCTGAAATTTCAGCTGTAAATTTTATTGTTGGATGAAAACTGTTTGCTTGTTCAAGAAATAAATCTATTTCTTGTTTGTCGATGTCCCATAGAGATGTTCCGTCATCGATGAAACGTTTCCATACTGTAGGCTTCGTTTTATTCTGCTTTGGCTCAGTATTTTTGTTTCGATGTTTGCCCTGAAAATGTTGGCAAAAGCTATCTATCAAGTTCCTATACGATTCAACGTACCTAATGCCAGATTCAACGTACCCAATGTGCCGAAAGCGGCATAGAAACCACATTGAGTCGCTTAACAAACGATCAGAGGTCAAATTTAACTGAGAATAACAAACAGTGCGCGCGAGGCACAACTGATCCATCGGTTATCGGAAAGTTGATGAGATATGACCTCGAGATCAAAGTCTTAAAAAATGCGACGCCTAAGTTGTAACGGCTCAATTCAGTCACCAAATAAAAATCCTCCAAACTAAATCCACTACAAAAACACAAGAAGCAAAATTGGTCAAAGCTGGGCGAGATACGGCGCGGCGAACAAAGACGTGAAGCAGGAGTCGCGTAGACCTTCCAACCCCATTTTATGTCCGTGTTGCTAGATTGATCCATCACATAAGTCCATCTGTCCCAAAGCATGAAGTACTGAGCAAGGCTAAATGGCACTCTTTATCTTCGATTTACAAAAGGAGACTAAACAAGGGGCGGATCCGGGGGATGGGTGGATTGGGTTGCTAGCCAACCCCATCTTTGGGGTTGTTTAAGCCTGAAATTATAAACGGGAACAAAACTATCACTGAGGCGATTTTGTCTCGGATTGTTCCGATATCTTTATGTCTGGTCAGCCCCCTCCTCCTTCAAAAATCCTGGATCCGCCACCCAGATAGCATTAGGAGTCTTTTTACAGAACATATAACCAGCCATAATTAAAAAGACAATTTGAAATTTGAACACACACGTTCGTAACAATTCATTTACTCGCTGTGCCAGTATTATTTGGAATAGTCTATCAGTTCAGCAGAGCCATGCCAAATTCATCATCTTTTAAGGCAAACTTCTAAACGTTCTCTAAGGCTTAATAGGTCTATTTTCCTTTGGATCTTGTTCTACACTAACAAATAAGAACATTGATGAGTTTTACCTCTGAACTTCCTGAACGTGATTATCACTTCCAAACACCTCTGTAATTAGCACATTTGGTTGCGTCCCTTAAGTGTCCGTTACGCATGACATAAGAGGGTGCTTTGAACTGGGGAATTAATAGGTCCAAAACGTCATTCGAAAGGAAAGCAAGTCCACGCCATCATTTACTGTAGCCGCAACTCACTACGCTATAGTAGAAAGTTCAAGTAGCACCCTCCTCTTTTTTCTGATCTGCATTCACTCCCCATCAAGTATCGCATTGACTTCAAAATTTAGGTTACAACATACAAAGCGCTTAATGGTATCGCACGGTTTTATTGTGATCAATCCTTAATACATTTGAGGGCTTTATTAAATTTGTGGTCAGTCGTTCTTACATTTGAAGATTTAATTACATTTGTGACCAATTATTACGTTTGTGGCTTTTCCAGGGTATCACTTAGGCAATTCTTTTCCATCGAAATATTCAAACGATGGAAAGAAATTCCTCTTTACTGTTAAAAAACCGGTACACTCCGTACACTCGGTACAGCCGGTACACTCGGTACACTCGGTACACTCGGTACGCTTGGTACACTTGTTGCACTCTGTGCACTCGTAACACTCGGTACACTCGGTACACTCGGTACAGCCGGTACACTCGGTACAGCCGGTACGCTCGGTACAGCCGGTACACTCGGTACACTCGGTACAGCCGGTACAGCGGGTACACCCGGTACACTCGGTACAGCCGGTACACTCGGTACGTTCGGTACACTCGGTACAGCCGGTACACTCGGTACATTCGGTACACTCGGTACTCTCGCTACTCTCAGTACAGCCGGTACACTCGATCACGCTCGGTACACTCGGTACAGTCGGTACACTCGGTACACTCGGTACAGCCGGTACACTCGGTACAGCCAATACGCTCGGTACAGCCGGTACACTCGGTACACTCGGTACTCTCGGTACACTCGGTACACTCGGTACAGCCGGTACACTCGGTACATTCGGTACACTCGATACTCTCGGTACACTCGGTACACTCGGTACACTCGGTATACCCGGTACACTCGGTACACTCGGTACACTCGGTACATCCGGTACACTCGGTACACTCGGTACACTGGGTACGCTCGGTACACTCGGTACAGCCGGTACGCTCGGTACACTCGGTACAGCCGGTACACTCGGTACAGCCGGTACACTCGGTACACTTGGTACACTCGGTACAGCCGGTAGAACCCAGAGGTTCAACCGAAACGATCCTTTGTTGTGGTTTGAGGTCTTCTCGTTCTTAAGGAACAGGTCTCCCTGCGCCGATCGAAAGCGGCACTATGACTGGCTTGTTAGCGAGAAGAATAGGATACTTTGCACGAGATGATGTGACATATGAGGAAAGGGGGCCTAATAGTTGGTTTACTAATAAAACGAAGAAGTCGATTTCAAAGCTAATGTGAAATAAGCAACGACACATGTACCACGCGTGTCATTTCGTGAAAAAATATTCTATTGTTCTCGCTAACTAGCCAATCACAGAGCCGCTTTGGATAGGTGCAGGCCTGCAACGGCGCTCGCTACAAATAAAACATAGGCACGCATAGCGTGCGTGAGCTATTTTGTAGCTGTCAATGAGAGGTACAGAAGTGAACGTGCGTCTACCAAGGTACACTGTTGTGATGTTGTTTATTTGAGTAGCGTTGAGCATTCGAAAAGTATTGGCTTTTAGACAGAGTTTACCTTATAAGTGGAGCTGTGTCCGATATTGTGCAACTTCATTCCCAGGGCTTTTTACAGATTTGAGGGTGATCAAAGATCAATGTTTGAGTTTATGTTAGTGGTTTCGAATTCATATACGTCATTGATCAATAGATGGTACGCTAATGCGTACAAGTGTGGCTTCAAATTACGACAAAACAAGAAGAAAGTGAGATAAAATCTGTAAAAAATCTGATAACAGTGTGAATATGGGACAAACAAAATAATACAAAACAGTCCTTTCTGAAGCTCATTCTCAGATGTTTCTCGGAAGCTCAATGGATTGAAATTTAATTTTGTGGCTTTCTATTATAAAGATTATTTTTCCATGGACAAATATTTTGGATCTAGTAGGAAGCGTAACTTGTCACAAAAATTAATTCTGTAATGTTTGAACCAGAAGAGAATAGCCGATCTTGAAAGTCACTTATGTCTTCTTCTTGCGTGACATCATTCTTGACGAACGTGGCAACTCCCGTATCCAGACAAATATATAAATAAGCTATGTTTTATTTTCCCCATAATTTCACACGGACTTACATTTTGGAACACACGGCTAAAACCGAGTAAGAAGCGTGCCTTGTTAGAAAAGATTATGCCATTGTGTGACTTGTGCAAGTGTTGCGTGACTAGTCACATAGCAAACTGTCAATAAAGCCAGAAACGTCGCATGTGCTGACATAACGTGTGGCACTAATAGGCCTAGCTACAAAAATCCCGAAAAATGGCCTAAGAATCTTTCCGGAATTTCTCCAAAAATGCTCTAAAAATCCCCGTTTTCAAGTCTAAAAATCCCATGAAAACTCCTAAAAATCTCTAAAAATCCTCCAATATTAAAGAAACTGGGTGACCTGTGGTGAAAATTATATGGCTTTGGTACGGCTCTCTGCTAGTGTCCTCAGTCTCAGCCAGCTGAGTCCGCGACTTGGAATGCTAAATTTTGGGTGAAACCGCTGACCGATACTGTGAGGGGGCATCAAAACATTGCAAACAAAGGCTTCAGGATGGCTTGTGACGAAACTTTTCCAAGTTTCAAGCTTTTTTGTAACAAATAAACGAGAAACCTTGAAAATATGCACCAAAATCTTTAAAAATACCTCCAAATCTCTAAAAATCCTGTAGTTTTCTGGAAGTCCCGTGAAGCTCTAAAAATCCCGAAAAAAATCCGGATTTTTGTAGCTAGGCCTAGGCACTAATTTTTTCCGGATTCAAATTTGTGGGATTTTCGCGGTTTTTTCACGATCTGCAAAAAAAAGTACCCGCGAGAAAAATAATTCCCGCAAAAATTTACTCCATTGTCGAAATTTGTATACAAACATCGCCTTTTACATGTGATGTAATATTATGTTGGTGCCTATTTGCTTAAACCGTCTCTTTCGTTCAAAAATAAAACGAAATTAGAAGCAGATCATTCAGTTATAAAACGATGAAATTGCAGTCGGTACATTACAAGTATTAAGCTGTTAAAAGCTTTAAAGAAAAGGATCGTCTGAAGGTCCTCCATTGATTAACTGATTTAATGTGTTCTACATCTGCATGTTGTTCACCTGCATTCGATTGTTTATACTCAAAAAACGAGAATGTTATAATTCCAAATAGAAGGCGGCTTCCGGAAAATCGCAAAAATTAATTCCAAGGAAGAATAAACAGTTTCCCCAATGGCAAAAATTAGTCCCGCAAAACATACAAAAAAAATCGCCATTCGCAAAATTAAACTCCCGCAAAAATATTGGTGCCACACGGTAGTGGTCTCAGCTTCGCTGAAGCCACACAAAAATCAGTGGTTGTGTTCAGCGAATAAATTTTGTTTTGATGAACGTTTTGATGTGAAAGTAAGATGCAAAATTGGGTGAAAATAATATTAAGGGATGTTTTGTTATGTAGAGAGGTGGTAATGGGCGAAGGAATCGTTGGAATTTTAAATGAGCTAATTCGGGAATAATGGAGTGGTTCGCCTGTGTGGCAAACAACGTGAATTTTATCACATGGAGTACATGTGATATTGCTTTAATAGCTCCGTGATATTGCTTTAATTACTTTAATAGCTCCGTGGGGGGGGGGGGGGGGATTTTATCGCACGGCCAGGCAGTCATATGATTATGTTTAGTGTGGGTCGTTTCACGTGTAAAGAACGTTTTATGTTGATTGAGCGTGAGATCAGGTTACTGTTTTGTGTAAACAAGCGGTGTTTTGTGACGTTCAAACAAGTGATGAGACAAAGTTCAATGGCGAGTCACGAGACTTTCATGAGGCTGTCATAAGTTCGTTTTCGGCGCTTTTCATTGGCTTTCGTGGCAGCTAGAGTCGTGCAACAAAGGGAGAAACTTAAAAGGAAGCGGGGAATGAGTAAATTATCCGTTTTTTGTAATCTGAAAAATGATAACCGATTTTTGCGTCTATAAAACTGTGAAACGAATCTTGCGTGGAGGTATTGCGTTTTTGTCTTCGTATTGGAGGTGATAATTGTTTTGATTTGATTTGATTGTCATGCTGATCTTTCCGCTCAAACTTTGTACAAACAATCCCGCCACCGCCACCAGCCTAACCAGAAACCCATTTCTCTGGTAAGTCGCCTCTAACTTTGCGCTTAGCTAGTCGCACGTACGAGCGACGTTTATGCCACCCATACAATCTTTTTCCTTGTCGACCTTGTGCCTTTGACGGACCTAGTGATCGAGTGGCATGGGCATTAATTTTAAAACCTACCAAAAGGTGCGAACAATAATTCGTTTTAGTTCGAAATTCACGATTCTGCCCTTTTATACCTTCAAACTATTTGCCATCTATTTACCATAATTTACTATGGGACATCCTTGCACAGAACTCACGTTATTTCTCACACTCTAAAGTTGAACCAGATAACTCCAAACGTCAGTTATGCGCATGCGTACAAAGGATTTGTTCCAATTCTCATCTACCAAAACAAATGAAGCTGAAAAATATTTCCTAGACCGAACATCATAAATATCAGATAACCCACGAATTATTTACTAGAACTCGCTTCCGCGCACGTGTAAACCAGGTTTGTGCTGACGATTCGTTTTCTAAGGAAGTCTGCCACAAGGAAGCCAGCCATTTCTATTTGATATATAAATATCCAACGTCAGGCAGATGAAATCCGGACACTTTCGTCGTGTCGCTTTGGTAGCAGAATTTTCCACGCGTTCTCCTCTGCATTTTTGTTCCGGCCCCGACAACTAGTCTTTCGGTAAAATTCGACAGTCATCGGGAATGCCGAACATGGTCCACCCAAAAACCAACCAACCAAAGAACCAACTTTCCCAGAAACTTGAGGCTGCATGCCGACTATGAGGCTATTTTGTAGACAAAATAGCTCAAAGACGGAGGCAAGGTTAGACATTTTTATTTGTTTTCTCGGTCGGCTCTTTGGATTGACATCACTGTACCACTACTGTTTGAACGACAAATTTAAACATTATGTCGGTCCCTACTTTTCTGCGCATGGATCAGATTCTTGAAGAACAGTGTTGTGGACAATACATTCCAAGCAAAATTCTGAGCAGTAGCTAAACGATCCCCTATCTCATATGCCATCAAAAACCAGACTGTGAAAGTGTATTGGACATACGCTCAGAAAGAAAGAAAAACTGGGGCAACATTATGGAGATGCCTAAGAATGGCAAGCAGAGAGGTTTTCCATCAGAGACAACAATAACAAGCACAGGTCCAACGTGGGAGAAAGCCAAACTCATCTCTCAAAACAGATTCAGATGGAGGGTCACCTAAGACACGTTTTGTCCCGTCTGGGACGAGGTGGACAAAAAATAAGGGAGGAAAGTGGATCCAAGGTGAATTAACTTGTTGACTCCTTGTTAAAAATAGATTTTATTACAATGATGTTTTGAGCAAGTCGAAACGTTTATTTCCGTTAAGACGATCACCGATGGTAGATTGTCAAATTATAATAGCCTACAGAAAGAAAGAAACAAAATGAAAAATAACAATAGAAGGCAACATAAGTAAGAAGGCGAAATAACGTTAAAAGCCGGTTATCAACAACCCCGGCAATGTTTTTGCCTACAAATGATCTTAGAAGTCCAAAGCCTACTAGAACTGTTAGGAGCCTATGGCTTTGAAATGTTTGGTACATTAGCCGATTTTATTACACAACAGCCATGGATCCTGGTTCAATCCCAAGAAAATCAGTACCTTGATTTCTCTCAATGCAAATCAAGATCTGTCGTTTTGGCACCTCAGTCAGAGCTTATGTTCTAGTCAGATCAAGAGTCGATAAAACTGAACACTGCACCCGTAGGATTCTGTCCTGCATTGACCATGAACCAAAAAGGTTGGAATAGTGTTAAATAAATGTACACTTTTTCTCCACTTAAATTGTGTAGTTGCGAATCGAAAAAAAAATTGAAATATATCCTTTGACTATCAATCTTTCATTAAGGGAAAGAGGTTGTTTAATGTAACACCTATATGTCGATCACTAGAATTTCTTCGTTGTTAGGACGACACGACCCATATTGCGACAATTCCCAGCTTGTGTTCTTTTAAGCCTGAGACCAGCAAAGGAGACTGCGAATTAGCCACGCCAAACCCAAGATTTTCCCCTGCTGTTAACAATACATGAAATTTAAAAGGATTTATATAAAAAGTGGCGAAGTCTCAGTAGCTCGAATTTCAATTTCATATGCTGAAATGTATTGTGCACTTCTTGGTTTCCTCGCAACGCTAATCTTTGTGCATATTGTTGTTTAAATTTTCGTTGCAAATTTTGACTGGTTTAAGCTATACCCTGAGATGAAAGGTAAACAGATCAGAATTGTCACTACTTCCCAGGTGCGAGTAAAAAAAAATGTTTGTTTTTAATGGATTTAAAATAGAGATCTGTAAACGTTGCCTCAGTTGTTTCAGATTCTATCGATTTTATTTTTGACGCAAAAAGATTTTAAACCAGCATATAATTACCTATAATGAGCAGCAAGCAACCTTGAGGAATTACCGATCGTTTTAGTACTGAAAAAGACCCGACTATTAATTGCCGTGAAGTGCATCTTAAATACTAGTAGAACTTAATTCCTGTCATCTTTTTCCAATCGCTTATTTTAGCTTCATGATTTTGCTCTAGTTCCCTGTTCGCTTACTTTTTCATTATCAACGTTACTGTAATGTAAAAAAGCTTGATGGTTCGTTTGAAAACAGCCCTTAAACAACATCGGGTCGGAACTTTACACATTTTGCCAATTCCTCATTGTGTTTGCCTTACAAATAACAATGTTTGTTTTGCAACCTTTATGTCAGACCGCAAATCATTCTTTAATTTATTTTTTGAAGTATCAGTTGAAATACGAGTTGAAATCGGCGGGCTTCTTTAAATTAATTGCGAGACGTTTAAGACGAAAATCACGCATGCAATATTCTCTCCCCGATCCTTATTTTGACGAATATAGTTATCTCTTCGATGGCTTTGAGTCAATGCTGGGATCACATCGAGTCAAAATAAACCAAGCAGTCAGTTTCATTAGTTTACAAATTTAGCGAAATATCAGGCAAAACAATTTCCGATCGATATCTACAGCTTAATAGTGAAGCTCGAGTATAAATGGCCTAAGTATGGATACGAAAGGAAGAAATCGTCTCGTGTTATGTATCAGAGAAAAAATAGTACCTACATTTATATGTCAATGGTGTGTGAGTCTTATCGTAGATAGGAAAATTATGAAGGCGAATCGTACATACATATGCCCTAACGTCCAGAGACTCAGTTGTTGGTTCGGACAACTGTTTTTAGTTACTGTTAATTCGTCTCACCATTAGATTTAAATCGTACCTTGTCAAGGCTCTCTCGCTTGTATTTGTCTTCATGGTGATTCATGACTAGACCAAGTTTCCGGTACTCATATAAAGGCGATGCGTTGTGATTGACCTTTGTCCAACGCTTTTCTCAAAGTTGTAACTATCATAGCCTTGCAAACATTTACGAGATTAGGCATTTCTGTGCGATGGACAGAGAAAAAAAATATCCAAAGACCGAAGGTCTTATGCTAAAAATTAGAAGTAGGGGCCTAATTAATTTCGTAATAACTGTAATAAATATGAAATTATTCATTATCAGGTAGAGCAAACGTTTTGCATAAATCAAGACTTTAGGTCTTAGCGCTTTGTATTCACCTGCTGCTATTTATTGTATTGCATCCCCGAAGAAACAATTACACAAACTATTTCATTAGCAAATGAGCGAATATTCGATTATTTCAAGCAGTTTCATCAAGGGTTTTCCGAACCATTTTCTCTGTTTTTATACAACCCGAAATGTTCGAATTAAAAATTTTCACAGCTTGCGGTAGCAAGGGATAATTACTTCTGTCTTCCAAGTTGTTTGTCAGTAAAAGTAAATAAATTACAACATTTGCCTGTTTTTCTTCCTTTTTTAAATTTTAACAAGCAATGAGTCTTCTACGTTATTTTCGTTAATTTGAATTGCACATTTCGCCTAAAAACACCGTTTCACTGCAAAAGCTTTCCATTTGTGGTACATCAGTTTAGCTCTTTATAAAGCCAAGGAAACATCGGGGTTGAAGTCCGTGACAAAAGCAATCTTGCTGAAATTAGCGGTAGCTCCCAATCGTCGTTAAACTATGCTTTCTCGGGTAAATTTGCATTTTCTGGTGAGGGAACAACGTAATAAAGCCCCTTTTTTTTCATCAGCAGACTTGACAATTGTAAATGGCAGCTTCCACCCTTTCTTGCCTCACAGATTGCCATCTGAAGTGACTTTTTCTTCAGTCACCGTGTTTATCGAGTTAAGACAAAACTTCACATTTGCCAAAATCTGATTTTAGATGATTCCTTAGAAGTGAAGAATACAGAGCTGTGGCCTTTACAGGGATTTGGCGTTGCGTGCTAACTACTTTGAAACGAACAGTTTAAAATGGCAGTGATGATGTTTTTCTTGCTTTCTACTTACAAAGTTTTTAGTTGCTTGGCAATTTTGATAGTACTTTGACACTATTCACTTAGCTACATCTTTCTAATCCTAAAAACCTAACAAAAGTCAATTCTCTATTGCAATTGACAAAAAGAAAGAAAATAAAAACTTCTACTGGGAAAAATTTTTGGCGAAGAAAATGAAAACCGGCTGCTCTGTCTAATTGCAGACATACAAAGAAATTAAGCAACACTGAGTAATATCAAATCAGCCAAAGACAAAGTTGGCAAGCCCGGCAAGCCTGATTTTTTCAGGCTTTCTTTTCGCAACTGCATAAGTTGCGTTAATAACTGCGAGGATCTTCTTTACATTTATTTCTTCATTCCGCAGTTCAAATATATGAGTTTCATATATTCACAATTTCAAAGACAAATTTGTTATACATTTACTTAAGTTGGCCATTAGCACTCGTACAGCACCGAAGGCTATTTTCTCCTTTAAAATATTTCTCGGTTACAAACTAATAGCAACATATTTGTCAGTATATGAATTATTGAAAGTGTGGGATCTTCTTAGCGTAGTAATTTTAACTAACAAAATAACAAAAAACAATGCGATATCTGATTAAGAACAAAAAAGTAATCCAAAGAATACCTTGTATTAGATTGTATCGCATCATGTCAAGTTTCGTTCTTGAAATGAGTGGGTTAGATCATGTTTTAAGGGAACGTGATAAGAATAACAAATATGAGAACAGATAAAATATTAAATGTGCATTAATAATACACCGTATTTGTTCGAGAACAGCATGACTGAACTGATCAGTTGGCTAGAAATAATCCAAATACGTAATGGATTCATTAAGCCTTGACAGCCTTTCTGACCACGTAGTGGTGTAGTTAATTGCTTAAGAAGAAACTTGTCAACTGTTGTTAGCAAAGAGTTTTGACAATTCCACAATACCAACTTGATTGTCCTCAGCGGCCAATGTTTGGTTTCCAGGGCAGGAGTAAAGTATTAGCTATCTTAAGAAAACTAAAGAATCCTCGTACCGGGATTTTTGAGCTTTTATAAAAATATATTAAAGATAGTTTTTTCTGCTTGTGTGTCGATGGTTAGTTTAATTCATCTGGTGTCTTGTTTTCGAAACCAGAGATGATACAGGCCTCTTCTGTATTTTTTGGCTTTTTTAAAACTGTTTGTTCCCCCAACTAAACAGGAGCTTTTTAGTAGTACTGGTTTTTGCCGCATGAAACCTTCACCATATAACGTTGTTAATAACATCAGATCACTCTTTTGTTTTGCTCACTGTTTTTGTTTTGCAAGTTTTCGCCTATGTCGTGAACATTTCAGCTTTTAACGCACCATACACTTTTAAGCGTCTGAAATGAACTTTAAAAACTCTCAGTTTGTTGAATTTACACCTTCGACTCTTGTAGCCGGATTTCATTAATGCCGCCCAGAACTGAATTTTTCAAAGGTCAATCGCTGGCACTGAAGCCGGTTGTAACATGATTCACAGTGGATGGTTCGACTAAGAGGGCGCTGATACTTGTAACGCAACGCTGACTGAGCATTGCGAAAAAAGTTGCAGAATATTTGCTACATGCAGTAACTTATCTCGCGATGATGCGAAACATAGACGACTAATCTACCTTTCCTACAACTATCAGCGAGATGTTGCTTTGCAAGAAAAACTAGGCTTCGGGCTACCAGAAAACTGCCCCGCATAACACCTTTAAGAGCAACATTGAAAATGGCTGTAAGTTTGCTTGTAATTGTATAACGAAAGCATTTCATTTTTCATTTTAATAATAATAATAATAATAATAATAATAATAATAATAATAATATTTTAGCAGGAAGCCCACTTCACCAAAAGGTGCTCTTCAGTGGGGCCCTGTTATTTTATAACAAAACTCTTTTATTTTTGAACTGAACTGAACTGAACAACTTTATTAATGTATCATGTCTTCTAGCTGGCTACATGTAGCGTACTAATCGGGGACACCTAACAGTTTTGGACGTTTTATGTAGTGCTTCTAAACATCTCGGTCAAATTATGATCATAAATCATAGGCGGCGTATCCTGATACTTACCTCAACTCTTACTTAGCTCCCCCCTCCCTCCCCTCCCCTCATTTCGGTGCTAAGAATCAAATCGAGATTGGCTTGCAAAGGACTAACATTGAAAGGAGGAGGGTAGGGGGGATCGAAACGCTCGTTTCAACTATTTGAAAATGTTTTTTAATTAATACGAACTTCTGAATAATCCATCTTTTCACAACTTTTCCAAATATTTTTGACGAAGGTTGTAGTTTTTCTTAACTCCCTTGTATGCGTTGAATTAAAAATTATATACCTTTATAAGTGTATGGCTAGGTATAGAATAATTATCTGTCATGTTAAGTTTAAAATGGAAGTCTTTCTGTGATACTGTAAGTATCAAACAAGACTTGTCATTGCATAAACAAAAAAGTTGACTTTCTTTTGTTTTCAAAGTACATGTTGAGGGCGTATCTTGGCAACAAATTAAAAAGCCTTTCAAATTAGAGTTCGATACGACTTATTAAAAAACATGTATGGAGGAGGTATAAAACAAGCATCTTGTTGGAAGTATGAAAATGAATTCTGAAAAAACAAAAGTTCTTGTCGCCAGGAGAATTATGATTTGAATATAACATTTCAATAAAAGCATTATTGAAAAACATGTATCAAGGCTAAAAATGCGACATTTAGCATGTTTAGAGAAATTATTAACATAAAATTGAATACAAAAAACCATAAAGTCTTGTCGCTAGAAAAATGCTGATTTGAATGAGATTTCGACAATAATTATTAAAAAATGGCTGGAAGTATTCCACAAGAAAACCTGTGCTGAATGATATGTCGTCATCAGCTGGTTTTATAAAACGGCAAACACACGTGTTTTCTTCTTTGTAAGGAAACGAGCTTAGGCCGGCAGGATACTAAAATAAACATCTGAAAAAAAAATCTCATACTCGCGTACCTGCTTTGATTGATTAAAACTAAAAACATGAACAAGATAGTTTTAAACGCGTGTTTTTTCTTCGCTTTGCAAGCTCCAATCACAAAGATTTAGAATATTAGTTCTTAAAACAGAAACTTTACTTTGGACAGTTTGCAAAGGATTAGTAAAATATCTCTGTGAGAAGCACATAACTCACATGCAAATTGAGCAAAGTTAGCTTATTATAAACGCAAATCTCTCGTCAGTTTTCAATACTTTTAACAGACTTCCTCGACACTTAAATTTAGTCGCTGTTATCGATCCACAAATGTAGCTGATTTGAGTGGCGATTGCGGGTTAACTTGACCTTAGTTGGTTGGAGTATTCTTGAAAAGTTCCTTGATGTGCGTGGGTGCGTTTTCGAAATCAGGCGAAATAGATGAAGAAACAGTCGTCCTTTCTCATGCGATAAGAATGATCATGGCTGATGCAAATTTCTTTCAACTCGATTTTGTTAATCGCCGCCAGTTTCAGATAAGTTCATTTAATGCGGTTGTTTCTTTTTGTGACTCATTCGCTAACTGACTCTGTTACCGATCATTTTATTCAACAGTAATAATTTGTCTTAAAACACTCTTCTTGTTGTTTTACAATCTTGATTTGAATCTGAAGATGTATCATTAGACTTTTTCACTAACCTGCTTCAACACTAACGTAGTTCTTTTCTCGGGCATTTGGTTCGGAAAAAATTGACCTTCGGGAGCAGCGTACTTGCAATAACGAATGGCTGACGTATCAACCTCAATACCACATAGATCGCATAGACAGATGTTAAGAGCGATCGGGTCAGTGTTAAGAAGTCGTCGTCTTTCACTGTTTTCGGTTCCAACACGACCAGTCTCAATAACAAGACGAAAACGAATCCCAAAACGAACCAAACGTACTGTGTCCTCGTTCTTCAGATTCTGCGCCGGCGGTGAGATTTACTGAGAAATAAATTTTCCAAAGATGAAAACTGTCATCTCGTTAAATATTAAAGAATGCTGGAATTGATTGATGCGTTATGGGAGGGAGGCATTACAAACACAGCTGAGAAGAATAAGGATAAATCAATTCAGAGATATAAATTCCCAGCTATGAGACATATTTTGCTTTCTCCTGCCCGTTGTAGGAAAATACTAATTTAGGTGAGTTAAGATGCTGAGATTACGATATCGGTTACATGACTCCGTTCAGTGTAGATGTCAGTTGTTTTCAGACGTTGAGACTATCATTTTCCGATATTTTATGACATCTTTTGTTTTCTAAGATAGACAGCTCGAATAGTTTTTAAAACACCAAAAACGCAAAAATATGTGGGTTCCAAATTCGAACGCGTTAGTACAAATGACGCTGGCCTTAGATCAACACTGCTCGCCTGAAATTCAGATTTTGATCCTGATTCAATAGAAACACGTTTAACGGAAGGAAACAAATAAAGAAATATCCCTGAGGCTCTTAATCGGTCTATTTGTACTTTTTACTAGAGGTTTATCATCAAATTGGGAAATCAGTAACCCCAACATGAAAAACATGACGATCAACGGTTACCTTGTAAATCAAGTCACTGCAAACTTTCATGCTTTAGGCCAAATGGTTCTTCAAGATTTCATCCCAGAAGAATCGAACGGGAAAATACAAATCTCGGACAGTGAATCGCTGTGTGGTGTAATACTGTCATTCATGTCGACTGGGATCCATTAAAAAAAGATTGTTTCCCTTCCTCCGAGACACATGCATACATTATTCAACTATGACTTCCAATCAGGTTATGCCACTGTAAACGGTTGCAATATTTCACTGCTGTGCGTTTAATTGTTACGATTCTACTCCCGGCGTGGTGTTTTTCAGTAGGAATTTCGCAATTAATGATAAACTGAGACAAAAACAACATCGGGTGATTGAAAAGTTCTTGCTTTTGATTTACAAATGATTTATTCGCCTTTCGTCATGATAATAACGCTGAGCGAATGGCCGGAACAGATCGATATTCAATTGAACATTCATTTGTAAGCCGTATAGCTATAATTGCAGTTAGCATCAGATTATAAAACCGGAAACTTGAACCGGTTATCAAAAAGAAGACAGACAACTTACCTATGGCTTTCACTGTTCAATCCTAGTATTGTTGCTTTTGACCATGCTATCATATTTGTTAATAATAATTGTTTTAAAAGCTCGAGTTGGGCCATTAACTGACTTAGTTTGTGTCTTTTTTTAATCACTCGCTGTTATTGCCTGTCTTTCTTTCAAAGTACGAGAGCATTTTGCTTCAGAGAGTAAGCGTTCATTTAACTATCATTTCCCGCTTGTTTTTAATCCCGGAGGCGTGAAGTTTCAGTGCCTTACCCAACAGGAAAAAATCTCAACTTTCACACTACAAAAATACTGAAAACAAAGGGAAAGGATTTTTTGATAGCTTCCGTTTGGATTTTCCCACCTAAGGATTATCCACAGGTTTAAAACTGCACTGCATGAACCATGAGTTTGTCATGTAATGTCCAGTTTAGTAGGACGATTTTCGCTTTTTACTTAAAAATTGGTATTTGAAAGTTCTCGAGTTAGCTATGTACTCAAATACAGTGCATTTACCTGGAATGCTTAAAATATAAATACAAACTGGTTTATTGCCTCGCTTTTGACTAAAAAAAGTAATAAGGCTAGTGAGAATTCAATACGCAAGTTGTTGAACTATATGAATCCAGTTGAAATATGGCTGATTATTATTCAACAAATTGTCACTATGCCCA
Source organism: Siderastrea siderea (assembly GCA_964030785.1). Classification (NCBI taxonomy): domain Eukaryota; kingdom Metazoa; phylum Cnidaria; class Anthozoa; order Scleractinia; family Rhizangiidae; genus Siderastrea; species Siderastrea siderea. The sequence goes on along the minus strand of OZ034978.1, from coordinate 42,276,189 downwards.
TATATGGTAAGGAAGCCCTCAATATCTGTCATCCGTACATGACAGATATCCTGTGATATACGTAAATGAGCATGTCCTCTTCCTGTGAATTGACATCTTTTCAACTTTACAACTTTCCGTGAGCAAGTCTGCTGCTTCGATCGCAATAGCATTTTCTTGGTTAAGTTCTCACTACGAAAATTCCAAATCAACCTCTGGATATCTTTGTACGCTGAAGCAAATACTTGTTGACTTTTTGAGAGCATTTAATGGTGGAAAGTTTCTTCCAGGGAGTTAAAATTTCCGGAGACCACTGCTAAATCTGCCTCGCTTTTCAAAATGGCCGCCAACCAAGCAATGAAAGAAAATCTGCAGTGCACTTCCAAATATGCTCATTTACGTATATCACAGGATATCTGTCATGTACAGATGACAGATATTGAGGGCTTCCTTACCAAATATGGGCATAGTGACAATTTGTTGAATAATAAGATGCATTAACTGTTTTTGCTGACTTCTGCATTTTTGCAACATATATAAAGAGATGTTAATTCAAAAAATCAAATGTCAGATTTTCTTCTGGAATAGAAGGTTTATAACCAAGACAAACAATCAGAGATGACGCAACAAATTTCACTAAGTTACTAATTCACCCAAAACAAATCCGGATTAAGTCACGTTGCTATCGATTTTTTTTTTTTTTTTTTTTGATGAGTCGCGTCTCTTACTTGTTTTGCTTCTGTTCCGATTATTAAAGATCGTATTGGAAGAAATGTGATGGTACATGTATTATTTCGTAATCGAAGTTAATGTGAAATGTAAAGCAAACGCCACATTGACTTAAAACTCATAATAGGAAAATGCACTTTCCTTGAGTTTTTAATAAATCAAGGCGATATAATGAATTGAAAGACAACTACTCCATTAAAGATCTTAGTGAACTTTCTCTTTATCAATGACACGCACCTGCCACTCGAGGACTTTTCCTTTTAACGTCGAAAGCTCTCTTTTGTGCTTAGTAATTAGTCCACCAACGTAAGTCAAGAAGCTCATCACAATTATTTACTGTAATCATCATACATTTGACTAATTTTATCCTGCTATGCTCTTACCGACTTTTATATTGACTTTCCTTTTATAAGCACTCAGCATTTCAGTTGTTGTTTGTGAACAGCAAAATATACTGAAGCATGTTTCTGATATTGAACTGTGCGCCCCAAAATTGTCCAACTTTGTAATAACTCCATAAAGAAATTGTTTGTTTTCTTCTAAAATAGCACCGATTTTCTTGCTAAAAACTAGCGATCCTTAACTTCCTTGGAAGAACACAGGAAAAACTGAAAAAGAGTAATAGCTGTAAAATTTCAGTAGTCATAAAATATTTATCCCACCATCGATGTATTTTAAACAATGTAAAGTCTGCTTCATTAGCCAAATGACATGTACAATTGATCGACTCGAAAAACAATAAATGCGACATTTAGTTCAACACAATCTTACGGCGTCCACGTAATTTTGATTAATCTTGATTTAAATGCCAAAATCGTTTAAATAGCCTCTTGTTTTATAAATTGAGACTTGCAGATTACCTAAAGTTAAGTCTGATTGGGGTAGACGCGTCACCTCATTCCAAGCCTTTAACGACTGGATGGCTCTTCCCATGGGCTTGAGGAGGCCCATGCCATGCAATACATTTAAAAGGCTCTTGAACACCTTTTTATCAAATCTAATTATATGATTCAATAGTTTTAGCAAAATATGTACTTATATTTTAAGGACCTTTGATCTATTTTTACCATATTTGTACTTTTTATATTTTTAGTTTTAGCTTGTATCTATTACAATGTTTAGTTTTATTTTATTCTTTTGTTATAGAGGACCTCCCTGAAAACCACTCAACGTGATGGGAGTATCCTCTTTAAAGATTAATTATTATTATTATTATTATAGTCCTAAACATCACGTACCTTAGCAAGCTTATAATTATAATACAGTTGACTAGCAGAAAAAACAGTGGGGATTCAGTTACTAAGTAAACATAAAATTGCCACAGTGTGGGGACACTGTTGTTTTCACTCCAGTCAGTAAAATAAAATTGCTGTCATTAAACGAGTGTACAATATTTAGTATACCTCTCTGTGGTCCATTCTGTCGCATTGTTTGTTTGTTTTTTTTTGCGATTCAGTTTTCGGAACAACATTAGGTTTTATCGTGTATTACACTCACGCCTCGATTGGTTAATTTGAATGCCACATGAGAAAAATTTACAATCAATATATACCTGCCAAGTGTACCGCCTAAGGCGTGATTGTCACGCCTGCGGATCGAAAACTGCGATCTCACGCCTACTCACGCCTGCGTTCCCATTTCTCACGCCTGGTGGAAAAGTCTGAGCCTTTACAGCCTTAACCGACTCATTTTGAAAAAAAACTATAAAGTATTTAAATAAACTCGAACTAATGCGAGAAAACAATGATCGTACTTTCGCGAAATCTCGGATTTTAGTATAGGGAAAGCCACTGGAGACATCGTAATACTCGTTTAAATGATCAAAGCATCGGTTAACTGGCCATAAATCGGAACGTCTTCGGAACGTCTTTGGAAATCGTCGGACATCTTCGGATGTTATCGGTCCCTACGAAAAATCTTGACACTCGCAGGATAAAAATGTTACGCCTATGAATCACAAGCCTGTTGGCAAGTATATCAATATGGACGCTTTTCAAATAATAATAATAATAATAATAATAATAATAATAATAATAATAATAATAATAATGAATTTATTTACTATTCAAATGTGAATGACATTGCACTAATAAGATACGAAATTATGTATATTTGGAAGGAAAAGGAAAAAAATGACGAAAATAACATCGTTTGTTTCCAAGAGCATTGCAAGGCCGACTGGTTGAATATTTATTTGCTACACATACATTCAACGCAAAAGAAAAGAAATTATCAATTAAGATAACGGCCAGGAGGCCTAGGACTTAAGGTTGTCGAGGAGATCAATTGAAAGGCCAAAACCTCTCATGCCTGGTCAGTCACAGAGAGTCAAAGTTTCATTCGTGTTCGAAAGCGTCGTTCCCACATTACGAAAGGGGGAAAATACTAAAAGGATCAGAAGTTATCACTGCGAGACATTTGCGAACAGAACGGTAAAGGTACAGTCTGAAGTGACAATATCTCTTCATCTTTCTGAATCCCGTGGTCGCCCACGGGGGTTGGATATTGTAGTGCAAAAAGAGACACCAGCCTCTTAAGTGCTTTCACCTTCCGTCTGTTAAAAATACGTAAGTAACAATGCCACAAAAAATAAATGTAAAGAAGATCCTCGCAGTTATTAACGCAACTTATGCAGTTGCGAAAAGAAAGCCTGAAAAAATCAGGCTTGCCGGGATTCGAACCCTGACTTCTGCGATACCGGTGCAGCGCCCAGTTGGCTTCTTAGCTCAATTGGTTAGCGCTGCACCGGTATCGCAGAGGTCAGGGTTCGAATCCCGGCAAGCCTGATTTTTTCAGGCTTTCTTTTCGCAACTGCATAAGTTGCGTTAATAACTGCGAGGATCTTCTTTACATTTATTTCTTCATTCCGCAGTTCAAATATATGAATTTCATATATTCATAATTTCAATGCCACAAAAATTATCCACTAAAGAAAAAGGCTGCTAAACCCGAAAGTGACCAGGTTTACTACCGTATCTATTTCTAGCGCTTCTTTACAAGTTAACGAAATGTAGCGACATAAATTAGTAAATTCCGAGAAAATCGGTTCTCTGAATTTAAAATCTTACTCAAAGTAGTTGTAAAAATTGTTTTGAATTATCGCGTAATTATTGAGAAGCTCTTTAAACGACAAATACTACCTGAACTCCCTAGAACATGCTTGAATACGACCGAACTCTAAAAAAAACCCATGCTGTGGGACACCTCTCTCTGAGAGGTTATACTGAAATTATGAAACGCGCTACATCAAGCAAAACGGCGACACCCATTCATTTGACTATGGTATTCTTATGACAAGTTGGTAAAGTATGATCGTCCTGGTGATTATAGTCCTGAGAAGGGCTGTTTGTGGTGACACTGACTGACGTTTCGACAACCTGAACGGAAGTCATCATCAGAGTCAAGTGACCCTGATAATGACTTTTGCTGACTCCTTGACTCTAATGATCACTTCCGCTCAGGTTGTCGAAACGTCATTCAATGTCATTAGGGAAGGTACGTTTTTTCTTGGGGGGCGGGGAGGGCTGGCGAATTTTGGTATTTTTTTCCCAAAAGAGTGTTTGCCCTCCCTGGCGTTTTAATAAAAACACTCCTGACCCCCCCCCCCCCACCCCACCTTTAGGTGACTGACAAAAGTGCGACCCTCCCCTCACCACTACATGGTATGTTCCATGCTGTAGAAACCTCAGAACGTTTTGCTTGTGAACACAAAGTGTTTGAATATGAATATATCTCGATATTGAATGGGTGCACGCTGAAACACGGAAAATGCGAACAATCAGTGTGGGATATTTACGTTTTATAGCTGAAGTTTGATTATGGAAGTATTTAAGTATTATAAAAGTTTTGAATCAAGTACTTCTCGATATGGACGGAAAAGGACACGAGTCCTCCGAGAAAAACTATGTGCCATACCTATAATAAAACACCAAATTAAATCAAAGTAGGTGAAAAGAAAAACTTAATCTGTAAGAAAAATGGAAAGCAACATCACAAAAATTCTCATTAAAAAATTCTGGAAAAGATGTGACCCTCCCTTCAATAGCTCACATGAGGTATGGCCCTCCCCTTTTGGTGCTCACTTTCACTGATAACCTTCCCCTCTGAGGCCCCAGCCCTGCCCCCACCCCCCCAAGAAAGAACGTACCTTCCCTTACAAACGGTCCTTTCCAGGACTATACTCACCAGGACGATCATACTTTACCGACTTATGATATGACTCCTGGGTTCAATCCATTTGCAGTGCTATCTTTATGTTTATCCATTATCAATTTCTAGTATAACTTCAACTCACTTTGACACAGTTATGGTACTAACAATTAAAATATTCAAAACCATACAACATACTATCTACAACTATGATTTACTTCAGCCTACACGTCGAACTCTCTTTACTTTAGACTCAACTGGGGTGAAGGGGGCCAAGTTACAATTTATTTATTGTGCTGCCTATCATTAGTTTGGCTTTGAATCACAGGCTTTATTGAAGAGCCAACTGACTTGTGATCAACCTATTCTCGTTACTGGGGTTCAAGAACACGCAAACTCAGAAGTACCCAGCAGTTACTTTTAAGTCTGCCATCACTAATAATTAACCAACGGGCCCTCAAAGACACAAACTGATCACGTGGATCAAAATCTACTTTTGATACCATTACTAAAATTATTTGCTTCCTGGCAAGTCCCATAAGGTATTTAACGAGCTAGAACATTTGGTGTGTTAAAAGCAGTTTGATCCAGCTTTGTTTTTACTCAGATGAACAATTTCTTGTACGCTTGGTAAGTCTTGGAGTTTGCCCTCATCCAATTTTATCCACACTTTGGTAATGAATTAACAAACTGTAAAATCAACTTGGCAGATTTAAATGGTCGTTCAAAGGTGATAGCATGGCCACAATTGTCTAATATCTGAATTTTGCAGTTCTTTACTTTTTCTGCTATGATATCTGCTGCAGAGACATCAAGGATCTAAAACATAAAAATAAAAATAATAAAAATTTTAGAGCATTTAGATGGTTTAAATTAAAAACAAATACTGCAATGCTCTTGACAACTCACGTGTCAGGCTAGATCAAACTCCAGCAGGTTACAGGGGAACAAGATGACTGCTCTCTCACCCCACCCCACCCAACCCAAGCTGAACAGTCATCCTCTGTTAGTCTAGTGTGAGGAGTTATTCCTGTGGTACGCAAGGTCAGTAGCTTGGAGGGGACTCCCCAGATTAAGTCACATAGGTATCCCACCCCAAAGCTTTTGACTTTCAAGCTGAAATTAACCCATAGATCTTGCCATTTTGGTCTGAGAGTAGGTATGATTTTGTCTTCTGGTCTGAAATTGTGTATAGTTTTTAACTAAATTTGTTATAAAACAGCATGATTTACTGCCTCAGAAACAAAAAATGGAAAACAAGGCATATGCAATGTCTGAAATAGGGTAAGGAATTGAAGAACCAGACAGCAAACCCCTCAGAAAAAATTGAGGGGTACCCAACACTTAAGATCTCAGAATCATGAAAGCCAAGTAGTTAGTGTCCTGACCTTGTCATTATCTCCCCACAAGGTGAGGGTAGGGACATCAATGTCCTGCAGAACATCGTGAAGAAGAAATCTCTGTTCAGGGTGAGAGATTTCAGCCAAAACTGCAAAAGTTAAGAAAAATAAAATTTTATTGTCTGAATGGGTAAAGTCTGATAACTAGATACTTATCATGAACCCTGCAGCAAGGAGTTTGCAAATGTAGTAAAGAAAGTTTCAAAGGTAGTACAATACTTATCGGGTAGATAATGTTTGTAATAAGTTTGGTCCTACTCTTACACACACCCACAAAAATTGATGACCCCAGAAGTCTTAGTTTGCTGGCAACTTAAATTTAGTGACGACCCTTTGACACAAAGACTGTGTTGTTCCATGATATTAATAATTTATTCAAACAGTCACCTACCTTTTTCATAAAACTCACGAGATTGTTGTCGTGCTGCACACATAATCTTAACAACAAAGAATGGCATGAAGACATTACGATGTGAAACTTTTTTCAACATGAAACGAAAATCTTCAGGGCTTTCAGGCAGCAAATAATTCTTTCCACCACTGGCAATTTCACTGATAAATTCACTCAGTTTTGGAGCATTTATTCCCGCAGGACACATCAGTACCAGAGACGAGAGCAAAGAGGAGTACTTGGCAGCAAAGATGCCAGCCACAAACCCTCCCATAGAGAGACCAACCAAGTGGAACTTGCTTTTGTCCAGGCCAATGGCTACCACAAACTGAAAACAAATAAAAAACACCACCTATAATTCATTACAAAATGGTGGTAATTTTGGTAACATTACCTAACTGGCTGCCCGGGGGGGGGGGGGGGGGGTAACCCAGGTATATTAGTGATGGGGAGGGTCAAAGGCCTTTTTTTGGTTCAAAATTAGTGATCTGGACCTTTCTAGGGTTTAGAGATTTTCTGGTGGACGTAGAGGTTAATTACATGAGACCAGTATGAATTCAGGCCGGCACAACTCAAGACTGTCATGAATTAGTTTACATGAGACCAGTCTGAAAGTATGCAGCAACTACAAGAGAGTGGTACGAACTCAGATCAGTACAACTTTAGATAATCAAAACTAAATGTTAATAAAATATTGTGGATGTTAGGGATATATTTACTTTTCTCTTGTGGGTTGGGTCATGGTGTCTTGTGAGACTAAAATCTGCATGCTCTTGTTTCTTTGACATCATCATACGCAATTCTAAATACATTTTGACAAGATCTCCTTCAAAGTCAATTCCTCTGCACATCATAATCTACCTTTAATGCCACTAGTGCTTAAATAAAGTCCTCAACCAATCCAATGGGCATCTCTGCGTTTTTCACTATTATATGCTATTTTGGAATGGATGAACACCACTATTGCACATGCTTAAAATGAAAATCTCAGGCTGGTCTGAACTCTAGTGGTGTTTACATGATTCCCTGCCCTGACTTCAGACCAGTCTGAGTCACTCGTGTTGGTTCAGCTTCTGGAATGAGTCAGACCGGTCTGGGATGACATTTCAGACTGGTTTCATGTAAACACAGAAGTAAGTAAGTAAGGGGTAAGGAGAATGTAAGTAAGTAAGGAGAATGTGAGTAAGGAGAATGATCTGGAGTCATACTGGTCTGAGTTCATACCGGTCTCATGTAATCAGGGCCTCATTTTGGGTAGAAAGATTTTGGTAAGATTTTTTCTAGGGTTGATAAAGAGCATGATTACTTCAGTATCTTCAGGTAATGTTACGGGCTGTTGGACTGTTTTTGGGTCTAGACCTCATTTGCACCACCCCAACACTAATATACCTGAGTTTTCTTCCAGGGGGGGGGGGGTGGTTGCCAGCATCCTGCATGTTAGACTATGTAAACACAGTTAAGTAACAATAACACAGTGCCAGCCACTCCCCCTGACAGTAGACTTCCAATAAAAGCCATTGAATACCATTACAGTGCTACTTTTTAACTTGGGAAGATGCATAGTGTTGAAACTGGTTATGGCAAGTACATGAGGGAAATTCGAGCAGTTAGTCAGTCGATCCTCACCAAAATTAACTAAATTAAATTATCAGGTTTCTGTAAGACCTGAAAATTCTAAGACCATCCCAAAATGGAAAATTTATGGACTGAAAAGTCCTTTGAAATGAGAATAATATAATTTACAAGAGCACAATAGTGGAGTGAACAACTAATTTCATTTATGCAATTGACTATTAATAATTAACATCACTTCAAACAATCCAGAAAGTATAAGGGTCAACCAATACCTGATGAAGCTTTGCAACTTGAGACGGAATGGAATGATCATCATGATGTTTACGGGTGGTGTAACCATGTCCAGGCAGATCTACTGCAAGCAGATGGTATGTCTTTGGTATAGCATCTCCCATAAGACACCAAACACCTTTATCCCCAGTAAAACCATGAACCATTAAGATCACATGTTCTGCTTTTTCACAGTCCCCTCGCTCTATGTAGCTAAATCTGAAATCTCCCACTGACACATACTTTAAGGAAAAACCTCCTTTAAGAATTGTCAACCTGTAAAATTAAATAGAAGGATCCAAGAAAATGGTGTTTCAAAAATGTACAGAGCTAGTTCATATGTCTGGTTTCCTCAACATAAAACACCTACCTTAGGATTAAGTATAATACTGCACAAGTGAAGAGTGTTTCTCACAAGCTCTGTTTGCCACTCAAGCTCAGGAAGAGTGTTTCTCACAAGCTCTGTTTGCCACTCAAGCTCAGGAAGAGTGTTTCTCACAAGCTCTGTTTGCCACTCAAGCTCAGGAAGAGTGTTTCTCACAAGCTCTGTTTGCCACTCAAGCTCAGGAAGAGTGTTTCTCACAAGCTCTGTTTGCCACTCAAGCTCAGGATATGATAGCATTTGCTGTACATTTACAAGTAAGGCAGCTATTGCCTTGTGCAAGTTTTTGCCCATTTATCAGAAAACAAAACTTTTTGTTGCTGACTATTCACTTGTGTGGTGAATACTTATTATTATTCACCTCAGTATCGGTGAACAGTGTGGATATTCATCCGGCCACTTGGAAAATATCCACAACTATTCACCTCCACTTTGGTGGATAATTGTTAACTTAATTCCCACTAGATGAAAAGCTGACCTGATAAGAGGGGAGGGAGTACTCCTTTAGAGTTAAAGGGTGTGTTTTTTTACCAAGGCCACTATTGCCTGATAAAGAATGTGACCTCAATAGGAGAAAGCTTTTAGGGGTTATTTCTCAAGTTAAGGGTTAGGGTTTCAACCTCTGAGAAAAACCCCACTGGGCAGAGAGCTAGTCCATTGCGTGACTACTCAATACTTTGAATCTCACACATTTGACTGAGCAGAGTCAGTAGGTTACCCCCCCCCCCCCACCCTGTTCCCCAATGTGGGACAGGGCAGGAGGGTCTCGACTTCCCACTTCCCTTGGTTTCCACACCTATCTTGGTGCCTCCTGCATCTTTGTTCTTGTCCTATGTTGCAAGATATTATTCAATACATATGTGGCAATTTTCCCTATTTCTTCTGCTTCCCACAAGCTTGGAAATCTCGCTTTTCCCCACATTCCTTTCCTGCCTCCAATAGATCTCCTGACCCCTCTTCCCCTGGGTTGCCCTCTGATGCTCCCTCCACTACCACTGTTATTCACCTGGGTGTAAAGAGATGGTGTGCTGAGTGGAACATTAGCCTGTCCAGTAAATAAAGTAACAAGCCAGACAACAGCAGAGACTAGGCCATTGATCTTTCAAGGCATTTATCATGATTAGGGTGTTCATTTTTTATGTGTAATAGCTAGGACCATGTACTATCCAATCTGGAAAATGATGGGATGATAAAAATTCCTTGGCAATCAGTCCAAATTTGCATATGTCAGGTCTTATAACATATGCATTATGGCATACCGGTGGATACCGGTGCAGCGCTCTAACCAATTGAGCTAACAAGCCAACTGGGAGCTGGTCATTAAATTGGTTCGTAATGTACCCGGGAAAGATGAAGATGAAATTATGAATATATGAAATTCATATATTTGAACTGCGGAATGAAGAAATAAACGTAAGGAAGATCCTTGCAGTTATTAACGCAACTTATGCAGTTGCGAAAAGAAAGCCCGAAAAAATCAGGCTTGCTGTTTATTTCTTCATTCCGCAGTTCAAATATATGAATTTCATATATTCATAATTTCAAAGCATCTCTTATTATATTTTAGTATAATTTTTTAATGCTATATTTAATTTAATGCTATGTTAATTTGCACAATATTGAGTTATAAATATTATTATCCTTATTATTCAAGGCATGGGTGCTAAGCTAAGTTACTTTTTTCATGTGTTGTTTGTCATGTTTTAGCTCATTTTGATGTCCACATCTCAAAATTATACTAAAACCCCGGGGGGGGGGACTCCCATATGAAACTGACGGGGATGCTCGTCGGAAAATTAGAATTAAACCCCTAAAGGAGACCAATCTGGGCGTGGCTCAGGCGTCATTTGAACCCTAAAGGAGACCACGCCAAAACAGACAACCAAATGAAAGTTACAGTGTTTTTTACTGCGCTAAAGATTGACGCTAAAGATTGGCGGCGTTTGTTTTTTCATATAGATATTTCTTTACGCACAACCCTAAGCGATACCTGTACAGGTAAAAATATTGGCTTTCCGTCCTGTGAACCCTAAGCGAGACCAAAATCTGCAATTTACAACCCTAAGCGAGACGACGAGCATCCCCGTCACTTTCATATGGGAGTCCCCCCCCCGGGACTAAAACAATTATTCGCCTCAGTTCTGCAGTAACTGTAAACAACTGATGGGAGTTCAGAGCACTTCAGGAAGTTGACAACTTTTGTTAAAAACTATTCAGCAATTTATTTTTTTATGAGAAGGGGCTGGGTGTTACCGAAACTGTGAATTTTGCATGTAAGGCGAGTGAGCCTTTTTGCTAGGAAGCCCTGTTAGTCAAAACACTTGGCACCATTCCATTTTTAATTTTAATATTATTTGCTTACATGAAACGCGTGCATAGAGGAAATATATATATATTTACAAGAAAACAAGTTCTGTTTGGGGAGATGGCATTGTAACAATCAGCAAACTGACAAAGTTTTCTTTTTTAAATATATTTTGCTAAATAGAAGGCTTAAATTTATTTGTTGTGCCCACTTTCAGCTTGTCAAGTCTGTCAGGGCCAAACAAAACATTCATAAGACTTCATTCTTTGTCAGGTGATTTAAACAATGCATCTATTTCACATCAGATAAAATTTCAAAACACTGAAAATAACCGCCTAAAAGGAAGTCAGTGAAACTACGAAAACATGCACACGAACGTCATTAAATAAATCGCGTGAAGGAATAATTGTCCGGGAATATCGCGCATATCAGACCTGTGATTCTGGCAAGCCTTCCCCGACACCGTCGAACCCTTGAAAAATTTCAACCTTCATTTAGACTCGATTAAATCGATTAAATCCGTCGTTTAAAAAGTACAGTATCTGATATACATACCTGTGAATCAAGTGGACAAATATTTGGGGACGTACGAAATATAAAACCACACAAACAGCCCACAGAACAAAAACAGCGAAAGCGAGAATCCCAACCACTGGGAGAAACAGACCCAACCAAAGAACCATTGTCACTCGAACAGTTTGTCGTCTTTTCCCATCACGCTGTTTAATTTCACTCGCTCTTTCTCTGCCCTTCTCGGCGAGCTGATTGCTTTGACGGACTCGAATGCAGAAGATGAAAAACGTCAGAGCGATATCGGCGGACAGATCACAGGGACGTATCACGCGCCACCGGGGGCCTAGCGGACTACAAATATCAATAATTCATAAATGATTCCTTCTAAGCAACCACTGCAACAGCACATTTGCATTTCAAGCGTCAACAATCACGTTATTTTTCGAGACAAGGAAAAAGGGCAAACCGAATACACAGGTGCAAAACATACCCACGAACCACTGGGGATGAATATGTCACGCTCGTGTTACGAAGCAAGGGAGTAGCGAGCGGATAGGTTGGGGGAGGGGTGGGAGGATGGTTACGAGGCGTTTAACAAAAATAATGAATAATATGGGTAAACGGTTGGTATAAAGTATTAATTCTAGTCTCAACAAGGCCTTTAGAATGAGGAATTATTCAACTTTATTCGGCTGCCCAAAAATAAACAACTGGATAAGTAGCATGAAGGATGGGGAACTATTGGGAATTTTGGAAGCGACAAGAAAACTAGCCTGTGCTGCAGACAGAATATGAGCCCCAGTGGTTTATCAAAGACGGGTTCTTCCAAGCTGGAGTTAATGTTCAAGAGCTTCTGAATTCTTAACATTTTTCTGTTTTTTTTAATATATTATTATAGAAACTTGCCTAAGAAACATTCAAACCAGTACTTTGTGAATTATAATATTAATAATCATGCTGATGTAGCACGAAATCCAGTCAGTCAAAAGCGCCTCACGATGCCAAAAAATGAATTAAAAAAACAAACAAATAAAACAAGCTACAAGAATGAAACTACAAACGTCAAATAAAACAAACTACTGGTATGCTAATTTAAAAAGATGATTCTTTAAATGTTTCTTGAAAATGTTTGTAAAGGAACTATTCCTAATGGAAAAGGGAAGTTTGTTCCACAGTTTTGGTTTGGCAATTGAAAGATCTACATTGTGTCTCCATATGATTTAAGGTTGACAGCTGGTACATCAAGCAGTTTGTTAGACACAGATCCAGGCCATTAAGAACCTTATAAACTAATAATAGAACCTTGCATGCTGGTGTAACTCGATGAGCAATGGTGCTACGTGATCAAACTTCTTAGTTTGGGTCACCAGACATGCCAACGAATTTTAAACAACTTTTTGATATTTTGGACAAAGAAAATGACTATATTGAAATGCCAATGATAATTTACAAAAGTAGGATTAACTGCAAAAGTTTCAAAATAGTCTGACTCTTCTTCCTCTGCTTTGTTCACTTGTCACGTCTACTTGTCACTATGATCTTTCTTCACTCCTTTTCTTTTTTGCCTTATTATTATTATTATTTTTTTAATTATAACAATAATGATAATGCAGACTCTTTCCATTGATGCATATAATGACTGGCTTGCCTAGATTAGCAACTGCTATCCGTGGGTTGGTCCACTGATGCACGGGATCTTATAATAAAGCTGAAAGTTGAAGTTGAAGTTCAATTTTCGAAATAGCTAGATATCAAACGCACGAATTGAATTAAAAGGCCAAACTTTATGACAGACTTTTCATAACCACATAATTCTTTATCATGCATCTAATTTACTCCGAGAATTAACTTTCTTGTTTTCTCCAGAAGGCCTTATTAAAAAGACTCAGGAAATCCAAGGCCCAAAATGTATGCCACATTTTTCAGTTGCTGACATTCAGATGAGCCTTCTCTTTGAGGGAAATAATAAATTATACCATCCTGGAACAATCAATCCGTTGCTTTGAGCCTTCAAGTTTTTCAGTCCATTTTAATCAAGTTTTCCCCTTTGATCCATATAATGCCCAGACCCTCTTGAAAATTGTTGTGTACAAAGATCGGCCATGCCACCATTTTTCAGAGAGTCCTCTAAAACCTCCAAATAAGCATGGTGAAGGCACTGCAATAACCTAGCCCTGTCCCCAAGAAAACCATTTGTGTCAAAGGATGCAACAACACTTAAAAATTCAAATTCTATTTATTTTGTTGACTAAGTTTCAGTTTACAACCTTCCTAGCAGTGTTGATGTTTGTAGAACCTACATTTGTTTATTAATAATTATGTATTGTTTATTAATAATAATGATTGTATTATGATTGCTTTGCTCTAGCAGACAGTGTCTACTTGTCCAGTAATAGTGCAGTACTACTTCTTCAAGTTCAATGGTTTCAACTCCACAGATGGATGCCAAGGTACTTGTGTCTTTACTTGATTGATAAGATCTCTATTTCAAACAGCAGATCAGCATTTCCAGGAATTGTGGGAACAGTTAAGGTTTAACAGCAAAAAATGGTCACAGAAGTAATAAGAATGGGCTTTCTGCAAAGCTATTGTAGATTAGTCATTTTTTTTAAAACTTGGAAGAGCATAATAATTAACATGTGGACTTGTTTTTACATAATTATTACAAGGCTGTGCTATTATTATTATTATTATTATTATTATTACTATTAAAAAAAAGTTATGGGTGTATTCATCAGATATTTTGAAGGAAAGCCCTAAAAGGTAACAAGGTATTGTTTTCTGGGTATGGCTTCAAGTTACTTTTACTTCTAAGAGGTACTCCAGGATTCATTCCATTCTCACGCATCAACCACTTAGCAGTACTGAGGGAACATAAAGTGTATGCAGAACCTCATAACGAGTTGTTCAATTCCTTAAAAGTTTCTGGTGTAGGTGCTTACAGTCAAACTAATCAATGACATCAAAATATTTAGCAGAAAAAGACAAAAAATACATATTAACCTTATTTCAAAACTACTCGTCAAATTTTTTTATTTGAATTGATAATGTTTGTCTGGGAATATAGTGCAGAGTACACATTGCTCAACCAAAGCCTTATAATAAACTGCCATATTTTCCTGACATCAGGTTGATGGAATAAAAACCTGAAAAGGAAAACAAAGCAGATTTTAATTATCTCAATTGCCAATAGTAAGTCCATGGCTTTTTGGAGGTTTTAAATCTCTTGGTGAAACCAAAGTAATATTTAAAACAGATATGCTAGCCTAACTGAGGAGCTCGCAAGGACTAAGTCATGCCACAAAACAAGCACAACTTGTCACCTGGATGGAATCGCCATGTCAAAGATCTTGTTCATAAGTCCAGCAAATTCCCAATAGCCCACATTAGATATCTCAAAATTCTAACATGACTCCAAGGCTTTACAGACAAACCTCTACATTTGGTTTGGTTTTCTTTCTCTTCAGTCTCCTTTGGGAATCAATAGACAAAGGAATCTTGAAAAATTGCAATATTGTTCGTAAACGTATTGCTCATTACCTGTAAAGATCTGTTTTTAAGCTCTAATAGAGTTAGTAAAATATCCATGGAAGTGTATATCCTTTCTACTTGTAGCCCCCCAGGAAAGTTTTAAGGGTTAGAACTACAGGCTGTCTGTTATTTCACCAGAAAAAGCATGTTACTGCTCAAAGTCACCTTAAGACTTTGTAAATGAATGCAATTTCATCTGTGGTGACTTACATACATATGAACACACCAGAGAAAATAAAGAGACTGCTCGTAGTCTATGAGAATGGTACCAACAAAGGGCGGTACAACTTCAGATCAACTTCATACTAACGCTTGCTTCTGTTCGCATGAAGGTGATATGAAATGTGAAGCCGGTATAAAATAATTATCATCTTGGGCTGGTTTGATTCATTACTGTTGCTGAACTAATACGAATGACTCACAAGGGTCTAAAATCAGACTGGGAAACTACATAAACATGATTGAGTTCAAACCGGTCTGAGATTTTTGTTTTAATAAGTGGCGTTGAAGCATTCCAAGCTGGTGGATTATAGATAAACTGGATTTTTAGGGATGCTTGGTCTCATGTGTGACTAGGTCACTTTAAGTCCATTTTTATTTTTATTCTTCTGACAATTATTACTTGGTTGTTTACCTAAATTTCTCTATTTCCTTACACACCTTATTTTTAACTATGTGTGTTTGTACTATTCCCACATATTCCTTTTACCTAATTCCTGTTGTGTAGGAGTGTTTAGGAGTGGTAAACTTCTGTTTCCTTTACACAAATCCTGTACTGTAGGTAATTCGCTTACCTTAATTCCTTATTGTTAAATACATTTGTTGCCATAATCCCAAATCCATGTTTGCAAAGGTTAGTTAGTTTCAAACACGTTTTTAACTGTACTTGTATCAGCAATTTCATTACATTGCTATTGAGCAATCTGTAACTCGAGCCTAAGTTGTCAGCTGTTATGTAACACTTCATGTAGTATTCACTAGTTTTTGACAGCTTTTGTCACGCAGTTTCCTGTTTTATTTTGCTTTGTTTTGGTTGTTATTTCAACCTATTTTAGCATTGTTTTCAAGCGGTTTTAAGCCTAGTTTTCTAGCTTTATTTTAGCATTATCTTATTTGTTATATTTTCCTTGCTTGTAAATATCATTTAGCTTATTGTAGCTTGTTATTTTATTTCTTGTATTCAGTGTTACTCGTTCCCGTTTTTCTTGATATTTTTAATTCAATAAACTCGTAAATCTTAGCTCAAATCTGTTGTTCTTGCGTTGACCGTTTTGGCCGTCTTACACATGTAAACACTTCACGCCAGTCTGACCTTCAGACTTACATGACAATACAAAACAGTTCATGGTCAAATTCCACACACTACGAGGCAGCTGGTTTAAATATCTGGCATATTTGAATGATTTTAGTGCTGTTTCGTTGTGCTTAATTATGTTTGACTGGGTCAGCAAATGAATGGAATCAAACACAGCTGTATGCATATTTTTGGTGTTGGACTACCGAACCCAAATTAACCTAATCACTGCGTTCGATCCAGTTCAATTTACTGAACAGTTAGGTATGTAAGCTGGGATAAGTATATGACTGATATCTTCCATGTACCTTCACTGTAAGAAAAGGCTGCATCACTGATCACTGATGACATAACATGCCTAGAACAGATAAAAAAGGATCAGTGAAAACAAGTTCCAAATTCAGGGCTAAAAATTGGCAGTTGCCCAGTTGCCAGTGGCAATTTAAAACTGAACAGGCCCACTAAAAGTTGAGGTTTGATCGCCTGATGGGCGACTACGATTAAAAAATGTTACAATGTAGTTACAATAAAAATAAAATAAAATATACTTTTATTGGAGTACCTTTCTTTCCTTTCCCTTCCTCAACTCTAAGTTCATAAATATTATTGCAGTAAATTTTTAGTTCTTGGAGTACAAAATTCAAGGCCATTCTGGAGTATTTAGATCAATCCAACACATATCAAGATGCCATTTTGCTTTTATTGAACTTAGGCTTTTTGTTGTACTTTTTCCAACATGATTATTGGCAAAATCCCTTGATAAAAGACTTGCTTCTCACACAGGTTAGGAGGGGTTTATTTAAGTAAATATGGTTTATTTATTTATTTATGCTTTGCTTTAGACTAGAGGAAATTAAAAGCCACTTTATTTTGGCCTGGGCCTCTAAGAATTTAAGGATACTAGCTGAACAGAAACCAAGCAATGAAGTTAATTTTTTACCCTGCAAATTATGGAATAATCGGTGAAAGTTGAGAAGACATCTACAAAACTTACATCCACCCTCTTTGAACTCCAAGGGCGCGTTTTTTATGCACAATTCTGGAATAAGAATGGTTGGTACAGAATGCTAGGAATAATTCGGATTGCCTGCATGAAAAAATGCCCGTCGAGATGCGCGGTCCTGGTGCTGCCTTTTTCTTGTACGAAACATCACTGAAAAAAATCTCATACTTTTGGTACAATGAAATTAGAAGCAATGTTTCATTGTGTCCAAAAGTGTAACCTGATGTTTTCTCCGGTAGAGATGTATTTGAATCCGCAGCGCTCATCTCGCCGTCCGCCATCTTGGATTTTCATTCGCAATAGTCTCTTCATTCTGCCCCTGGGAGCAGAATGGATGGAATGGCGTTCTGTCCATTCCAGAATAGGAATGCGGAATAGAAAAACGTGCGCATTTTCCATTCTGGCCATTCTCATTCCAGAATTGTGAATAAAAAAACGCGCCCTAAGAGTGATCAACAGGTAACCTGTAATAAAATTTACATGTTATTCGAAATTTAAATTCGCTGTTTGTCACCAAAACATGCTTAAACTATAATCCAAAGCTTTGTTTAAAAGGCAAGATTCTGTAGAGCTTTTGAACGTTACTTGATATAACAAACATTCATAACAAGTTAGACATATATAAATATTTTGCAAGCAGTCAAGAAAATCCCAGCTAATCAACAATCAAGTGCTGCACAAAATAATTTAAGCTTATCTGCTAATATCAACATTTGGGGAATAGCCCAGACCTGCCAACCTCCAAAACACGCAAATCTGGAGATGTTGAAAAAAAGCCCAGAAAAACCTGGAGATTGGGACCTCAAACCTGGAGATTTCCAAAATAAGTGTTAAATGAAAATAAAAACGGTAGATTTTTGCCGCATATTTTGAAGAGTCAGTTTCTGTTTCGCTGTCGATGCGAGGCGCCAGGTTGAGTATACTGTTCACAGCTGTAGCCTTCCAGATCTAGAGACCTAAGTGCACCTATGTTTCACAGGAATGAGGCTGGAATTGTACCTAGGTTTCCCTCAAACATTAGATGTGACAAATTTGGCCATTTTCAACACGGATTTTTCAATATTGCTTCATACTATCTGAATTTTTTTGGCAATTTCAAGATTTTCTGATTCACCGTGAGATTTGGAGGCCAAATCGTGAGACCGTGAGTTGATACCCGAAACCGTGAGTCTCACGGTGAAACCGTGAGAGTTGGCAGGTCTGATAGCCTGAATTTCTTGCTTTAAGCAAGAACCATTTGAAATATTAATTTTAAGAGCAACAATGTAATTCAAGCTTACTGAAAACAAAAAGGATGCTTTGTTGCCCTTTTACTCGGCCAACAAATAAGATACTGTGTGATTCCCAGTCGAGTTAACAAAAACTACATCTGTCAGCTGTTTACAACCGGAATGAAAATTAAATTGAAGGGCTTAGGATAACACTATGGTGAGTGACTTTTTGGGTGTTTTTTTTATTTTGCTCAAAAATTGCTGATGTCTCGCATGCAGGGTTAGGTTTATGTAGTAAACATTGCCCCGTATTTTTTTTTTGCTGTTTTGTACTTTATTTTTCGAGAAAATAGGGCCAAAAGACACATTCGGCATCTTCTGTTGTCTTTTGTTTAAAACATCAAGCTAATGATCGATCGGAAAAGGTCGAAAAAGCTGTTCACTGAACAGAACCAATAAGCTCAACTAAGCATATTTCACAACGAAAGTCACTCATGAGAATCACAAGTAAGTGCTTACCTGACACTGTAGCCTGTTTGACTTGACAGTTGACTCAAATTTCTGAGCAATGCAATGAAAAATGAAGTGTTGTCCACTTTCCGAGAAACTATTAACAATTCTTAAGTGGAAATACACACCAGAAAGGCAGGAAAACATCTCTTTCTCTTCTTCTTCAAACCATTATTCTGCCAATCTCTATTCTGCCTTGTAGTTTTAGCTGTGCGACCTCACCTGAAAAGGGCACCAGTCTCCCCCAACAATCCGTGACATTGATGCCCAGTACTCCGCGTGGATACAAATTAGGGATATATTGAGCTCAATGCACTATTAAAGTGATTTGAAATATTCCGTGCCCTCTGGTCATGTGACCGATGACGTCACAACAATAAGGTTCTCATGGACGTTACTTTCATGTAAAGTTCTATTAAACAGCCGCAGTTTGCTTCTCTCCGCCTTAAACTGCCATAGCTACAGACTCCTTACCAGCCCCCTGGGAAGTGCTCCTGTACAGAGCTACCTTAACTTTTAAATGCCAGAGGTAAACTGGCAATTTCCAAATTGCTATTTCAATGACGGTCAGGGCAGGTTATCTGCTTTTGAATTGATAGAAGCCTGCTCTTGCAGTGAGCTAAAACATCCTTTATTGCCATAAGCACGTGACTAATGACGTCATCACCCTGACACTGACACGAGGGAAAACTTTCCCTCAGTTGTAAATACCACATGGTACAGCGTCCTCTTCGACTGCAAGTTAATGTTGTTATTTAGCATTGGAAATTTTTCAGGAGCAAAGCATGCTGGGAAGGTTCTTATTATAATTATAATATTGTTTTTAATTACTATTATTGGCCACAAGCAGCTCACATGCCAGGTCTAAACAAAAAATGCAGTCACATTTCTCAGTTGTCCTCAATTAACAAAGCCACATAACTGCAGAAAAGCTTGTTATCCTCCAACCCACATTTCAATTTTGTTTACATGTTAACTTGAATCTTATACAACACTTCTCAGAGCAGAACAACATTTATTAGGGGGCCGAGGGGAGGTAACATTTAAAACAGTAAAAACATGATGGCATATATCAGGGATTTCTACCTGACCCTAAGATCAAAAGTCAAATGAACTAACCACTAGACTACTGAGACTCTACCAGGGAATCACTGACACAGCTAACACGAAGTAAGGAACAATCAAATCAACTAACTCCTGAACATAGGGTGAATGTGGACAAGCAACAAATGATTTGCAAACTAGTGACAGCATGCAAAATAACATTTCTAGGTACATGTTAAAGAATAAAAAATTCATAAAAGTATTGGTACAACATGAAAGGATATCCCCAAGCAGGAAAACCACCTTTTCCATAACCTTTATCCGCTGGAATGGTGAGTTTGGCTATTTCTCCTTGAGACATTGTCAAGCATCCTTCATCCCAGCCTGATCAGAAAAGGAAAGAACATGTTAGATGCATCAGCAGATAGTCAGTTAAAGGTACAACAAACCTAACTTGTGCAACATGTTATGTACATGAATATAGAGTATTCCTTTTTTTTTCACATCTGTCTGAAGCAATCAGCTGTGATCAGTGGAAATATTATGGTTTATATCACTTAATGTGTCTGCAAAATGTACTACATGTATGACAGGAACATGAAATGTGCACTGGTCAACAACCATGAAGTGTATAAACATTCTAATTATTTTCAATGAAAGCGAACAAGTAAGGTGGTTCACAAAACAAGTACTTTTCTCTAAAGTTTCTGTTAAGTGTATTTAGTAAAGATCAATATGGGAGTATCCTGATCTGCTGCTATTCAATGCACCATATAACCAAGTTTTTTTTAAATTTAAAAAACGTTCTCTGGTTAAAAAGATTTAAAATGGTAAGCTTTCAGCTACCAGTCTGTAGCCTTTAAAAAAGCTTTCACACATTTTTTACTGCATTTTTTAATGTTTGTTAGTTTTTTCACATATTTATTGCTTATATTTGTAATTTTCACTTTCTATTTTAGTGTTCATCAAAGGCTACAGACTGGTAGCCGAATGCTTACCATTTTAAATCTTTTTATCCAGAGAACTTTTTTAAATTTTTAATATGTTTCATCCTGGTCACTCCTCTATTTTCAAGTTGTTGTTGTTGTTTTTTTTTTACCAAACATTCACGTACCTTGGCAGTAGAGTTGCACTGCAGAGTAGTAAGTCTTGTCTAATTTATTTAATAAACAAACTCAAAGCCAGTGGCTAGAGCTTGGATAGATTAGTTGTCACACTAGGGGAGGGACTCATGCCCTTACTTTCTTCAACAAGGAAAAAAAGAATGGTGTCATTTCCTCACTTAAATTTTGATGACTGCATCCAGCAGGGTTTTTTCTTATTAAGTGAAGGTAGGAACTTAACAAAGTTTCCCAAGGTTGTTGTTTTTCAGCTGTGTTCACACTACTCCAAGTTGCAGGTCATCTTGTAACTAATGACAACTTGCCTCACAGGGCTGATCACTGACCTGCAATCACTTTCCCTAATCCAACTTGGAATGAAAATGGCTTCTGGCCTGGATCTTTTGTACTAGTACACAGATAATGAAAATTTTTCAGTATAATAAATATGTGCCTTTAAATGTAAAACCACAGGGAGGTCATGAGGGTTTTCGCTCCAGCTCATCAAGCTGGTGGACTGTTTTGGAGAGAATGATTTTGGCAGGACTTTTTTAGGCTTTCTTAAAAGTGTGCATATCCCAGGGTCTCAATTTCATGTGAAAGAATTGCATAAGTTTCATTTAAGAACTCAGAAGAATTTTTTTCAGAAGGATCCCACTATTCAAAATGAGCTAAAGATCCTCGTGGGGTCCCACTGCTTTTGGCCAATGAGGAACAGGATTGTCGTTTATATGTTCTCTTGAACACAATTAAATCAGGTCAAATCCTGTCCGCACGATCTTGCAGCTTTTCGAGTTTGTCGACAAGACTATTGTTACCGCATCTCCACAGCAGATGACAGAATTTTCTAATATTGAATAGAAAATGTGACAAAAATGTGACAAAAATGTGACAATACAACGTCGACTTCAATTCCAAAATGCAGGATGGCACAAGTTGAAATAGCACGAGATATGCGACATTTTACGACAACTTGATCTTAGAACCGCAATTCTTAACAGGGAAACAAAATTAGGTACAACTTAAGCTTACATGCTAAAAATTTAGTATATCTTACCACTGAATAATCCCTGCATTTCACGTGCAGGATTTCAAACGGTCCAACGTGGACCATGAGATATTTACTGTATTGATAAAAAGATAAATACCTCCAGAACTTTTTGGGTGGATTCGTGTTTAAGGACCCAGTACAGTGAACTGTTATCGTGTCTCCTTTCTTAGGAGGGGAACCGGTTCCAGCTCGGAGAACTTCTTTCTTAACATCCTGTGTCGCCATTTTGAGACCAGATATCCCGGTAGCCTTTGCGAATAAGAATCGTTATTAAATACCTCTTCCCACAGGCAAACCACCCTATTTGTTCGTGGTTAATAATTGTTGACATAAACGACCTCGCAAAATAACGCCTTAAACGGCTCCGGACGGCAAAAAAGTATGACACAAGACTCAGTCAGCATGTCATCTTAACTTTTATTGAATCATTTAGAGTAAATTTTATATTTTGTAGTAAATCGAAGCCGACGTAATGTTTCTCTATATTTCTTCTATACGCGCCATTGATTTCAACATCGTCTTATGTCAACAATTACCACGAACAGATTGGGTGGTCTGCCTGTGATGCAAACAGTTAACACGAAAAATGTCAAAACAATGCTTACTCATTCCCGATATAACTAAGAAACACGCCGCCATTTTGAAAATTATTTTTAGATGAATTCATCGGAATTCATCCAAAATCGCTTCTTGAGACCGAGACGGAACACAGAAATTCAAAACAACATCATGGCCAAGTGGATGACGTCGGCCGAGTAAGTGTTTGTTTGTTTTTTATGTGCACTGCTGTGTTTGTATCGGTAATCTTCTCAGCTTAACTATTCGCTGAAACAGTTTTATGTCTTGGTCAGTGTAAAACATGGAGTACGGATTACGGCCTAGCTACGGACTACGGACGGGGTATAAAACACGGACAAGGTATGAAACACGGCCAACGGACTGCCGGGCTAGGTCTGGGTGAACATTAAATAAAAAAGCGGACTTCTTCAAAGAATTTGTATGCGAACATATCACCTCACTTTGTTTAGAAGGCCCAAAAATTGAAACTGCGGTCTCATTTTAAAATTTGTCGGTTGTCCCGTCAAATTGCGAACGTACAAAACATGACTCTCATCGTGACTTTTCGTATCGACCGTGAAGTCGATCGCAATCGCAAGTCACTTTAAGACATTTCTGGCGTGTAAATAAGCTTAAATATAATGCATTTGAAGCCAGCGTTTCGTTGTTCAAGAGCATTTGTTGGTATCTGGACAACGCGCCCCCGATCTTCAGAAAATTAGCCCCCATTCTCTAGGCGATTAGCCCCCAACCCAGTCAGGTTATATTGCGATGTAAAGACGAAACTATGTTACTCTTAGCTACTCTAGTCTACTCGTGATGGAGACTAGACACTTGCTCCATCGATCCGTATCATCAGTTTGTGCCAGTGGCTTTTGGTCTTTCTTCAAACTGTAAACGTTGACTCTTAGTTGACTTAGTTATTCCGAATCAGCTTCAGTTGGTCTGTAAAATTTACACTGGTAACTCGATAACTGAAAGACGGTCGGTTAAACACAGTTTACAGGATTCATTTCAGTTGTACATGCTGGTAAATACGAGGTAGATCAATAGCTTACCGTACGCAAAAATACTTCTCGTCCAACTGAACAGACCTGAACAGTAACAGTGTCATTTGATCCCAATTTGAGGATTCGAACGCGACACTATTTTGACGAAGGAAATTTTAGCCGCCGTGTCTTGCACAAAACATCCACAGGGTATAAACATTGGCGAGATACCGACATCTACGTTTTTGATGCGGCTGGTTAGATTCAGTCACACAAGTACGACAGATACAGTAGATTTCAAATTTGTAATTTCTTATTTCTTCAGTTTCTCAGGGGTGTTCCGAAAACGCGGGGTCGGGGTGCGGGGTGCGGGGTGCGGACTGCGGGGTGTGGGATCAGCAAAAACCGAAAACTAAATTAAAAATAACAAAGATAACAAAACAACCAAAAGAAAAAGAAAAACAAAAGAAAGTCATGAAAATAGCTTAATGCATACAAAAATACAATTAAAAAATACAAGAGAATATTAAAGATAACAAAACAACCAAAAGAAAAAGAAAAACAAAAGAAAGTCATGAAAATAGCTTAATGCATACAAAAATACAATTAAAAAATACAAGAGAATATAAAAAATAGAGCGAGAATTGAATATTTGACTATCACGCGAACCAAGCAATACATAAAGGTTGATTTCCACTGTTACGTAAATTTTACGTGAGTACGGGCGTGAATTTAACTGGCCTTACGTGCGTAAATATAATTAGAGACGATGTATGAAGGGGTTACGTAAACGTAAAAAGTTGAAACTTTCAACTTTTTTACGTTTACGTAAGCCGTTCAGACATCGTCTGAATAAATATATATATATAAATATATACATAAATAACGAGAAATTGTTTTTCATTTGTAATAATCGTAAGGTCTCTGTGGAACACTTTTCACTCTCTTGTTTTATTGTATTTCATTTCTGATGCATTTTCACCGCTTCTGTGACCAAAACAAAACGTAGCTGAACCGTCTGTCGAGCGATTCCAGCCAATCAGGGTTAACGGTTCGCACGATGTTGATTTCACGCACGGGAAAAAAATCGTGCACTATTTTCATTGCGTAGGAGATGCCGTCCAAGTATTAAAGGGAAATTTGACAGGAGGGCAATTTTTTCTGCAGGAATTTGTTTTCGCGGCTAAAAGCTTTATATGAATTTTATTTCACTAGCTTGTGACGTATTTCTTTGCTTTGTGCCGTTATGCACGATTTTTATTTCTTCTGCACAAGAAGTGCAGAAATTTTGTTCTCGTATTTGCCAGCCCCCTTCAAAAAGGAAATGGTCCGTCACTAAACAGCTATGTCTATGACTGGACATGGACATGGACAGCCGATTGTTCACTTCAGTTTCTTTGGGGGAAAAAAATTACTCGTGTTTTTGGAACCAAAACACAACTGAACGGTCGAGCGATCGGAGCCAATAGAGTTGAATAGCAGTTCCTAACATGTTGATTTCACACACGAGAATAAAATCGTGCACTGCTTCCGGAATTGTTCCCGTAAATTTGCAATCTTCGCATCGTCAATCTTTTCCTTGATCTTAGCATCATCACAATCTTGAAATCTTGAATTTTGGCGTCGGTACAATCTCTGCAACACCGCAGCGAGAGTGATTTTTAAAACCTGCTTGTACAGAACACACAGAACAAGTGTTCAGCTCTGTGCTGTAATGTTTGTTCTGAAAGTCACGACATGCCATTTTGTTTCAAAGTCCCAACAGCCTACATCTATAATATCCTTTGGTCAGTCTATTATCGAATGTATAGTGCACAATTTTATTCTCGTGCGAGATGCAAATATTCAATACTCTCTTTATTTGTATATTTACTCGTACATTTAAATTGTATTTTTGTATGTATTAAGCTATTTTCCTTTTATTTCGTCTCTTTTGTTGTTGTTTTTAGTTTTTCGGTGTTTTTGACCCCACAGTCCGCACCCCGCACCCCGCACCCCGCACCCCGCACCCCGACCCCGCGTTTTCGGAGCACCCGTTTCTCAGTTGAATTACACTCCCAGTCTTTATTCTTTGTTCAGTTAAAAAAAAAAATTACCCAGTTATTTGAGCTAGTCCGCGTTTTCTACCCAGTCCGCGTTTTATGTTCAGTCCGTCTCTTACACTGACCGTTTTTATGCCTCGGTGAAACGGATTAAACATCATAGAAATAAAATGATGTGAACTGCGGAGATACAAATGAAATGAAGATGTGACCATCGCAGTTGTTATCGCAATTTAAGCAATTGTGAAGTAAGCCCGCAAAAAAGAGAAGCTTTTCGGGGTCTCAACAGGATTCGAACCCGTGGCCTCAGCTGTAATCGCAATTTTCTTAAATTGCGATTACAATTGCGAAGAAAAAAAAAGAGAGATTCAACATCATCGAAAGTTGTAGCCTGGTCCCCGGCAGAGGTTTTTCTTTCTTTTTCTCAAACGAACTTAAGCCGCTTCTCAGCTCCCAGTCTTCGTCTTGCGGCTCAGTGGAATTTTGAGCCGGTTGACCGAGGCCTTACAATTATATGTGATAGGTGTTATTGTGAAGGTGATTTCACATTTAATTTGAACTTTTAAATAATGTTGATCAACATAGGTCAGGTAGTACCCCAGCTAGCTTCAAAATTCGGAAAAAGGACTGATATTTGAGGGCTAGTTTTCAATAAGCTTACGTTCCACGCTCACGAGCGATATACAGTACCCGGCATCGGTTACCTGTTGTATCAGCGTATAGCCCTGAAGCCCGGCGCTAAAATACGTCATTGGCTTTGTGTTTTAAGAGCCCGTTAAGCCAGCTTTCCAGCGAATACGAACCTGGCTTCATGCAGTCATACTAATCATACTACGAATGCGTCATGGTACTTTATATTTGTCAACCTCTTCTCTTATTAGAAGCCGTTATAAAGGGGCGCCGTGGAGGGCTAGTGGTAAAGCGTATTTTATCTCATTTTGTTGGCGTTAGATTGTGAAATGACCTTGCCTCTTCTCTCCTCGGAAACTTGTCAAGTTGCAATAGTGCTTGTTTATTGAACTCGGCTCGAGAAAATTTCGAAGAGATGAATTCAAAGCAAAACTGCAAAATTGTCATAGAACCAATGTTATAAATCCATGGTGATGGTGGTTCCAGTCTTTCTGCCATCTGGAAAACTTGCCAATCACATAGAATATTGTCATGTGATAGCGGCCATGTTTATGATCATCCTAAAATCTGTATGGTAAATAAAATGGGCACTCAACCCATGCTTAGGTGTAGAGGTGCCTCTGAGGGTCGGAAACCCTGACCCTGTTTAAGACAAAAAATAGGCCTTAAATACCAACCCTGTTTAGGACAACACCCTCCATTTTAGGTCCCTGTTTAGGACAAATGACAAAATACGCACTGTCTTGTTTTAACAATTTTAAAGTTTTTTAAAGACCGGAAAAGGTCTCCAATCTAGGGTTGCTGAGTTTTGTAAACGCAACCATACTGTATACGCAACCAAACCTGTTTAGGACAAGTTCAGACCCTGTTTAGCGACAGATTCAAGTACAATTATATACCCTGTTCAGGACAAAGATGCCAAAAACCATACCCTGTCCAGTGGCAGTGGGCATAATGGGTAGAACTAGTCCAGTGGCACGTTTCCGTATAGATCAGATAAGTGAATACCCCCGGCTAAGAACAGCTCAAGAAATGGTATGTTTTAAAACTATAGAACCAATGACAATTTCTTTATTTTCTCTACCTATTATGTAGACAATTTGCAGGGATGAAGTACGTTTGCGAGCTCTATTAGTGTGACGGAGATGACAGAAAGTGACTCAGATGTAAAAGAGTACCTGAAAGACCTTAGCGTTGCCACAGAATCAGGAGACAGGGCTGGAGAAGCAGATGCCTATTGTGATCTTGGCAATGCTTATCAAAGGTGTGGTGACTACAAACAAGCTTTAGAGTACCACAAACGTTTTCTTAGCATTGCCAGAGAAATAGGAGACAGGGCTCGAGAAGGGAGAGCTTCTTGTAATCTTGGAAATGGTTATTTTTGTCTTGGTGACTTTAAACAAGCCATAGAGTACTATGTAACAGATCTCAATATTTCCAAAGAAGTCAAAGATAGGGCAGGAGAAGGAGATGCATATAGCAACCTTGGCAATGCTTATCAAAGCCTGGGTAATTTTAAGCAAGCTATGGAGTACCACAAGAAGGAGCTAGCTATTGCCAAAGAAGTCGGTGACAGGGAAGCAGAAGGAAGTGCTTACTCTAATCTTGGCAACGCCTGTGAGAATCTCAGTGATTACAAAGAAGCCATAGAATACCACGAGAAGAGTCTAATTATCGCCAAAGACGTTGGCGATAGATCTGGAGAAGGATCTGCTTGTGGTAATCTTGGTAATGCATATCGGTGTCTGGGTGACTTCAAACAGGCCATAGAATACTACTCGCAAGGTCTTAACATTGCCAAGGAATTAGGGGATAGGGCTGAAGAAGGGAGAATCTATGGCAATCTCGGCAATGCTGCTCTCTGTCTCGGTGACATTAAACACGCCATAGAATACTATAAAAAGGATTTAAACATTGCGAAAGAGATAGGCGATAGGACTGGAGAAGGTCGTACTTGTGGCAATCTTGGCAATGCTTATCAATGTCTCGGTGATTTGACAGCAGCCATAGAATATTACAAGCAAGGCCTCTGCATTGTGAGAGAAGTAGGGGACAGGGCTGGGGAGGCACTTGCGTATGGCAACCTTGGGAATGCGTGCCAAAGTTTCGGTGATTTTGCAAAAGCCATAGAGTACCACAAGCAGGGTCTAGGCATTGCAAGGGAAGTCGGGGACAGGGCAGGAGAAGGAAGTACCTATGGCAATCTTGGAAATGCTTATTGGCGTCTCGGTGATTTTAAACAAGCAATAAAATGCCACAAGGAACATCTCACTATTTCAAGAGAAGTAGGGAATACGTCTGGAGAAGGAACTGCCTATTGCAATCTTGGCAATGCTTATCAAAGTCTTGGAGAGTCTGAAGAAGCCACAAAGTACCGCCATCTTCATCTGAAAGTTGCCACAGAACTAGGCAACAAAACCTCCCAAGCACGTGCCTATTTAAATCTTGGCAATGCTTACCTTTTCCGTGGCAATGGTAAACAAGCGACCGAGTACCATAAAAAGTCTCTAAGCATTTTTAAGGAGATGGGGGACAGAGCAGGAGAGGGGAATACTTATGGAAATCTTGGCACTGCTTGTCAAAATCATGGGGAGTTTGAACAAGCCAAAGAGTACCACAAACGTCATCTTGGCATTGCCATCGAAGTAGGAGACAGGGCTGCGGAAGGACGTGCCTATGGCAATCTTGGCATTGCATATCAAAGTCTCGGAGATTTCAAACATGCCGTAGAGTACCACAAGAAAGATCTTGGCATCGCCAAAGAGGTTGGGGACCCCATTGCAGAAGGAAGAGCATGTCAATTGTTGGGTGTTGTTTTTGAATCGTTAGGTTCCTTGCACGAGGCTGTTGGCTATCTTAAGTCCAGTTTAAAGCTTTACGATAATGCCAGAGACCTTCTTCAGTCTGAAGATCAGTGGAAAGTAAGCTTGCGTGATAAATATCAAAGTGCATACAGTGCTCTGTGGAGGATTTTGATAAAAGATAACAAGACTGACGAGGCCTTATGTGCTGCTGAACAAGGACGGGCGCAAGCCTTAGTGGATCTCATGAAATTACAGTATGGTTTGAAAACATTTCCATCTGGGTCCTGTGGACCTGTTGAAACGCTTTCGCACACATTAAGCTTTATTTCCTCACCTACAGCTTTTCTGTCAGTTGAAGGTAACTCCATCTATGCGTGGATACTTTGTAAAGGAAAGGATGTTCACTTTAGGCAAACCAAACTTGCACATGGAGCTTCATACAAAGATGCCAAGACCATGTTACAGCATCTACTAAATAATGCTCTTAAAGAAAATGGCGTTGGAGTGGATGTTAGATGCGAGAATCGCTCACTAGAAGCACTAAGATATGCTGTGTCGTTAACCCATGAATCCGACCCGCACAGCATGAAGTCGTCAAACTGCCAGAACAATTCATTGAACGTGTTGTACGACACCATCATTAGTCCCATTGCAAATTTGCTTCGAGGTGATGAACTAGTTATTGTCCCAGATGGTCCACTGTGCTTAGCTCCTTATGCTGCGTTTGTTGCCCATGATTCAAGGTACCTAAGTGAGTCTTTCCGAATTCGCGTTATTCCTTCGCTGACAAGTTTAAAACTGATCGCAGATTGTCCAGAGGACCACCATAGTAGGAGAGGGGCGCTACTTGTGGGAGATCCTTGGGTACAAGAGATCACCAATGCGCAGGGTGAGATCTTTTTGTCGCAGTTACCTTATGCCAGAGAGGAAGTAAAGATGATTGGAAAAATTCTCAACTCTGAACCTCTCACCGGAAGAGAGGCAACAAAAGAAGAGGTTCTCAAGCGACTGACCTCGGTGGCTTTGGTGCACATTGCAGCACATGGACGAATGGAAACTGGTGAAATCGCTCTGGCCCCGAATCCTGGACGTACCTCCAAGATCCCAGAAGAAAAGGACTTTATTTTAACAATGGCAGATTTGCTAGGTATTCAGATGCGAGCAAGGATGGTTGTGCTAAGTTGCTGTCATAGTGGCAGAGGGAAGGTCAAGGCTGAGGGTGTGGTTGGTATTGCTAGAGCCTTTCTGGGTGCGGGTGCCCGTTCCGTTCTGGTGTCCCTGTGGGCGATAGATGACGAAGCCACTTTAGAGTTTATGAGAAGTTTTTACCATCACTTGGGAGGCGGAAAGAGCGCCACTGTAGCTCTTAACCTGGCTATGAAGTGTCTTAGAGAGTCAGAGAAGTACAGTGACGTGAAGCACTGGGCTCCCTTTGTATTCATTGGTGATGACGTGACTCTGGACTTTGGTTAAAAGAAAGAAGAACATCGTAAATAGACTCTCATTTGAAGCACTTATAAGCAAGATTCGCTCGTGAACCATACTTGTCAAGAAAAAAAGCGACTATAATTTGTTGAACTTTATAGGTAAACCTTCAAAGCTTTACCGAACTAAACGAAGGCAGTGGGGTCTAAGACGAGTTGCCTAAGAAGCATATATTTCACAGCTAGTAAGTGATCCTAGTGACCTTACAAAGGTGAGCAATATAGAAGGTTGTCTCTTGATAGCTGTTTCTTGTTGACCTAATAATATTAAGTGGTTTTCATTTGAATGTCGAAAGTAGTTTGCATTTGCTTTGATTTTGCTGGCTTAGTTTGCTACGCGCTGTAAATTGGGCCATTTCCTCAAAAAGAAAAACCAAAACCAAGTTGTCCTAGTCGCACACATTTTAGGTGCTTGTAAGTCCCAGTTGACTTAAAATCTGATAGGTTTACTATGTTGTTATCATTGATCAGAGCGATCACTTTGGTTATAATTTTATGAAAATCATTAGAAAACCGCCGTATTATAGCGAAAGTGTCTAACGATGCTGTATTTTCGTACTTTCAAAATAGAAATATACGTTGACAGACATGCCACAAAAATGCACAGGAATTAAACACAGTAAAACGGTGTGGAAAAGAGATAAGCTTAGTTTAGGTAATTCGTTTAATACTCTCATAACCATATCTAATTAAAACCAAGTTTTAAGTGAATGGATTTTTGCAAAGTGGAGCTTCAATATACTAAGCATAGAATATTTCCTGGTATGGTTTCCTCTGTATTACATGTGCGCTGGAAATGAGTTTTTTTTTCAGCATTTAAAGATCATAAAATTGGCGTCCAGCGGGGCTGATTTAGACAGAACGGCGCACTTACGCAACAAACTGTATCGCTGGTTCCGAGTCTCGTTGCCGTTGTGTTGTAAGCAAGTCGCGTAAGACTAAGGCCCCGTCCTCACTATTAAATGGGTTTTTTTGTTTGAAAACGCGTACTTTTTATGCGTTTTTGCTGACTGTCGACACTAAAGATCGAAAAAGGAGATTTTGTCGCCCTTTAAAAAAGGAATTTTTAAAAACACTATCCAAACAGCTGTGCAAAGTGGAGATCTTTTGAAAACGGAGGTGTATTGTTTGGGTGTGGACGGCAAAAACGGAACTTTCAGGAAACGCTGACGTCACAACTTCTTATGCAGTCGCCGGGTAGTATCGCGGAAGCTATTGAAGCATGTGCAGAAGGCAGAAAGAAGGTCCGAAAAAAGATTTGGAACGCAAACGTATTTTTCGACATCCGTTTTTCATTTCCAAGTGTGGACGCATATCTTTCACAATTAATATGTAAAATTTTCTGAAACTGGATCAAATTGATGACGATGCTTTGAACATTTCAAAAATGCAATAAGAAATAGAGGTCGATCGTCACCGTGATTCCCCACCCCCGGGTACGCCGAAAGAGACAATTCCCCACCCCCGGGACTCCTCATCGACCACAAATACATTTTTTCAGTTCAAAACATAGGTGACGATATTGATTTCCGTACAATAGCAAAACCAGAGGCTTTGACAAGAACTTAAATGCTTTTCTAGAGTTTCTTGAACGAAAGACACTACCTGTATAATTTAAAAAGAACATGAACACTATATTTGAAAAAGAAGACTGAAGAAAAACCTCTAACTGCACTGGCATACGGCTAGTGAGTAAAGAAATGATCTTCGCCACGTGATTTATTATAAATATAGCACGTACGCACAAGAGGCCCGTGAACGAATTGATGGCAGCATTTTAAAGGAGTTTTTCGTAGCTTGTTTCGTAAGAATGAACACTGGACTGAGACCTCTGTTTAATATAAAGCCATGGTCCGTTTTCAGATAGAGTCTATTTAAGTCGTCTTAGTATATTCATAAATACGCTGAAGGAATGTTTCTTTGTTTGTGCGTCATCCATTCGAGTACACATCAAACGAACTAACCAGTCTGCTACAAATTCTAGAGATTCTGCCTGGAAATTGGCAGTCTTCTTCACGCGGTTCGGCGTCAACCGAGAAGTGACGTACTTTACAAGAACAACAACAAGTTATTTTCGATTTGCCCTGCCCCCCTCCCCCCGGGACAAGACCGCTTCAAACAATTCCCCACACCCGGGACCCAAGGGCTGGACTTGTCCCGGGGGTTGCCCGGAGGGGGATGGTAACAGGTAAAATTGAACCATTATTAATTTTGCTGAAAGGTTTTGATCAGTTTTGTTGGTGGCCAAAGCTCAAACAGCTAACTGCTCACCATGGTTTCGGAAGCCTGGTTATATGTAACTAACCTTTCGGATAACGTACCTAGCGGCATGTAAACTTAGCGGCATGTGAACTTTAATATCGTCAAAGCTTTCCGTAGAGTCCCTTTCGCTACCGTCTCTTGATACAGGTATGGCCCAAGGCAGACAAAATACTTCTAACACTCTTGAGATAATGTTACCTCGAAACCTCGCGGACAAGAAGAAGATTAAGGTTCGTATCCTGCTGAAATGCTGAAAAACAATATGTCCTCCAACATTTTGTCCGCGAAGGAAATAGTCCAAATGGGTTCTATTGAATGATGTCTTGGGTACCCTGTGGTCGCAACAAGATGACGCTCGAGTGGCGCGAACGGTAATATTTATTCACGTCACTTTTTTCGCTGGGCGTATCATGAAAATTGGACCTCTTCTTAAGCTTTATGCAAATAGAGGTGAAATTCTTTCAGGAAAATTTATAAATACTATGAGTTGCTATATCTTTGAAAAGCAGGCTTCGAATCGTAGCTCGAATGACGCTCGTGATCGATCGATCGAGATCTCAGACCAGACTAGTGTTTAATAATCTTACTGTTTACCACTGGCACATTATCATGAAAGCAAGAATCTCAATCAAAAGAAAAAAAGAAATCAAAAAAAAAAAAAAAGATTTTTTAACCTGACTCGAACTTGACTCGTGACTCGAACTTGACTCGGGCTCGAACGTGACTCGTGCTACGAGTAAACTCCCACGATGAACAATAAACACATCTTTAATGACACAATACAGTTTCTTATCAGATGACCGAGCCCTGCCTTATACCACACAATGTTTCCCACGCTTGGTGTCACGGGTTACAGGTTTTTTTGGGCGGTGGGGGAGGGGGGAGGTTTCACGTTCTCTGACTCACTCACTGCATTTATACTTGCATTAACCCCATTTTTCGTTCCTTTGCTTCTTGCCTGAAATGCCAAACCAGGATATATTTTGAAATGTGTCTTTTCCCCAACTGGTTTAATAACTGGCAATTTCTACGTCAAAGGTCTACCATGCTGGCAAACCTTCTTTTGAAACGTGGGCTCTTCAGATCAATAAAAGGGATACTTGTAAGCACGCGTTTGTGGTCATAAGTTCTCCTCCACCCCACCTCCTCTCTGTGTAAAGCTTTGGCGAAAAAGAGACCCGGGCCATCGCAAGTTTGGAAATAGCATCTTGTTTATAGCTCCGAAGGTTTTCCTGCTGATTTGAAATTGCTTAACTTGGACGTAAGTAGTTGCAAGTGAATTCAAGGGCATGTAAACGAAGTAGCCAATCGATGCAGGTTGGACTGTGCGCGCGCATATTACCGCGCGCATTCTTTAACCGTTTTGTTTGCATACGAGAATGACCAGCACAAGCGGACTGTCAACACGTTTTGATGAACTTTGAAGGCGCGGCAAATCATAGCCTTTTGTGAGCAACGGTTTTCTCCACATGCGGACGGAAAATATGATACACTATGGTTTTTAAACTTGTGGTTTTAAGTATTGCCAGTGTAGAATTATGTTGAAGTGAATTCAGTTCACGCAAGGTTTAGAAAACCTTCATCTCTATATCGCAATGGAACGGACAAAAAGAAGGAGAACTTCAAGTGAAGCGAGATTTGAATTGAACGCCGGCTTATCAGTGTTTAAACAATCCTTTGTCTCGTTCTCAAATATAAACCAACATTTGATACCTGACGTTTTAGGCGGGTTCGCCCAAGAGGTAGCATTCTCGTACAATCAAGATCTCTCTCTCGCTTTTGAAAGCAGCACAGGTAGCTGTGTGCCTCCAGTGTATGAATTGTTTGGTGGAGTTATTGGATGCTATCGATACATAGACACTCCTCGCAGTACACAAGATAGTGTCGAAGATAGTGCTGCTGCGCCGTTACCAGCAACTAAACCAAGTTCGTCTCCTCAAGCATCAAGCAGTCTTCACCCTGAGCAGAAACCGACTCGAGAACAGAGAAATGATAACAGCAGTACTGTACTACACACAGTCCCACAGAGCAATTCAAATGAAAACGAAGCTGAATTTGACTGGAGAGAAATGGAAGCAACTTTAGACCAGTTCACTGAATTTTGACCAGATTGTTTCTGGGTATTGTTGTTTGATTATTGGAGCGATCTTTTGAGTGACATTGTATATAGGTACATGCTCACAAAACTGTTTCCACTTGCTATTTTTCATATCAAAGAGCACCTTAAATTTTGGTTTTCTCAGACAGTTTCTTTTGTGGGCAATTACTTTCCCCTCTCTCCAAAAAATTCCTCCTCCCAAAACTTGGATTTCTATCCTATGAATTGGCGGTGCAACACTGAATGGCGTGGGGAAGGTAGGATGATGAAAAGTCTACGTAAACTAAACCTGTTTTTGGACACGGTTGCCTTCTTTTCTCTTAGGTATCGGTCCAGCGAGAAGAAAAACACACATTCTCTCTGCAACAGCGTACTCTGTCACAACTCTGTCCCTTAGTCTGTTTCCTCCTCCGCAGAAACAACATCAACGCGCGGCACGCAATTATAATTCGTTCGCTCGAAATTATTGTATTAGCTATTTTCTTCTACAAACCTCTCCAGTGGCGCTAAACCTTCACAGAAGGACATAATACAACACCAGGTAACATTTTATCTACTTTATAAAAACTGTAAATGGTTTGAACCCAGGAGTCATATCATAATTCGGTAAATTGTGATCGTCCGGGTGAGTGTAGTCCTGAGAAGGACTGTTTGAGGTGACATTGACTGACGTTTCGACAACCTGAGCGGAAGTCACCATCATCATCATCATCATCATCATCATCATCATCATCATCATTACTAAGCATCTTTACTTTTTGAAGCTTACTTTTTTTTGTCCATGCAAATTCTCGGTTCCATTCTCCCTACATATTCTTTTAGTACGCTTTGGCTACCTGTGCAAACTCAAAGAATGAGAGAGACCTGAGCCCATGAGGTGCCCAAGTTGCGCTTTCCATCCGACCAAAAGTCAAGATTTCAATCTTAGAAAATATTCATATGAAACAGCATTTTCCCTTTAACTGTCACAAAAATATCAACGCGTTAATTTTGCCACCTAAAAAGACAAATAATAATAATAATAATAATAATAATAATAATAATAATAATAATAATAATATAATAATAATAATAATAATAATATAAATGATTGTCAAAATGACTACTGCAGGGACTGATCAAACAACGTGAAAAGAACACAACACCACAGTACAACACTTGTTTACTGTGGTACCACAACACACTTGTTTACTGTGGTGTTGTGTTCTTTTCACGTTGTTTGATCAGTCCCTGCAGTAGTCATTTTGACAATCATTTATATTTTTATAATTTTGACTGATCACGATCTTTTTGATCCAACGTTGAGCCAGGTTGATCGTACACGGTTTTTGCAGTGGTTTTATACCTTAACTTCGTATTAGGTTCTCTTTTAAACCGTCGATCTGGATTGATCCGTTCAACTTGCTACTACTAATTGTACGTAGCGGATGGTATTGGCTATCCCTCGTTCGTTTCACCACAGCATTCGGCATGTTTAAGTTGAGATCATATCATTTTTAGGCCACAAACACGCAGTGTTTGTGACCGGAAATCATTTGATTTCTAGCTCTTTCTGGAATGGATCTAGTTACAGCATTTATGAGATAGGTGATCTCTCACTAACTCTCATTGTGTTGGTGGCTACGATACGCTGAAGAGCTCCAATAAGAGCGAAACAACGTTG
This sequence comes from Siderastrea siderea, assembly GCA_964030785.1. NCBI lineage: Eukaryota > Metazoa > Cnidaria > Anthozoa > Scleractinia > Rhizangiidae > Siderastrea > Siderastrea siderea. Next base: position 42,239,222 of record OZ034978.1, on the reverse strand, counting down.
TCCGTATCTGCCTTCTAGTCATGAGCGCTTATCATGCCGGGTCTTGTTGACTGTGGTGTTGTGTTCTTTTCACGTTGTTTGATCAGTCCCTGCAGTAGTCATTTTGACAATCATTTATATTTTTATAATTTTAACTGATCACGATCTTTTTGATCCAACGTTGAGCCAGGTTGATCGTACACGGTTTTTGCAGTGGTTTTATACCTTAACTTCGTAATAATAATAATAATAATAATAATAATAAACCAAACCAAACCAAACTAAACAAAGCACCGGGCCTCTTGCGGAGATACTTTATCATCGAGGAGGAACGTTGAATGAAACATGAATTTTCGGTCATCAGAACTTCAGAAAAAAGAGGACGATCTCGCGGAGGCATACATTTCTGTTTCATAGTTATAGTTTTTTCTGAGGAACGTGGAGGGTACCTAGTAATTATGCAAAACGTGCCTATAGATGTTTTTCGGGCTCTGGTTACACGGGACCGGACCGGAACCGTTCCGAACCGAACAGGACCGGATCGGCTTCTGTTTACGTGAACTGTTCCACGTAAACATGTTTACACGGGAACTTTATGGAAACGGTCCGGAACGGATCCAATACTGGACCTGTAAAACAGCGGTCCAGTTTTGGATCCGGGGCGGTTCCAGAAAGGTCCCGTGTAAACAGAAGGATCGGATCCGTTTGGAACGGGTCCCGTGGTTAAAGGGGCTCTCTCTCCTGTTTTTAAACCCAAAAAGAATGCTTCAGTGTTGCTTAAAATTAATCTATCAGTTTTCTGAAACGTGTGTACTGCTACGGATGCTGCGGATGGAACACCGTGGGTTGCAACCAGGAGCCCATCACCCTGGTTACAACTTGAAAACATCAGGCTAATGTTTTCGAGTTTCTCCCTTGTTTCTTGGAAAAACGCCAAAAACTGATTACGGTTTGTCCTCCCTTTGAGAACATCATTCGTTTTCTTTCTCTTGGCGTTCTAGGAGCATTTTGTGTACGAGGAAAGGTATTTAATTTAAAATTAAGGACATACCGTAAATGATCTAATAAACGCTCACTCTCAAATAAACGCCTCGTATCTAATAAACGACCCCCCCCCCCCCTGAGGCGTAAAGTTTGTATTAGACGCACCCCTCTTATAAACGCCCCGTGTCTAATAGACCCTCCCCCCCAAGAATCGCCTAAAAAAAAACAAGGAAACGCTTCACAGAGTAAAATCACGCAATTTATTTAGTTTCTTGCTTGTTTGGCTAGCAATGGCTTGCGAATTGCATCCTGTTCAATCTCAAGTCTAATGTAATATATCAAACAAGAGAAAGAGTGTATAATTAGGATATCCAAACCCCGAGAAGTGGGTTGAAAAAACGAGACGCAGCCGAGTTTTTTGACCGACTTCGAGGTGTTTGGATAACTGATGAAACAATCTTTCGAGTTTTTGATATGGCTTCTCAAACCATTCATAATTCTTGGAGAAATTCAAAGGAAAAGTTCGCAAAATTTTATGCTAATTAAGATCCGGTATCCAAACCACCGTCGCGGTAGTATTTTCCCTTGTTTTCTCTTTATGAATTATTAACCTCCGATTGAAAAAAGCCACAAAATGTCATTTAAACCAGCCAGGACGAACAGGGGAACATTGAGCTGAAGGTAGGCACGATTTATTTCAAGATATCTCGATTCTTTTATCACCGGTTAGTCTGTAATAAATCTCTGCAAACCTTAGGCTTAACGGGTTATATAAGCAGCGACGCTAACAAGCGATTGCGTAATTTAGGAGAGCGCTACAAGATTAACCGGAAATTAATTAAACAGGACAAAATAAGCAGAAGTAAACAAGATTTATTTCGTGAATTAAAGATTTATTTCGTGCTATTACATATATTTTCACCCTTTTCTATTTTTAAATGAACTCCACTTACAACGCGTCTGGGCTGCCTGTGTTTTATCTTCTTAATTTCTGTACTCAATATTTCAGCAACTTTCTTTCGGTTTGTCGTAGCTCGGTAACATCCAGGAACGACGAGAATCACTTCACGTTTTCGTTTTCCACAAACTTTGACGGTGAGGAAATTGTTGTTACAGTTAAAGTGAAATAAACGCCTTTCTCTAATAAACGCCTCATATCGACCCTCATATCTAGTTAACCCACCCCCCTCTCCCCCCCCGCCAGGACTCGTAAAATTTAATAGACGCCCCAGGCGTTTATTATAGCCTTGGAGTCCAGTCTTCTCTCTTGTTGCTAGGGAAGAGAGTGAGCAAATAAGTATAATATTTTCAGACTTTTTTGTCATGGATTCTGTTGGGTCTAATTCGTTGTCGTCTTTAGCAGACAAGTTTTCCATCCTTCTTTCGAGACTGGAAAGGATGGAAACTTCTCTACAAGGTCTTAAAGATATAAAGAAAGTTTTGCTCGAGATCGAAGAGAACACGCACCCTGACGAAGATGGAAAGAGTGTTCATCGCGAAGACATGTCAGAGAAGGTGAGCTTAGAAGTATTTAAATAAAAAATGAGCTGAAATAGTTCGCCTAAATTTATAAACTTGGAAGATTTGTGTACTTTATCACAAGGTTATGTGGAATGTTGCAGTCTTCCTAGGTATTCTAGTTAAAGCTACAGATTTTCTTAAAGCTGCATTTGGGGAAAATATACTAAATATCAAATCTGCATTCCTTTTCAAAAAGTTTTATTTAGGCTCAGACTCAATCAGATAAAGCTTTAATATATCCTTAGTAAGACTGCCAGAAAGCATTAAGCCTCACTGAAATGTATAGTTATTCGTAAAACAAGTTCGCTAAGGCTTAGTTGACAAAGCTGTGGTGAATATTGATCGCCTCGATCAGGCTCAATAAACTTGATGTAATTTGTAGTCTAATCGTGTTTATATCTCTTCTACACTGTTCCCAGACATTTTTCTTAAATAAAATTGAGACACTTAGTAACTGAAGTGGCGAATAAAGAAAAACCTCTGGAACCAGGGTACAGCTCTTCATGTTATCACTTTATTTTCAGCTTGAGATTTAATAACATGTTTCTATTTGTTTTAAAATGATATAAATATTAAAATACAACTGTCATACATGACCAGTCTCTTTCAATTGGTGTCACTCCTGGACCAGTGGTTGGTTCCGTGCTCATTGTTTGAGAATGCTAAGAGAAAAGTGCTTATTAATAACCTATGGGCCTGTTCTGTACTAACAGGTTATCTAAGATGATAGTGCCACTAACGGGTCAAATGATTGCCAATTGATAATTTTTATTGTTGGCATGTGAAGGTTAAGGTTAAAAAATTTGTACTTGTACTTAACTCAACTCCAATCTCAGAAGGTCACTTACTTAATAATAATACGTTTATTTAAGTGTTGAAATATTTAGCACAGCAGTGCTAATTAGGGGCACTGTAAATGAGAGAATATTGCAAATGTAACAGTTTAAAAACCCCATCTTGTGGGAGGCTTACCCGTTGGCTATTTACAAGCCTGGCTGAAGATTTGAACACAGAACTAATGTGAAACAAATCCAAGTGGTCAGAGAGGAAGACTTGAACCCGGGACCTCTGGATTACAAGTCCAGTGCCCTAACCACTCGGCCACGCTGCCTCCCAGTGGAAACCTGACTAATATAGCCACCAGCAGTAGGTGATGGAAATCTGGCTGAAGTATGAGATTAAGCAGAGTATGCTTTTGTTCAGGCCATTAAGATAATTAAATAATGAGGTCAGGGCATATATTCTAATATTGCAGTACTGTAGTTGTATGTCATTGTTGTAATTTTAGTTAGGCTATGTTTGTAAGATGATTTTTTTTGTCAATAAACATGAAGAAAAAACAAAAAAGAAGCTAACAGTTCCCAAAATGGTGAGCTGCAGGGCAGACAAAAATCAACCGACCATATGTTATTTTTTGCAGAATTAATATTTTATGGTGCGGTAAACAAAATAATATCCTTGAAGTTGGTATGTCTATGCTTTCAATGACTTGTGTTTCCATTTTGCTAGGGCCTAAAAAAGATGTCAGGCGACAAAACTTTGTTGCTGTGGGTGATCACCTCCGGGACATGGGACACACCCTTTACTTTTCTTCTTCCTTGATCATTGCAAGGGAAAATAACACTCTCAAAAGACGAATTAGAGAGGCCTTTGAAATACACTGCCAGGCCCCAACAATGATTCAAGACAATGGATATGAGCTCCTGGTGATCTGCCGGGACATTTGTTTCACATGTGTTTCACCATCCAAAATCACATTACTAAACGTCAAACTCCATCACTTGATAAAGATTCCGTGACAGAGTTGAAAGCTTGTGGTTCCTGTGAAAGGAACTTGATTTGTTTTGATTCAATATGACAGGATCCAGTAGCAATTTCGTCAATAATATATTTTATTAGTCATTATTTTTTCTCTTAGATCACAGTAGGAATTAGAGCAAGTATCATCTCTGTTGGTGACATTGACACAGTTGGACAACAGTTTAAATGTGATTTTTATCTTTCTGCTTGTTGGGCAGAACCACGACTCCAGGGATGTAGTCCATCAGGGGTAAGAGTATACTTTCAGTGCCTTTTAATTTGCGCTTTTATCAGTACCTTAGTTTATGATTTGAGAGTGTGAAATATTACCTATTTTTAACCTACTGTTGTTCACTTTTGCCTTATCCCTCATTTGTGGATCAGCTGGAATTGACCTCTTCATAAGTCTGGTTTGTGGTGGTGTAAGTTGACTGTAGATATGATACACTGTACTTGCTGTTTTTGGCTTTGGTTCCTCATACAGTCATGTGGTTGATGTATTAAGGCCATTATTTGCTTCTATAAAGAGATTCAAAGGCCAATTTTTCATTCATTCTTATAAAGGGCTAAATATGCTTGAAATGGCTGCTTTTGAATCTTCTTAGGCTGGGGTGGCTATAATCCTTCTGCATCCCAGTCGCCAGCAATGGAGAGCACATGTTACTTCTGACTGGTATTTTCATCCATCATTCAGCCCCAATAATTCATAGTATATGAACCACATGAAAGGCATTGGTTGCAATCATAACCCTAATCCTAATCATAACCCTAACCTCTTATGTGGAGGCACTTATCAGAAGTCTGATGTCTAATCTCATTCACATGATTTTTAATAGGGTGACATAATTTTAGATAAATATATTCATGAGCCCTATATAAGCAACTGTATCATTTAGTCATTAATTAAAAAACAGAATTACCGATGGTTACAGAATTTGATTTTTTTTGTTTAAGTCAATATCTAAACAGAAGCATTTAATTTAGCCTAAACTGCTAGTTTAAATGGAGTCCTGTGTAAATTTAAATAAAAATGATAAATGATCATAATAAACAACTGTAATAATTATTCTATAGATGAAGATATAATAATTACAAGAAGACACACTAAGAACAAAGACACATTAAAACTATACACATACTGCTAAGGTGGAAAATGGCGTTTAAAGTGGTGTTTTGCCTGGACCCTGAAATAATTGAAATTACTAGCAAATTGGATGCTTAGAGGCAGAGCATTAAAGGTGCGCACTCCACTGAACCTAAAGTTGCCATGGTACTTAGGTGTTTTAGCTAATAGCAAATGCAGTAGGTCACGGTGTCACGCCCATATTTGAATTCTATTAAAAAATAAGGAATTGAGCTTGCCATGTAGAGATTTGCATACAAGGACGGACCTAAGAGAATTGAAGCATGCTTGGAGGTTAGGCCAGCTGAGCAGTGTGCAAAAATCATCAGCCCCGACAGATCGACCCACAGTTATACAAGCGGCACGTTGGTTAAGCTTTCTAACACTTCTGTTTTTCAGGATATAGATTGGCCAAATGAGTGGCACCCTAGGATTGTGTTTTTTAATGCACTGGAGATTGAAAAGATGCAGAAAAATCATTATTTATTTTATGAAGAAGGCAATGAAATACCATTTGCACTTGAGACATACAGAATAAAGGGAAGTTTTAGAGAAAACTTGGAATTGTGGGATTTTCCCCTGGATTACCAGGTATGGATCAAGTCAATTTTTTTTGTTTGATAATTGCTTACAGCACACATATTATATTTGCCTTGCATTTCTTGAGTGTTAGTTGTACTGGTTGCCAGTAACATGTTTTTAGGGACTTAAGTATTTTGAAGTTCTATTCTTTCTGCTCCCAGTTCTGGTTTACACAGCATAATTTATTTTCAGTATATACAAACAAAAGAAAAACAGATTCCTTTCATTTCCTGCCATTGCTAAGATCTCCTTTGTGGTTTGTGACAGGAATTGACCATAACACTAATGTCTGACTGGACAAACAAGCTGGTGGAGTTTGAAAAGGACCTGAAAAAAGCAGATACAATCCGTCCAGAAACATTCACAGCCGATCAAGAATGGTTCTTGTGCAGACATGTGGTGACTGAATCCACAAGTACTGTTAAAACTGAGGGCAGCAGTGCAAATGACTACCCGCTGTATCACATAAGGTGTAATGTTAAAAGGAAAAATGGCTACTACCTCTGGAACATTGCTATGATTATAGTAAGTCCAATTTTAGTTTACATAGTTTGTGACTTTATATGCCTGGCTATTTCACACAAGAGGAGATGAGAAAGTTGGAAGTTGTAAATTCTTACACTAGTATCCTGGCAGGAATAAACCAGCTATACACCAGAAAATGTGGTAGTGAGGGGCTTGAGACAGGAGTTGATGTACTGACTAAACGTCTAGGCAAATATCAAGCTTCTTATCCTGTTTTAGATTTACCCTTAACAACTTGTGTTAAACTTTATTTCAGACCTACCTACAAAGTACACCCTATTTTACATATAATCTCTAACATCTACAGTCTCTCCCGCAGTTAGTTTAATAATAATAATAATAATAATAATAATAATAATAATAATAATAATAATAATAATAATAATTTTACTCCAAGGCTCACAGGTTACACTACGTGCCCTGTGTAGCTAGTTTAGCTTTTAGCATACAGTCGTGAATTCTGCTATATAATAATAATAATAATAATAATAATAATAATAATAATAATAATAAAACTTTAATTAAAATTAAAGTTTATCTCCAAACATCTTCCTCAACCAGTACACCCTATTTCAGGCATGAAGTTCTACAATCCTTGACCTCAACCAATGTGCACACCTGTACATAGCTTATATAGGGGAGAAATCCTCCTCCTGTCCCTCACTCTTCCTTTCTGATCCAGTTTTAGTGACTCACATTTTTCTTTTTCTGCAGTTTCTTATTGATATGCTGTCATTCTGTTCATTTTCTGTGGATGTATCGGAGCCGTCTGATCGACTGAGTGTCACCCTCACCCTCCTCTTAACAGCAGTTGCTTTCAAGTTTGTTGTGTCACAGAGTCTACCAACTATTTCATATCTAACATTACTGGTGAGTCAGTGTTTCACCGTGAGTGCAATGATGCAGAATGGCATTATGTGGGTTACAATTTCCAAAAATGCAGTAAAACATCAAGACATTTACAGGTCTTTAGAATGGTATTCAGAACATTCAGGTAAATTTAAGTCTTTTTACTAGCCATGCTTGCATGGTGGTTATTGTGTAGTGTCAATTTGCTAGGGGCAGTAATGCTGTTCAGGGCCCTTTATGGGTTTTGTTCAGTGGGTCTCATTTTTATACCTAGATTCATTGGTTTCATTAGTACCAGCTACTGGCGGCGTATGAGCGTCAAGTGGCCACCTAGTTTTTGTTCATTTTTACTTAATTGCTTAGGGGAATTGACTCAGACTGCCACTTACTTGGGCCTCAGCTCTGACACCTACTTCAAAAGGTTATTGAAACCCATGTGTGGGTGGCATGACAACATTGAGCAAACTTTCTTGTCTAAGAACACAACATGTGAGAAGAGACCAGGAATTGAAACTCGACACTTTTTTGGTGAAATGTTGGACACACCGTGCCCCTGTCTCTTCACAGATTTCAGTTATCACTAACCCTTTGTTTCTATTTTGTAGGACAAATATGTTTTATCTGGTCTTGTGTTCTTGTGCTGCATGGCCATTCAAAATGCTGTTGTTGCTGTTATCCCGTCTCCAGATGATCAAAAGTTGTTTGATCGTATTTGTCTTTATGTTGGTGTCAGTTGTTTCCTGTGCGTTCACATTGTGGGATTGATATTTGTGGTTATAAAGGTGAGATCTTTTTGAGTAATGACAGTTCAGATGACAATCATGTTCCCAATGGGTTCCTTTGGAACCCTGGAGCCCTCAATTTTTGCTGTAAAACCAGAGCCCAAAGCTTTTCTCTGCTCGGCAACTGGAAAAAAAAAGCCCATTTAGGCTCCTTGGAGCCTTGCAATTTTGAGTCCAGAGTCCTGCAGCCCTGAATCTCTTTGGGACCCTGAAAATATGGAGTGGTACTTTCTTGTGGTGTTTGTCACACCCTATTGAGACTAAATGGTTGGATTCTATTACCTTACATGTATCGGTACGAAACCCTTACCCTTAGGGGCAGTATATTTATTATAATAATATATAACATTATAGATTGCCCTCCACCCCTTAGCTAACAGGTTAAAGTAGTTTCTGTTGCACCCACAAAATGAGTTGATAAAATCACGTGTTGAACATACATTATAATGGAATCTCTGTTTTCTATAATTTGTCATTAAAATGCAAAGAAACCAGAATTAAGCGATATTTAGTCTTTGAACTGATCTGTGTCATGCACTTGGTGATTGAGCAGCTCACCATCGTCTTTGTTCTCCACTCTTTGGACTTTACTTCAAAACTCATTTGAAACCGCTTTCATTTCTTTCAGTCAAAGGCCAGAAATGAAGCCCTTTCCAAAAGTGAAAAAATGTTTCGGGTAAGTAAAGATCTCACTCTTATCTTTGTGTACACCAGGGTCTTTGCAGGCTTGGTAGAAGGTTTTGTTACGCATTCCTTGATACTCTATAAGTATTCACTAGTTTTGCACCAGGTGTTCGTTTTGATTTGCAGTTTTTCAAAATTGTGTGAAACCTCGGGTGCTTACAAAAAAAAAAAATTACGAAACCCTAGATTTGCAGGTAAAAACGTCACGCTTCACTTACTATTCACTCGCGCGCCAATTAGGACCCACTTCACTTGATCAGTTCAATTTGCGCGCAAATTTGAACTGAGAAATGCAAATGAAATGCGTCCATCTGTCACTAAGCGAGTTACTCTCGTCACACCACGAGGGGCTTCTATAAGAATCACGCTTCGCTTCTTGGTGACGTTGAATACGTTCCTGCTTCAAATTTTACGCAAGACTACTACGAGAGAACAAGTGAAATTTAAATTATATAGCGAAGTACTGCGACCGCATATCACGCTTCGCATCTCACTACCGTGCGGTCACTAAAACGAATTCACTTTAACCAGCTGCGCACAAAATCTGCAGAACCATCTTTACAAAAGAACGAAGAAAATCCAAATTTTACCGAGTTACACTGTTCACTCTTGCATGTGTCCAGCCAGCTGGATGGCCGTATAAAAAAAGGCTCTTCGCACAACTAACGAACTTGCCTACTGACATGCAGTGTAAGCATTGTATATTTCACTTTTGCCTCCAGAAGAGCTGAATCCGTATATCGAATTCGGTTTGATTTCCGCTACAAGTGAACAAGGGAAATTCGAATTATAAAGATTTACACTGCGCACTTGACGAGCGAACTGGGATGTTGAACAGCAGTGAAAGCATTGCGTTTTGGTTCTGATTATGTAAACGTGCGCGCCAAAAACAATTTCGTTTAATTTACATGCAAATCCACTGCGAAATCCAGAACAAGGCAAAATAAGATTGCATCGAGTAACATGAAAGTAGTTTTCATGCAGAATCACAGCAAGTCGCGAGCAAACTAAAAATCTTGCGCATCAGTAGGCGGTTGTGGCATAGAATGTGTTAAGCACTATTCAAGAAAACTTAATTGGTCATTGACTTTTCTAGCATTTGGTGGCTCCTAAAGGAGCCGTTGGTTTTGGCGGTAAACTCAGTGAGTTTACTTGCTGCTGGTGTACTTGGTCACAGCCTTCGTTCCTTCACTGACGGCGTGTTTGGCCAGTTCACCGGGCAGAAGCAGCCTGATGGCGGTCTGGATCTCGCGGGAGCTGATGGTTGATTTCTTGTTGTAGTGAGCAAGGCGGGAAGCTTCAGTGGCGATGCGCTCAAAGATGTCGTTAACGAACGAGTTCATGATGCCCATGGCTTTGCTGGAGATACCAGTGTCTGGGTGAACTTGCTTCAACACTTTGTAAATGTAGATAGCATAGCTTTCCTTTCTCTTTCCCCTTCTCTTCTTCTTTCCATCAACTGCGGCCTTTTTACCGGCCTTCTTCTCACCTTTCTTTCCAACTGGAGTCTTGGGCGCCATAATCTCTAGTTTGCTAATGCAAAATGAATGCTTTGACTACAATACTACTGCCTTTTATATGATTGATAAATTATGCACGGATCGAAATCCCCGAACTTTGATTGGACGGAATGTTGACCTTTTGTGCTTCTATTGTTCGCTTTCTGATTGGTAGCTTTCGTTCTGCCGCGTGCATTCAAGTGGACAAAACTTCGCAAAATTTCATAGAAAATTTGACCATCATCAGCTCGTGGCAAGGGTAAAATGAAAAGCGGCAATTCCAAATCGTGTTCTTGTAGTGCGCGGCTGCGATTTCCTGTCGGTTTCATTCATCGTCCATTACACAAAGGCGGTTTTAGCGTTGTTCTAGGTCACACATCAAAACTTGAATAAACGAGCAGAGACTCATTTTTGTTTATACTATCCAAGGGGGTAAAGGGTTTTTCAGACGCCGCATTTCTTAACCCTGACCCACCCACGAAAGGCATGGGAAATTGATATTACAAAAACACTCTCTGCACAGGAAGCTTGAACTATAAAAAGGGCGACAATCGTCACGCTTTGCTTCAAATTTGATGTATTTATGCGCGTACTGAGAAGCGTTCAAAACGAGGCAAATCAAATTCAGTCGAGTCGATCGAGTAACACTCGCCAAAAGTAATGATTTACTCATTTCGCAGAACATTAGGTAAATGTCGAGTAGAACTCGCCGGACATCACGATCGAACTAATTCTCTGATTCGCGCGCAAAACCATGACCAGCGAACAAGGGAAATTCAAATCGTAGCGGGTTTAGACTGGTAACAAATCGCGAGCAAACTAAAATGGTGCGCTTCAGTTGGCGGTTGTAATGTGGCAACATTTCAAACCTTGCAATGAATTTGACCGGCCCATTCACCTTAAATTTGGGACTATGAAAGAGAAAACTTATTTGGTCATCGACTTTTATAGCATTTGGTGGCTCCTAAAGGAGCCGTTGGTTTTGGCGGTAAACTCAGTGAGTTTACTTGCTGCTGGTGTACTTGGTCACAGCCTTCGTTCCTTCACTGACGGCGTGTTTGGCCAGTTCACCGGGCAGAAGCAGCCTGATGGCGGTCTGGATCTCGCGGGAGCTGATGGTTGATTTCTTGTTGTAGTGAGCAAGGCGGGAAGCTTCGGTGGCGATGCGCTCAAAGATGTCGTTAACGAACGAGTTCATGATGCCCATGGCTTTGCTGGAGATACCAGTGTCTGGGTGAACTTGCTTCAACACTTTGTAAATGTAGATAGCATAGCTTTCCTTTCTCTTTCCCCTTCTCTTCTTCTTTCCATCAACTGCGGCCTTTTTACCGGCCTTCTTCTCACCTTTCTTTCCAACTGGAGTCTTGGGCGCCATAATCTCTAGTTTGCTAATGCAAAATGAATGCTTTGACTACAGTACTACTGCCTTTTATATGATTGATAAATTATGCACGGATCGAAATCCCCGAACTTTGATTGAACGGAATGTTGACCTTTTGTGCTTCTATTGTTCGCATTCTAAGTTCTGATTGGTAGCTTTCGTTCTGCCGCGTGCATTCAAGTGGACAAAAGTCCGCAAAATTTCATAGCCCACAAGAAAGCCGTGAATTTTCCCTCCAATGCGATGTTTTCCTTATATTTCCTGAAAATTCTACCCTGTCAGGTCGTGGCAAAGGCTGCAATTTCCTGTTGGTCGAATCCATCGTCTTTTCGCAAAGACGCCAGAGCCACTTTTTCTCAGCTGCTGAGCCTCTCGGGGGCTCGCCAATCGAATAGAACAACTAAAGAGCAGCGGATCCGCTAAGCCACTGAAATACACTTCTCATTTCTATTTGCCACATTCTAGGTCACACGACACTCGTTTTCGTTCACGTCATTGGCAAAATTAGGATTTTACGATTTCATCCACAGACTCAAAACTGAGAACCACAGTGCAAACACGCTTGGTAATGAAACAAAAGGCCTGGATCGAGTGAGAATATGAGGAGAACCGTGTGCTCGATTTGTACGCAATAATCCATGCTCTTTCGGTGCTTCTCGGCGAGGAAATATCCACGCCAGAGCAGAGATAACTGTACATCTAATCACATGCTCGGCCATTCACATCCATTCCTCCGTGGGTAATGTTTTGCAGTCCAAGCATAAAGACGGACTAGAGAGCGGGAAGGCAGTTGATTCAGACTGCTAAGCCAGCAAAGCGTGCAGTCGAGTAAAGTGCCGTCAATGGTGTAGTGGATTGAAGGGCTCAGAATAAACTTTCATTTATCCCGCTACACGCAGTTTATTTTTGCCTCCTCCCGCCGTCCTGCCTCCAGTTAAGTTCGTCTTCCCGATCTCTTGATAATTGCATTGCTGGTTTTAAATCCGCCAAGTCCTAGCCTCCCACGCAGTCGTTTTTAGGGGAGTCATATTACCCTCCTCCCCTAAAAACGACTACGTGGGAGGCTAGCCAAGTCCCAGCATAGGTTTCAATACTGTCCCGCTGCCTGCTTACAAAACATAGCGCATCCCAGTTGCGGCCATCCCGTTTCCCGGGTTTAATATTCATATTTTCCCGCATCCCGCCTACATTTACTGCAGAGTCTGGAAGGGGGGGTCCTGATCCCGCATTCCCGCTCCTTTTTCACGAGAATCCCGCATCCCGCACTTTTTCATCGCTATCCCGAATTCATAACGTTTATTTGGGTCGTGACGATTTCCCGAATTCCCGACAGACAGGCAACAAAATCCCACATCCCGTCCCAAAATTTTGGCAAATCCCGCTTCCCTGGTAGCAGTAAAATCCCGAATCCCGAATCCCGTCAAGATATTTTTTGTTTTCCCGAATCCCGCACCGTATTTTGGTCAAATCCCGGATCCCGAGAATACCCTTCCAGACCCTGTTACTGAAGCCCCAAGTCCGCTTCCCGTCCCGCTGAACCCTAAAGTGTAGTATTAAACAGTCGAGTGATTTTGTCTGCTGTCACCATTTCAGGAGCAACAGCAGCGGGTCAACAATTATGCCATGGAAAGGCAGAAGAAACTGAAACAGAAACCACAGGAAACAATGGAGGAAGGCAAAGTTCTGATTGTAGACTCTAACAACACTCTCCTCTGAAAAGAGTTTCCCGTATGCTCTAAAATCTTACAAGGGAGTGGATCGCGGATGGAATAAAGCCAAGAAGAATGTCATTCAGCAAATGAAAGTTGTGGAATGACCTTTCACATTTTGGATTCGGTTATAATACAGTCAATTATAATTGAACTCTAAAACCGACAGAGAGACAGCGAGAGTGTACGATGGTGAAAGACCTCACGAAAGCGAGAATGTGAACTTTCATCAAATCTAACGAAAATCTGAGCAGTTTTTTTTTCATAGAAATGTCCACTCACACGTGTAAACTTATTTACAGTATTCATTGTCCCTACTAACATTGCTGTTGTGGAGACAGAGAGTTGTATTATACAGTGAACAGTAAGAGAAAACTTTTTATCTTACGAAATCTTTACGTAATTCTCCATAAAGTAGGTAGTCCATACTGGTATCCGGTCGTTGGTTGTCATGCAGAAATATGCACAATCGAAAAGGTTGTCTTTTCATTCATCAAATGCAGTAAACTGATTCGTTTATTCTTTTCGCCGAGAGGGAAGAGACCAAGGGTTTACCTCGTGCTTTGCAAAATATGACCTGACTCTCGTAAAAGCAAATAATGTGGCCAACCACAACAAACTCATTGAACCGATCAGAACTAAACTAACAAAGATGGAACTAGTGCTAGGCGCGGGAAAACCTGCGCCCGGTGCCATTAACCGGTGCCATGCGGAAGAGCAAGTCACACTATTGGTTTCTTTTGTTCCTGATTGGTTTATTAGGAAACACGTGTCCGCTGGTTGGTTATTGCACGTGACATAAAGGTAGCCCAGAAAATGCAAAGGGAGAAACTATTTCAAACACCACAAAATTGAAATCCATTTACATTATCCAGATTTATTTCTTAGTTTTAAGCAAAACATGAATGAATATCGGGCGATCTGAACGACATCGAGTTCCACAAATACTTTAGTAGCTACTTCTAGTGTCTCGAAATTTGCAAAATTCACTCAAAGGATGCGCGCCCCGGGGAAGCTTGATTCTGTGCAGCTGTAACGAACGTTATACTTGGGATTCTTCGGCTGCCAGCTCCAAATAGGGATATTTTTGCGACTTGTTAGAGAACTTCAGTTTATGACGGGTATCGCTCTACTATCATGCCGTGACCCTGGAAGAAAAGAAAGCAGAAAGATCGAGCTGATTAGTTCTACCAGTTCACCTTGTGATTGCCATTAAGTGTTTTTAAAGATTTACTGTGACAACATGGACCGTAAGATCGAAGTCAAGTACGAGACTGGGTACGAGTACGACCTCTGAATCTTACACCAGATCCTAGAGTCCTCGTTCCTCTGTGTTGCTTCCGGTGGGGAAGAAGGCTGTAGATACGATATTGGTCATTCTCGTCCCCAGAGCTACGCGGCTTTTTTTAAATTACGTCTCTCTGGATATTGGTACGAGAGGTGATAATCTAACGCGTGCGCACTAGCTTTGTATAGTCGTTTTCGTACCCAATGTCCTAATTGCAATGCAAAGGTCCCTGATGTGTGACCGTTCACGAGCAAAATTCGGCGTACGCGACCTCTCATGATCACGTACAACCGTGTACATACGTTCGTGACTTGACGGTCTTGTAGGACCTGATATGTACCGTCACGTACGACCATGCTAGAGCAGTGAGTTGTATTGTGCATCACAACGCCGAGTCCACTGGCCAAGGTGAAGCACACTTACCAGACCCCCCGCAGCACAAGCGGCGACCAGTCCGTACTTGCCTCCCTCTTTCAGCAGTCTGTTGGCGGCTGTAGTAACGAGTCGAACCCCGGTGGCACCAAATGGGTGACCAATGGACAGCGAACCGCCCCATGTATTCAGCTTCTCCATCGGGGGCACGCCCACCTAGAGTTTAGTGGAAATAGGAAAAGAGTTGGGCGAGGAAAATTAGTAATGAAAGCAAGCCTTTTTTTCACGCGAACTTTCGAGGAGTGCTCGGCCGATCAAAAAAGCGCCACTTGGACTATAAAACGACGCCAAAGAAAGCGCGCCCGTTATGTCTCTATCAAACAAGGTAGGGAAGAAAGGTAGCCAGCCAACCTTTTAAAAAGGAGTTGTATGATGACAGATCACTTCTACCACATCTTTTATCTGTATTTTAAAAATCGACTGGGAGAAAAAAAAACAAGAAAAGACAAGATGGATAACTAAACGCCCTCTTTCCAGTGGTGTCGATGGTGTCGTGGACAAATTTCAACTTTTCAAAGGCCTTCCAGGTGGTCTGTTACTCTTAAGGTGATTCCATTCAATTGCATTACGCATCCTTTCTGCGCATCATTCCTTGCGTGATTAGCGCGTGCACGAGCGCGCGCACCTTCGGAACTTTATAGGTGATTAGCGCGTGCACGAGCGCGCGCACCTTCGGAACTTTATAGGTTTTCTATGAAAGCTGAGCTGTTCAGAGAAATAAATGGTCGTTTTCTCGTAAACGAGCTCGGTGACCCCCATTTTTTAAGACATAAATTTAAATGGCACACGGTCTAGTACAATATATCGCGATTTCAAAAAAAGTTAAAAATTCTGCTTTGAGATATTTTTATTTAAGTGCCGAAAAGAACACATCTTTAGGTGCAGCAGGGTATGTACGTACGCGGCAAATTCGTTAATTTATTTCATAATCTTGATTCCTGTTCAGCTAAAATAGTACACAACACAAGATAAATGTCTGTTTTGTTGAACTGCTCCAATATTTCAATACAAGCAATGACTTTTTAAAGCAATTATAGTTTTGATTTCTGATTACTAGGGTTTGTCAGGAAAACCTTGCGGGTCGTATAGTTGCTATTAATGGCTATCCATTTTGTGAAAAAACAAGCACGGTGACCCCTATTTTTTATTGCATTTTTGAAATGTTCTAAACATAATTACCAAGTGGACCAAGTTTTAGAAAATTTTAAATATTCCTTCTATTTCGATGGAATCACCTTAAGTAAATACTTCAAACATTTCTGACCTTTGACGTTCTTCCCAGGTAGTTCTGTGCAAACCAGTCTGAGTCCATGGCCTTCAAGTTGGCCAGAATTTGACCCTGAGAAAGAGCGAAGAAAACATTACTAAACAGCACTCGCAAAAAGTTTCTTACAAGCAAGCACCTCAAAACACTTACGGCAAAAGCCTCATGGTATTCAAATACATCAACGTTCTCCAGCTTGAGTCCAGCTTTGTCCAGAACTTTGGGTGTGGCATAAGCTGGTCTGCAAATGAACCGCAAAGTTGTACCATAAGAAAGAAGTGCCATGCTTTTTAAATGAATTAATAGTATTGGATGATAAATGTATTAAAAAATTGCACTTTAGACATAACATGTATAAAAATGTGAGAAGAAAATTGGCATCTTTGTTTTAAGTAATCAAAACTTATTCTTGATGGTTTTTTGCTCTACGATTTCCTTTCTTTGGATTATGAATGATCACTGAAACTGAAAAATCAAACAAACAAAAATTGAATTAAAAGGAAATACCCGAGTAAAAGTTGGTCCTTTGGATCCTGTGAAGTGTACACAAACTCTCTGAAAGGAGAAAGGTAAATTTCTAAATAAGAAAAAGTAAATAAGACCTTTCTGACGAATACAAAATTATTATTATATAGACAAGAGTGTTTTTGTGGAAAATAGACCACTCGTAAAGTTCAAACGAAACTACATCCGGGACTTGAGTGGCATATTTTCCATATCCTCACTAGTGAGGATATCGAAGATGTCATTTCTCATTAAAGATGTGTTTATTGTTCATCGTGGTGTAAGATAGGTAAGATGAACGTTTATTCGTTTGTCTCACGATGGAATCGCTTTGAGTTGTTGATCGTGACATTTCGACGGCAATACTGCTAGTCTTCATCAGGCGATGAGGTCGCTATTTGTAGCATGAAATGTAGCATTTCTCTCTATTACACTTTTGTTTGTGCAAAAATACTTGTGTATATAATAAAAAGAAAATTACATGGTGGCTTGAAGATATGAATTTTATTTTATGTTTTACTTGCTCACTGTGCTTGTTCGTAAAATATTGTTCTTGCCACTCGAAAATAAAATTTATATCTTCACACCGCCATGTAAAATCCTCTATGTATTTTAAAGTGAGTTTTACCTGAGATATGCTTTAGGTTTGTATCCCATGGCTAAAGCTTTCTCTTCACTCATCAACAAACATGCTGATGCTCCATCTGTCTGTAACCAACAAAAGGAGATAAACATGTCACACAAAATTTTCTTTGAGGAATAGTTAGGCAACAGTGAACTACCCATCAAATAAACCTTCTAGTTTACAATACAATTTCAACATGTAACTTACTTTTATCATGTAGAGAGCCCCTTATTGGTTCCCTACTAGTAGGCTATTACAGCTTTTGCTTCCGTGTGATTGGTGAAAATGCATCACGTGACACAATACGTCCCAGCTAGCAATGGATAATATTAAATGATGATTCCCAAGTGATATTCCCCGGTCTTCAAAACTTTAGTCTTATTAAGATTTTTGTAAACTTCAAGATTGAATAGCATTGTGTTGTTTTACCACACAAAGATATCAACACACTTGAAAATGCTTCTTGTAACAGTTGAACCAAACTAAAGAATTACACTACAGTGCTTTCCGGTTTTTCCTCGTGTATTCCAATGCCCCTCCTTATTTTTCCCACCATGGCTATATGGATTTTTCAGTTGGAGAATCTCCCTTTACAGACCGTGATTACAATGCCAAGAAATACAGCAGACTCCCAGAATCTCGCTACTGTTTGAGATGTGACAAGAGTTTAAGACAGCCAACAGTAAATAGGTTAGCAATTCACCAAAGGGAAACAAGTTTCAGTTGGAGATGGTGGTGTCTTTGAGGAAGCCTGGGTCTACTATATCTTCTGCTCCACTCCCTCTCCGTTTCCCAACCAAGCCACATTTCTCAGGTTTTGAGTACCCTAGTGGACCATTCTAAAATGACAAACAGGACTTACCAAGAAAGATGCATTAGCAGCAGTAACAGTGCCGTGAGGTTTGACAAAAGCTGGTTTTAACTTGGCCATCTGCGCTAGTGTGGAGACGCGGATTCCATTGTCAGCTGTCACAGTTTCTGTGCGTCCTAATGGCAAGGTGACAGACAAGATACAATGAATTCCTCAATCTCTGTTAGCAGAATACTAAGTATGTTTTTTTCCTGTTTTAATTTCTTTTCATATCTAACTCAAAAGAAACTTCATTACAATGCTTCCTGTAATTGATTAAGATGAACCTTTTGGTCCAATGGCAAGTGAACTCAGAAGAGGTAGAAAACTTGGTAGTTGCCTGTAGTAGAGGGCCTGAGTGACAAGCCTGCCCCACATCTTATCACAATTTCACTGTTAAACTACTGGAAGGCGACCCTAGCGAGTTTTCCCAATCTTTACCTAGGGGACTGAGCCCTTTTACATTTCTACAAAAATTGTCTATTTTACATGTCTAAAAATTGCTACAGGGGTTTCAATAAAAGCTAGTTACCGGCGGTCTACCCCCACTTATAAGGCCTCTTATCACTGTCTGTTAAGAGCTTATTTTTAAGAGAGGAAAGGGACCTTATCGTGGTCACAGCCACCTATTTCCCCTTCAGCAGCCAATTATGAAAAAAGTTGTTGAAACCCTTGTGCTAATAACATGGCAAGATTAGCTATTATAATGAGCACTCATTATTGCGATTAAAATTTAGACAGTCAAGTAGCTTTTCTGTTTACAAAACAGTAAGATCAGTTAAATTATCCTGTGAAACATGATTTTGGGTCTTTGGACGTATCAGGAATGGTTGTGCCATATTGTGGTTCCTTTGGCTTTCTACATTGGAATCCTTTTCCTTTTGGACTGCTGGGCATTTAGTCGTGAAAGACCCGTGCCTGGCTGCCGAGCATCCAGGCACTGCCAATTTTATAACTTACCAGGTATTTTGTATGCAAGGATGTCCTCTAGCTTTCCAGCCTGAAAGAAAATGTACTAGGTTAAACACAGAAGATACTTGAGATATAAAATCACCAAAAAACAAAAAATATTGACATAAGCGATTAGCTGTTATAAAATAGTATAATAAAAATGAGTTTCCTTACACTTGCTGCTGTATGAGCCAGTGTGTGAGATCGCAGAGCATATTCATCCTGTGCAGGAAAAGAGAATGTCAAACCAGTGTGCCACAGAATTCACTGATACATCAAATATTAACCTCTTACTAACTGAACGCGAGGGCCGTACTGGGGAATATTGGCCTGAAGTCGTGGTAGTACGGACCGAGCACAGCGTACAAAAACGACCAAGGGCCAATATTCCCCAGTACGGTCCCGAGCAAGTGAAGTTAGTAAGTCGTTTATTATATGGCATCATTTTCGTACGAAACATTACTTCTGGTAGTTCATTCAAGTCAATTTCCGGCGTGGTCTCAAGGAAAGAAGCCGGCGATTTTAACTGGTTTTCGAATCAGTTTGATGATCGTTGCTGTCGATTGGCAAAAACTTGCGTGGCTCTTAAATGAAAACTGCTCTGCTTCTGTTATATGTGTCAGTTTTTCGTCGTCCTCTACAACAAAAGATAGTTTTATTTGAAAATACTTCTTCCTTATGGGCGGAGACAATATTTGGGAAAAAGAAGAATAATGAAAACGCCGCGATAAAATCTCACAAACGTGCTTCTCAAACTGGAAATTGTGGCAGCGTGTTAGTCTGTAATGTGAACAAAGGAACACTCGAACTTAAAAAAGAGACACTGGAAATTATTTCTCCATCAAATACTGCAAGTTGTTTGCTTCAGTGGCTTCATGGAGAATTTTGTGGATGCTGAGAGCAAATTTTCGTCGCACCTAACAAAGTTGTTTTTAGCGCGAGCTACAGCAAGAGCGGACTTGTAAACGCAGGACCCATGTTGATAGCAGTTTTTATAACTGAAATGGTCATCCTGCATAAATATGTTTATTTATTATTATTATTATTATTTTCAAGGCTGTCCACTACAACAGCAAAAATCTCGGCACTGAGGAATCAAGGTACACTGTTAGTTTAATGCATGTACGTGTAGCTTTAATTTGTTCTTGTGGAAAGCGCTGACTGAAGCGATGGCCAATATTAAACTAGACATTTGAATGAGATCGTTCCCTTTTGATTTACAGTTGCTTGCTGGTTGTTTTGCAGTTTTCATTTTTTTTTCGCTGAGAGGTTTTCTTGTGAGAAACGTACTCTTTTGTCACTGCTGAATTTTAATAATTATTGTTTAAATCTTGGCTGATTTACTTGGCTCTTCACAGCTTACAGTCTATAGCCGTACAAAAAAACAATAAACACACACAGCCACTAAGAACGTTGGCCATGCCTTTTGTTCACTGCCGGCAAGTCTTTTGCTTATATCAAAAAGCCGGTAAAGTTAATTGAAGAGCGCTTTTTCTAAACAGACGTGTTTACTTCGTTCATTTGTTTTTTACCAGCTCCAAACCTTTCCTTTTTTTATCTTCTTGGGTTTTCGCAGTTTGAATTTTGCAGGAGCCGAGGAGCACAAAAAACATATCCAAAAAGGACCGTTTCCATGGTAATGGTCCGTACTGTAAAATCCAGACTGAAAACTAACCAATCAGAACACTTGATATAGACTGGAGAATTGCTTGCCATATAATAATGCTCAGTAAAATTCACTGATTAAGTTTAAATAAAATAGTTTTTAACCCCTTCACTCCCAGAGTCAGTTATGGAGACATTTAGGTGGTTCTAACTTTTTACTCTGTGGATGAAATCCTTTGGTCTGACTATTCAAATGAAACCTTGTCAGCAGTACTTTTAAATGGTACTATTTACATTTAAGCATTTTACAAAATGAAATTTGGGATTCGTCTTGAACTGCTTTTAGGCTCTCTTAGGAGTTAAAGGGTTAACAGATTATGTACTTCCTATTATTGTAAGAGGGAAGGACAGGGAAAAGGTAAAGGTGAAGGTGTCAAGATTAAATGCAGCGAGTCTGTGTAGTATGATCAAGAGACAAGTATTTTCCCATCCAACCCAACCAAGCTTTGCAATTTAAGCATTTGATCATCTGATATGACCAAATTAATGCAGTTTATTGTTTGTTGGTTACTTGATATTTTAATCTTGACTGATAACATTTTTGTGGAGTGCAGGTTCATTCATAAATGCTCACCTGTACACCACTTAGCACTACCTTTCCAAAGTAAAATTTGCCTGCTCAGTTTGAAGACATGTTTGGGTTATGTATGCACATGATAATATGATTTATGTTAAAAAACGCCCTGGCAATCATGTTGATTTTTGATAAATGTAAAATAAAATCTTAATGACAATCACCTGCTCCTGTCTACTGACACCAAATGCTGCAGCCAATCTAAAGAAATTAAGGAATATTTAATCATTTTAAAATAACATACTTCTAGTAAATCACTAACAGTGTCTCTAAAATGTTCACCTCACACTGTCACAGCCTTAAAAATTATCTGTTCCTCTTTATGGTCTTTGTGTAGTCTAAGCTAACAATGTGAATATATTTTTGATGTTTTGGGCAGTTTGACCACCCTTCTTTAGACATCTAAAAGTTTTTCCTGTCCCTTTCACAGTGATATATTGCATTCGTGTAACTCTCTTGATAAGTCTTGGAAAATACTTCCATGCATTTTTGCCGCAATATATGACATTCATGTGTCTCCTGTGACGTGTCTTAAAGAATGGTCGCAAAGTTGCATCAAATTGGACTACAGTAATTGATATTTCAGTGTTTAAACAAGCTGCTAGAAATGAAGATTAATTTATCTCGGAAAACTCCCACAAAGAGAAGAAAATAATTACTTTTTATAGATGTAACTGAAAATTGAAAATTTTGTACCTGTCTCCACTATGCCCCATGGTTTCACCAGTAGAAAACTCTGCAACAGCTGGCAGCTGAGAAGAACAGTGACACAGCAACATGATATCAGTTGAAAGTAACTGTGATGCAGTCTGAACATGCCATTATATTTTCAACTTCTACTGCCTTTTAAAAAAGGTTTCTGTTTGAAATCCTAAAACTGAATGCTGTTGCACAGTAATTTCTTGGGGTGCTATATGTTGAGTGATAACTTTATTTAAACACGATTAAAAGATATCAATATCACATAGAAAATACATAAACATTTTCTACAACTGGTTTACATATTTGCCATGTGGGAGTACTGTTCAGAAAACCATCTATGAGTAATTCTCTGAAAGAGATCTAAGGAATTTGCTGTACGTACTTTCTCAGGAAGATTGTTCCATAGAAGAGCGCCACTGTTGTACAAGGTGGTTCTAAGTTTTGAGTTGGTGGATGAAATCCTCAAAGTGTGTGACCATGTCAAAGATGCAAGCCATTTTAGAAACAATAAAAGGCTGATTGTTTAATATTACATCCACCAAATGAAAAAGCACTCAATATTAATTTTATACTCCTGACCAGTTTGGAACTAATCAGTTGAACAGAAAGTAGTTTCAAAAATGTCAGTGCAATTTACAGGGTTTGAATGGTAGAATGTTTCTTTGAAATTTTCTAGATTTTTTAAAACTCATACTTAGTAACTTTTCATCCAAACGTTCTCAAACTTGCTAAGGATACTTTGGTAATTCTAACTTGCAATCAATGATTGAATACAACAATAATTTTGCTTTGTTCTCAGTCCCTACGCATTTCTATGGTGGCAAAGTGTATTAGGGGGCGGTACGCAGCTCTTACAAGGTCCTCTCTGATTTGCTGAGAAAACAATAGAACAAACAACAAAACAATGGACCCTAGCCCTGAAAACAATAGAGCTGCATGATACCAAGGTCCAATGAAATTAGAGGTTGTAAAGAGCTGCCTGTTATCTGTGTATCAGAACTTTCCTTCCATACTGTTTATTATGCTGTACAAAATTAAGGTGTTGTTCTGTCAATTTCTCCAAAGGGGGAATTTATGAAAAATTGCTGTTACTTCACTTTTGCACATTAAGGACGTTCACGCGAAAAACTTCTACAATACAGATTTTTTTCATACTTTGGCTACAGTCATATAATGAGTTACCTATGTCAGACATGGAAAAAAATTGGGGGGTCACCGACTTCGTTGTTGAAATAAAGCACGTCAAAAACTACCCCAATTTTGACAAATCGGCCCTCGCAACTCGACATGGCCTCAGTGCTTGTTAGTTGACAAATATTTAAAATGATTCGCTGTAGACCCACTTTCTTAGTCAACTTTTACTTAAGTGGGTCTGTTAAGTAAATAATTTGAACCGGTGTCATCCTTTTAGTTAAACTCAACCTCTAAGATGGACTTTAACGAACACCGTGCAGCTTCAATAATAGTAGAATTCGATGATGCGAGGGCAGAAAAGTTGAAAAAAATCAAACTTATACAATACAGATTTCCTTTAATTTTTCACAAAACGTAGATAATTGACAAAGAAAGTGATCTATCAAAAGAAGATATGGGGTCACCGAACATTTAAGAGAGTTAAACCCGTGCATAGATATTTAAGTCCCCACTAGTGCTATATATCTCCACATTTCTTCAACAGCGCGCACGCTCAATACATGACGTGCATGACATCACGAAGTGAATTGCGTGCGCAGTAAGGATGCGCAGAAACAATTGGTGCGAATGTCCTTAAGTGTAAGTGAGTGAGTTACCTCAGGACTGAGGAACTTTGGTCTGATCTTGGACAAGAGCCCCAGCCTGGCACCAAGAGTTTTAGCCTGAAAAGACAAATTGAAGTAAATTTAAACATAGCATGATGAACAGTTGCAATACTACAACATCCAGCCTGTGCAGCACACCAAAAAGTTTAAATCAAACAGGTTTCAAAGTTTTTGGATCTAATGATCTTCAAATAGCTGGGCACAGGCATTGCTACATTGAAAGGTTTGTTTTAATTAATGTTTAATAATACAGGGTGTATCACCAAACAATACATGCATTTGTAATTTGAACTGAAAAGGAAAGAAAAATATTAAAATGACAAACCAAACAATAGACGAAAATGACACAGATGGTGGGATAGTTGCTGGGGAAAACTAAATTCCCACTTTTGTATGCATGCAAGACTGAATGCAGGATTACTGTACCTTATTCAAAGAAAGCAAAGTCTTTCTGAGAGGGCGACTGAGTCTGATTGGAACATCAGACATAAATTCCACTCCACCAGCAATTACTGTATCACAATTACCACTGGCAATAAGGCCCACGGCTAGGGAGACAAAAACCTTTATTTAACAATCAGGTGGTACTGACATGGCTTACAAACCAAGGTAACAGGTTCTCACTTTGCAGCAATTCATCCATATACTTTACTATTTAAACTGGGTACCTGAGGTGATTGCCTGATTTGATGAGATGCAGGCCATAGTAACAGTGTGACAGGGAATCTTGTCTGAGAAGCCAGCACTTAAGGCAGCCTGGTGATAAAATGCAATACAACTAAACAACAAGAAACCACAACTAACTCATTCATTGATTCATGTAAGCACAAACATATTATTAGCTCTCAACGCTACTGCCTTTAAAGGAAAATCCAAGGAGCTCAAGGCTCTATGTTAGGAGCACCTGGGTATGACTGAATATGCCAAGGGCTAAGGGACAAGTGTTTGGTAACAGCCTTGAATACTTTGTGCCACATTTCCTATTAGCAAAATGCTAAGGTAACCAGGAAGAAGAGGTTACACTCCTCACCCTTTCATCCAGATACTAAAAAGGCCACATGACCCAAAAGACCAAACTTGACTTAGTTACTGAAGCATGAAGCAGTTAGGAGCATTGCTATTTCTCCTGGTTGGAATGCGAGTCCGCTGTAGGGTTACCCCCAGTCTATTTTGTGCCTGTAGCCATTTATACAACTGGGAAGAGAAATCTAACAAGGAAACAAGATAAAAAACAGTGCAGGGAATGAACTACAGTATCAGACACATTAGTTGGGACACTTTCTGTCTCTCTGCCCTCTCAATATTGGCGTACAAGATTTGCTGGCTGAATTGCGATAAACGACATTGAGAGGGAGAAGAGGAGCACAAAAAGAAAAAAATCAGCAGGCTTGAAGTGTCCCAACTAATTGTGACTGAGTCTGTAGCCTAAAACCAACCCTTGATCTTCTGATTGAAAGTCTGACGTGTTGACCACCCCCCCTTCTGGTCAAAAGCTTAATGCTGCTGGTTGTTATCAAAACTGGGCTAATTTGCCTCTGAGAAGTACTATACCCACACGTGCATGTTCTGTAACATCACGATGATTGTTTCACTAACATAATTAAGAGCAATTCTCTGTAAGAATCAAACAAAGTGGGAAATGAAAAATTTTGACCCCCCCACTCAAATTTGCATGCAAGTAGATATCCATGGGGGATGTTCGAAAATGGCAATTATTAAGGTCATAACTAAATTGTTGCCATGGTAACTGCGAATGTTTGTTGACGCCCGAGAACCCAATTTTGAACTCAAAAACTGTTGTGAAAACTGCAAAATTTAAAACGGTATTTCTCAAGTTTATTACAACACTACAACTCGAGACTTGGCACAAATGTAAAACCACTATTCTAGTTCCTTTCCAAATATATGGCTTTTCATTACGTCTACCGTAAACAAAATAAATGGCGAATTAACTACACCATGTCTGGGCCATTTTAATTCGTGAGTAAAACAAGCAGTACATTTCTTTTAATATCTCCAAAAGTACATCAGTTCTACAATTGAAACTACATGGATAGCTTACAACAGACATTGTAGTTACTAAATCTGTAAAAATTCTCAGCAGGGCGGGCTTATTTTGTTTTCATGGCAATCAACAAAGAAACCATAAAAATGAGATTTCTTAAATTTTGTCAAAATTAACATTCTGTAAGTTTGCTGGAAAAATCGGAAGAAAGCTGAAACGACCTTGAGAGTTAAAGACTCTCTGTCGACTACAATGCAATGCGCGCGTTTGTTTATGTTTTGATTCCTTTGGAGAGAGAACATTGTGATAAAATGGCTAGATTTGAGCCCTTTAGGAGCCAAGAAAGGAAATGAAGGTGCTCACTTCGTTAGGTGTATACGTTTTGTCAATAGAAAGAACTAAATTTTATGGTTTATAAGTCTTGCAGATTGACTGTAATAAAGTATGATTCATCGTTGACTGTCATTACATGTCACGCAGTCAGAGAAATATTTTCAAATTGACATAGCGCATTTGGTTTTTAGTGTATCGGGTCATGAGTTCTCTCATTCATTTATGTTCAACAGCACTTATACCTTAATATACCCCTCTTTAGAATTTCGAAAGGAGTGTAGAGTAAAAGCAATTGACATTACTTTATTTTATCACTAACGGTTGCAAGACCGCGATTTGTCACCCGCGGGGTTTGTTGAATACTCAGTCACGTCCGATCTACAGAAACATTTGTTGCTGTAGTCAGTTTGATATTCACTCACATTCAGTACCACATAACCATAAGAATTCTGTTATTTTTCCCTATGAACTCACTGGATCGTCGTCCACAGCCACACCATTCTGATATGAGGTATAAATAAAAACTTTCCGCGTGTTCGCGCTTGTCGGTTGAGAGCTGTGCGAAACATCGAGTGTCCAATGTCGCTTTTGTGACCCGAAGAATAAAACATTTTTTAAATCAACACTGCTCCAATAGTTCCCTGTTAAATTTCATAGCTCCATAAGAAAATCTCTATCCATTCTACGGCCTTCAAATGCCGACGCAAAACTTTGGGTTTCGTGGTCCACGAAACCTCCGTTTTGGCGCACGTTGCATTGTGGTCGACAGAGAGTCTTTAAAGAAAATTGTCTGTTAAGTAATTCTCTGATAAAAACAACCGTTCATAAACCGCATTTTTGGAAACGATTTGAATCGAAGTACAGCTTACTTGACGGCTTTGTTCATTTCTCCACTTTTCGACTCACGTTGAGCGAGCTGGTTCTTTCTGTACAGCACTCGCATTGTTTGGAAATCCAGTGTTCTAAACCTTTTCTTTCAGCTGGTAGTGTTATTTATCCCCGGCAGTAGTCCATCCCCTTATTTAAGCCCACTGAAATCAGGTTTGGTGGCACTGTCGGCAGAAATAAGCCAACATGGGGTTCAGTCAGTACAGGTACATTTCCACCGTAGCCTTTCGTTCTACTTCTCGATCAGACGTCACCATTCGCTCCAAAAGATGGAAAGATGCATCCTTTCAACTAGGATTCCATTTAGCCAAGAATTTTACTTCAACTTACGGTGTAAAAACTGCAGACAACAGCTTTCTCCGAAGTGGAAGAGACAATAACAAATGCCGTGGGACGTTACTGGTCAGCGGTGTTTACTTGAACAACTTTCCCCTCATAATTTGCTTAACACCGGGTCCCTTGTATGCTGTTGATATGACATTCAATGCAATTCACAAAGCCAGCAATTTCCTTTTATTAGATTCTGGTTTTCCACTTGCTCTCTAGTCCTGGTCCTTTCACAGTAGGATTAACAGTTTCTGATAGAACAAATGTACAGTGCGTTTTCCAGCGCTCACACCATTTTCGCCGTAAAAATGAGACCGCTAACTCGACAATTAACAAAAGATCGGTGAGCTGATGAAAGAACGGCTTTTCTTACTTTCCATTCTATTAACTAGCGTGCCTTCAATGGACACTTCAATCCTGATTATTATAGACCTTTCGCACTTTCGAGGACAATTCTTTCCAGCCCTTTACAACTTTGTAAAACAAACAAACAAAAGAGAACCAACACTTTTAATGTGGGGTTGGTTTCTTTTTCCTGAGATGCGCAAATCGTATGTACTTTTATCAGATGGATTAAGCGTTGTCATTCTTCGCGATGACAGTTCTTCTTTTGTCATTTCGCACAGCTGGAGACTTTTGTATACGTGTGGATACCTGTGAGACTCGACCTCTAAACATCAGTCCAAATGTCATTTCTTACTTCAAGTGGTGTATTTTTGAAAAAGGATACAAAGTCGTTTGTGCGATATTCTACACCAGAAAAATACTGTGAGTACGGTGTTCATCAAGTAGGGCTTTGTTTAAGTCATCCTCCTAGGGGAAGGGGAGGGGAGGGGTGGGAAGCGTCACAGAGCAGAGTCGAGTTATGCACAACACCCGGGGGAGGGAGGTACTCAACAAAGTTTTATATGGGGAGGCTCCGCCCCGAGGTCCAACCCCTTACCCTTTTATATACCATTTTTGACCGAAAACGTAGCCCTTTCGTATACCTTTCATTGCAAAATGGTACCCCTTTCACACACCTGCTTATACTGCATCCCTTTTCTAAACCCTTGGAATGCAGTTTATGGCAAAAGGATATTAGGGGAGAACAGTATTACCTGAAGAGATGTTAACCAAAAATCAGTATTATTATCCACTCGAAATATTTTAATAAAAGACCCCTTTTAAATACATAAATGACAGATTTCCCTGCCCTTTCATATACTTCAGCTCGTGAAATCCCTACCCTTTCATATACCTGAAAGGGTAGGGATTGTGCTCCCCCCCCCCCCCCGGGGGGGCACAACATTTCGAACAACGCCAAACTCAAGAACTTTCCTGCGTTAGTGCAGTATACAAGTGGACTGGGCTTTAAAGTCAAAACCCAAAACAACAATATAAAGTAAGAGAAATCAGAGAGAAGGGAAGAAATCAAGCAACAAGACCGATGGTGCAGAATTCGCCAAAAAATGTGTAAACTCGACTACAGACTCCAATAAACAGGATTGTTTACAATTGAGGTGTTCCTTATGCTCTCGCGAATTTCGTCTTACGTTTCTCGCATTGCGACAAAAAGAAAGCAGTTCAGTGCGTCAGAATATCCGGCTGCCGAAAACGAAAATATTCCTAGAGGTAAAAATGATATCATGAGATCTTCAGAGGAGTCCCACAGTCATCCATTCGACAACGAAGAGTTCCGTCAACTGTGTGAAACGAAAAGGAAGAAAAGAAGAATTGTTATCGCCAAGACTGACAACGCTGAAAGCCGGCTAGGTGGGTAGGTAGGTAGGTAGGTACTTTATTAAAACACTTTGCAGCTCATAGAGCTGAATTGCGTATTCTACATTCTATCATACAAATTTACAAAATTTAAAATTTAAAATTTATAATGTCTAAAATCTAAAAATTATAATAATAGTTATAAAATTTAATAATACTAATAATTATTTTTATAATATCTAAAAACTATATCGCTAATAATGATAGCATTAAAAACCTAGTTATTCACTTTTTGCATTCACCAGAGAGCATGACGCCATAAGAAAACTGTTTTTAAATCTGTTTGTCTTACACCGCGGCAAGTTAAAGGTGTGCGCGTGCCTTAAATTGTACTTACAATCATATAAGGGTGGCAAAAGTTTCTTAAGTTTGTGGCTGCTGTCGTTACAGATATTCTCAAAGGTGTGCTTGCAAATATCATTGTGATGCTTCGCTACAGTTGGAAGGTTCACTAGCGCTAGAGCATGCTGATACTCAATGCCGGGGCAGATGATTCGCATCGCCCTCCTCTGAACGTGCTCTAATTCGTGCGTTAAGTTAGCCGGCAGAGAATAATGGAAGACAGGTGCGGCATAATCAATAACGGAACGCACACATGTGACGTAGAAAAGACAGGGATCTTTCTGAGAAACTCGGGCTCTTTTAAGCTGGATAAGAAAATAGAGCCTTTTGACTGCCTTCTTTATCACTTCTGTGATATGCGCGTTCCAAGATAGGTCACTTGAAATGGTTACCCCTAAGAGTTTAGCGTCGCTAACAGCCTTTATACACTCTCCTCCGATAACTACAGGAGGGAACTCGCGACTGACTGTGGGGAACGAAATACGTAGCTCTTTACATTTGTCAATATTTAACTTGACTCTATTCCTGTTGGACCATTCAGCTACCTCGTCAGCTATAATTTGAGCATTACTCACTTGTCCTTTCCTAACTACCTCAGATGCTGTTGTGTCGTCTACATATTTCCAAAGTGAAGCGTTACTGATTGCTAGATCGTTAATCATGATTAAAAACAACCATGGACCTAGTTTGGTCCCTTGAGGCACGCCGGAAGGAACTGTGCTCCACTCTGATACACAGCCTTCGGTGAGTTTGATTCTCTGCGAGCGGCACAAAAGGAATCAATGATCCAATTAGTAATGCTGGGTGGAATAGAAAGCGCACATAGTTTTCTCACTAAAATGCTATGGTCTATTAAATCAAACGCTTTCTTATAATCAAACAACAGAGTTCTTATAGTTGATCCATTCCCATCAGTCCCTTGTGTCCACTCGTGAAACATTTCAAGGAGGGCGAGGGTTGTTGATGACTTTGGTATCGCCCCAAATTGACTGGAGTCTAGCATACACAATACTGCTGGCTTCACGTACTCAGTGACAACAAAGTCCTCTGCAAGCTTAGAAATGCAGGGGGTAAGCGATATGGGCCACAGGTCCTTCTTGATCTCCTTTACTGGCTTCTGTTTTGGGAGAGGAGTGACATCCGCCAACTTCCAGATACTCGGTAGTCGCTGTTCCTTAAAAGAGGCAGACAATATGACAGATATGGGGTATGCAAGGAATTCGGCATACTCTCTTAATATCCAATTGGGAATCCCATCAGGACCGCCGGCTTTTGCAGGGTTAAGGCGGGAGAGTCTCGTGTAGACGTCCTGCTCTGTCACAACTAGAAATTCTGGAGGTTGGTCCTCTTCTAACGGAAGTTTTGGGATATCTTCAGTTAGCCGGTATTCCTCAAGAGGCTCCAGTAAGGCGTGGTTGATATGGTCCGCCACTTCACGCAAGGGTAAACTCTCCAGCTTGTCAACATCTAAGTGAGAGAGCAGACTGCAGGAGGAGGAAGGCCTCGCTCCGCTGAGTCTTTTCACTTCTTTCCACCACGATTTAGAGTCGCTCTGCTTCATCTGCTCAACTTTTGTCTCATAGTATTTTGCTTTACACATTTTCCTCTTGCGATTCACAAAAAGTGCGATATAAGCATTTCAGGAGAACAAAAGAATGTTGTTTCTCTTATCGAGCTCTGCAGCGGCAAAGCTTTGGACAATGAAGCTTATAAGGCGCACACCAGCTCACTAACATAGCGGTTGGACATACCAGCACAACAAAGGAATTTTAATGATAAGAACATTAAACCATTTCTTATTTGTTCTTGTTTTATTTTTGTTTTGTTTTTGTTTGTGCTGTTGTTGGTGTTTTTTTTTGTTTTTTGTTTTTTTTTTGTTCTATAAAGTTGTAAAAATATGGCTGGAAAAAATTGTACCCCAAAGTACGAAAGGTCTAAATAATCAGGATTGAGGCCTTCGTTGAATTAAAAGCACAAAAGCACACGAGCTGAATAGAATGGAAAATAAAAATAGCCATTCCTTATTCAGTTTACCGATGCATTGTTAATTGTCCACTTGTGTTAGCAGTCTTAAGCGGCCTTCAAACATCAAACTAATGTTGGCCAACATTAGTTTGACGTGTGAAGGCCGCTTATTATTAAGTAATAAATATTATTATTATTAATATTATTTATTTTCACGGCGAAAATGGTGTGAGCGCTGGAAAATGCACTGTACATTTGTTCTATCAGAAACTGTTAATCCTACTGTGAATGGACCAGGACTAGAGAGCAAGTCGAAAAACAGAATCTAATAAAAGGAAATTGCTGGCTTTCTGAATTGCTTTGAATGTCATATCAACAGCATATAAGGGACCCGGTGTTGGGCAAATTATGAAGGGAAAGTTGTTCAAGTAAACACCGCTGACCAGTAACGTCCCGCAGCGTTTGTTATTGTCTCTTCCACTTCGGAGAAAGTTGTTGTCCGCATTTTTTACACCGTAAGTTGGAGTGAAATGCTTGGCTAAATGGAATCCTAGTTGAAAGGATGCATCTTTCCATCTTTTGGAGCGAATGGTGACGTCTGATCGAGAAGTAGAGCAAAAGGCTAGGGTGGAAATGTACCTGTACTGACTGAACTCCATGTTGGTTTATTTCTGCCGACAGTGCCACCAAACCTGATTTCAGTGGGCTTAAATAAGGGAATGGAAGACTGCCAGGGGTAAATGACACTACCAGCTGAAAGAAAAGGTTCAGAACACTGGATTTCCAAACAATGCGAGTGCTGTACAGAGAGAACCAGGTCGCTCAACGTGAGTCGAAAAGTGGAGAAATGAACAAAGCCGTCAAGTAAGCTGTACTTCGATTCAAATCATTTCCAAAAATACGGTTTATGAACGGTTGTTTTTATCAGAGAATTACTTAACAGACAATTTTCTTTAACTCTCAAGGTCATTTCAGCTTTCTTCCGATTTTTCCAGCAAACTTACAGAATGTTAATTTTGACAAAATTTAAGAAATCTCATTTTTATGGTTTCTTTGTTGATTGCCATGAAAACAAAATAAGCCAGCCCCGCTGAGAATTTTACAGATTTAGTAACTGCAATCATGTCTGTTGTAAGCTATCCGTGTAGTTTCAATTCTAGAACTGATGTACTTTTGGAGATATTAAAGGAAATGTACTGCTTGTTTTACTCATGAATTAAAATGGCCCAGACATGGTGTAGTTAATTCGCCGTTTATTCTGTTTACGGTAAACGTAATGAAAAGCCATATAGATGGAAAGAAACTAGAATAGTGGTTTTACATTTGTACCAAGTCTCGAGTTGTAGTGTTGTAATAAACTTGAGAAATACCGTTTTAAATTTTGCAGTTTTCACAACAGTTTTTGAGTTCAAAATTGGGTTCTCAGGCGTCAACAAACATTCGCTGTTACCATGGCAACAATTTAGTTATGACCTCAATAATTGCCATTTTCGAACATCCCCCGTGGATATCTACTTGCATCCAAATTTAAGTTGGGGGGTCAAAATTTTTCATTTCCCACTTTGTTTGATTCTTACAGAGAATTGCTCTGAAAGGCAGAGTTTCACGGTTCAGCGCATGTGTGAGCGATGACTTAAGCACTGTCAAGATAATTGTTTTTAGACCAATTAGAAGCGCGTTCACAACTCTGGCGTGGTGGGTTACGGCGGTAAATTGTTAAATTGTTATAGTATATGAAATGACAGGCCAAGCATGACTGCCGCTAGTTGTTGAAGCTATTCCAGCTTTCAAAATAGAGCTTCC
Organism: Siderastrea siderea; assembly: GCA_964030785.1. NCBI lineage: Eukaryota > Metazoa > Cnidaria > Anthozoa > Scleractinia > Rhizangiidae > Siderastrea > Siderastrea siderea. The sequence goes on along the minus strand of OZ034978.1, from coordinate 42,205,726 downwards.
TCACGTACAATCGTAACAGTTTTGTCCCTTTGATCAAGATGATTTGAAGGCGACACAGCGAAATTGTGCAGGTATATTGCGTGGTTGACCTATTGATCCGTGAGAAACCTCAAGCTGTGATACTGTTTGGAGTGTTTGATGGTCTTAGAGCCGTTTGAAATCTTTGTGCCTCTGTGTGTGCTAGTTCTTTGGCAACTAGTTAGGTTTTTGGGTTCAGGTTAATTGCAAGATTCCTAAAAGCCGCAGAAAAGAGTGACATTTAATTTATGAAAGGATCCACGAGTTTCTTAATACGTAATTTGATGTTTGCTTGCGGTTATCTGCAAGACATGTATCTTTCTTTATCACGGATGTCAGGTCCAAATTAATTATTGAGACTCAGTTGCCATCTCTTTTGATCATAAAGAAGCCACAGCTTCTGGCGCTATCGTTTTAACTCCACTTTCGTGGTTGTGGTTAAAATAGAAATAGAATTCTTGCAGTTAAAACATTGCACCTCTTTTGTCTTATGGCGAACTACTAGCATCCAACTGATAGATTTCCAGCAGCAGTTCGGACAAAGGTTATTGTTTGACCTTCTTGTGATGGTCTGTTTGTAGTTCTTAACGATTTTCCATTTAATTCCGCAACAGTGAAATGCTGGTTCGTAAGACTCAAGGATTCTTCAATCTCGTGAATGTATTGTGAGGTATTGTCTTCTGCCGTCCCGTCGTCAGTCTACCACGACGTCTCTTCTGACCATCCATTGACTAAAATGCCGATTTTGGCTGCTAAATCACTTTCAACATTATAAAAATCGAACTAATATTTACAACAGGAAATAAAGACTACAAAAAGTGGAAAGCGAAGAGCGGATGTGCAAAATAAGGGCGCGATTTCAACGGATTTTTCCACCATAAGCTTAGTTTGAATTTAGTGTTGACCCGTACAATTTATTTTTGAGCCGCTCCGCTCGCGCATGCACTTCTCCGTGAACAGCGGACTTTAAAACTTACCTCTCTAGCAATGTTGCTGGTTTTGACTTCTTGAATTACTGTACCAATAACAATGTGATCCACAGCATCTGAAAAAGCAATATACATCAGTCATCATAGAACCAGGCAATATATTATTTTCACTAAGTTGGAACAGAGAAGACTGGCAGCTACTGACCTTTACTTATCCCAGTCCTTGACACAAGGCCCCTGAAAATACAATTTTCTCAAACAATTAGCGACACTTACTCTCAAGCGGGAAAACATTCACAAATAAACAGTACCAAAGAAAAGTGCTACTCACAAGCCTTCATTTGAATGGTCACAGTTTAGAATTTCTAAAGTTGAACCAAACTTTAAAAGCACAACAAACACTGGGTACTCTCTCAGATTTATCATTTGGGGGAGAAGTCCTGAGTGGCTAAAGGCCACGAGCTTCCTTGGGGGTCCAGGGGCATGCACCCCCCAGGACATTTTTTGAAATAAGTGCATGCTGAGATGCAATCTGGAGCATTTTGAGACACAATTTTGAGATGATGTTTGTAACACTCCATGTTCCTTGTCATATAGCGTCATATAGTGTCCTTAGACAGGGAATACTTACTTCATGTGCACTGACCGCGTTGCGACTGGATGATTTTTCCGTTATAGTTACTTATATATTGTGATGATGACAATATTTTTTTGGGGGGGGGGGGGGGGGAGAAGCTGGGCATTTTGGGGAGGAAACTTCTACCCCTCAAATATCCTAGATAGAACCCTGAAACAGCATCACAGGATAGTACTACTTAGTAGCTTCAATTGAATAGTCACAGATCCCATCCCCCATCACAATAGTTAGAACCACTTTTTACAGCATAATAAAGAGCAACACAGGAATCTACCGCTAAATAGCTTTCATTTGAATGTTCACACTTGAGGATTTCATCGACGGACTTACTAGCCTGAAGCACCTTAGACAGCTCAATAAACAGCATCACAGCAATAAAATACCCAGTAGCTTTCATTTGAATGGTGACATGGACTGAAGAATTAGAACCATACTGCATGATGCAAGGTTTCACTTTAAAGGAAAAACACAAATCTGGTTACAACTTACTCTAATGCTCCTCTTTGAACATCATGTGCTAGCAGGTCAGCATAACTAAAAGTTCAGTAAAGTTAGTAATAAGTTTAATTTATTAATCTTTTAAGAACATACACAAAACATAAAAATAATTACTTCCAGTTCTTCATCTCCTCTCTTTGACCACTATACAGAGACCTTGCCTTGAAATAACTACCAATTACTCATTTTCTCTGTTACATTATTGCAAAATAGGGAATGAACACTTGTTTATTAAGTTGCTTGATATTAATGTGACCTCAATTACAAATTGAAATAGAAAATGGTTTGGAATAAAGCATATTAATGAAAAAAGAAGGTAAAATTTTGAAATGGAGAGAATTAATGTGAGCTTGGAGGTCTGGCAATCTACCATCATGGTGGAAGTGTATTAACACCATAAGCATTCTGTCCAAAATACGCTGAATCACATGTTGAAGAAGACAGTTCTGAGGGCCTGCTGGCCAGGGTGTATTTGAATTCACAGATCATATTTAACAGTGCATTAAATGATCAAAATACAGGTACACTAAGCTAAGAAATCTGTTGTTGCTATCAATTTTGCCTAAACCTGAGGACTGGTTTCAGAATTTGCGACCAAAATGATGGGAATTAACAAGGTGGGAATCAATAATCCACTTTACCAAGGTATATAGCAAAAATTAATGCTACAAGAAAAATTAATCCAACTTACACGTAAGTTAACATAATTCCAGTTCACAAATTAATTTCATGAAGCAATAATTTGTTGTCATAAGGTAATGTTCACTGGGCAATATAGTGTGAACAAAATGTACGTAACTTGGAGAATGCCTCACACTTTCTCAGCTGGAAAGTTTTATGGTTAAGGGTCATTAATATTTATGAAGAAATCAGAACTGAGAATTGACAACACTTGCCTGGTTCCAGACATAAGAAATGGAGTTCGCACTCCTTCCACTAAGACAATGTTCCTTCCTGTTCCTTTTGAAGCTGCAACTGCAAATACACAGAGATCAGAACCCTACCACAGATGGCCAAACTGCTAACATTACCAGGGACGCTTGCCAGTGATACCCTGTAACTAATCTTACCCAAATAACAATGTAAGCAAATGCTGATGAATGTTCTTCAAGGCAATTTGAGGAAGAAATGGCAAATTGCCCCCCAAATGCCCGAGTCCATGTTCAGTTACAGGGACGTGGTGGTGTATGGGTGTTGGCACCTCAGACGTCCAATTGGGCAGACAATGAAACTTATTCCACATTGTCTCCTTTACCCAGGTGTATAAACAGGTGCTTGCAAAGAGATTATGAAGGTGACTTTGTGATGAACTAGCATCCCATCCAGGGGGAGTAGTAAAACTCTCTGTTGTTTCATGCTACAGAAAAAACCATGTAAAGCTCTGGCTGTGTGGGCTGCCAACCAACCAACCAGCCATTTATCCATGACCTGGGAAAGATGCCCTGCTCAACCGTTAAAACCTCGGCCATCACTGGGAATGAGCGTCAAATGACAGCCCCACCGGGATAGGGCATGATATTTTGGAAAAACTTTGTGAGGAATATCATGCCCTTTCATTGTGGGGCTGTCATTTGATGCTCGTTCCCAGTAATGGCCGAGGTTTTAATGGTCGTGCTGGGCAACTTTCCCGGGTCACAGATAAATGATGGCGGTTTTCAAACTTTTGTTCGATCTTTTTTATCGTGTAATGCGGGGAAGAATCAAGGAATACTCCATTGGATTTCAGGAAGGAGAACTTAAGGCACTTCTTTATGAGCTCGGCAAGACAAAATGTAAGTACGGGCCTTTTTTCGCCTTTATTCTCCAACCATATCTTTCTCTTATACACTTTTAGGGTAGAAGATTAAAAACCTGTCCAAATGCACTAAACCTTCACAGGAGGACAAACTACAACACTAGGTAACATTTTATCTACTTTATTAAGCAGCTTTACTTGTTAAAACTTATTTATTTATCGATGGCAATTCTCAGTTTCATTTTCCATACAAACTCTTATATTATGCTTGGGCTACCTGTGGTGCAGGCAATATAATGTACTCTTTAAATAGACACTAAAAGAATACTTGAAAGTAGCAATTATATTTGCCTCATTTTGACATCATGGTGAAGGATGCTCTAAATTATTATTAAACTGCCAAAGATGGAGTGAAGATCCCAAAACAAAGTCCCTCAGAACAGTTTAAAATCCAGGTTTGGGACAAAGTCAATTAGTTTGCACAGACTATTTCTCCTCAAAATGGCTCGCTTGTTTCCACCACAGGGACTTTTGTTAATAGAATTTTTTTTAATGCTGGTGCCAGGGGAGGGACTGGAGGTGGTGTGAAGGAGGGGCAGTTCTGTACTGGAATTACTTTAACTTCACATACATGCATAAAGTGCTCAAAAATTTATATTATAGGTGTACAGACAGTAGTGTATAATTCTGATTTCACTATGTGCTAGACAAAGGTAGATAGGATAGGATAACCTCAAAACGTAAAAATGAATTTTCATACTCTACCCTTTGAAGCTTTTCGCTTTTGAGAGGTACTTGCACATCTCAGGAACACTGCATCATAAAAGGAGAAATATCAACTTATAATTAACTATCAAAATTTTTAGCTTTCTATTATAAAACAGTCCACAGAAATGTTGCGTGAATTTCACACAACTTGTGCTTGGACTTTGATCCCAATGCAACGTAACATGAAAGTGCATAAAATTTTGGTATTATTAACCTGAGATACTAGATGATATATGGCTGAAAATCACGACAAAGTTTAATGGAAGGTGTACTTAACACGAGAAATCTTACCGTTGTTCAGGTATTTGGCTTGACAGCTCCTGGCAAAGGTTCTTAAAACTTTGCTGCCACAGTACACGCTGGCCGCCATATTGGTGCTGCAGGGAAGTTAATGTAACCACGCCTTCAATATGCGATTGTTTACGATCGTTTACGGTAAGAAGGTCAATCAAGGTGAAGTAGCACGATACGTCACGGAGATTACCGAGGTTCTCCGGGACTTCCGGAAATGAAGAAATTATGGTCTGTTGTGAAGCCATGTGCGAGTCGCGAAACTAGGCAGAGAGGAGGAGGCGAGCTCACAGAAATTGATTTTGTGAGTACGTGGAACAAGAAATGAACTTCCTGCATTTCAAAGGGAATAGGTAAATCACTCCACTGCAGCCTGAAATCATGGCGATGCAAGTTAAGTTCCCGTTTGGCAAATTAGTGAGTGTTCTTGTCACTCACGTGGACGATACGTCAGGCAATTTTTTCGTTCAAATCAACGATGAGGCGGGAAAATTGGATGCACTTATGGCCGAAATTGAACAGAATGTGTTGTCAGGAAGAGCAAAACCACCGAAAGCTTCAGAAATTATCGTTGGATGTATTTACGTTGTACAGTATCAGGAAGACAGTCGCTGGTATCGCGCTCGAGTGTTAGGTGTGAACATGGCAGAACAACAGTGTGAAGTTTTCTTCGTGGATTATGGAAATACCGAGTTTGTTCCTCTTAGCTGTGTGAGAATTGCTGAGGACAGGTTTTGCGAGCTGCCACCGCAGTCGTTTGAGTGTGAATTGGAAGGAATTGATCGTTTTCACGGAGATGGTTTCGTCGAATCATTGGCCATGCTAAATGACACCATCTTGGAACAGGAGCTGTATTGCAATGCTGTCCAGCTGAAGAAAAACTGTGTTCTAAGTACACAGCTTTTTATTGACGACAGAGGCACTCGATCCGTTTTTGAGGAGATGCGAAGTGGAGGACTTGAGACTACAACAGATCCCCCAAGCGATGGACATGCAACGATATCTCGACAGTCCAACCTCCAGAGAGAAGTGAAATACGAGCTTATCAGCCTTCCACCGGATTCCTTCCATGACCTGCGTGTAACGTGGGTCGAAGATCCATCACACTTTTGGTGTCAGCTGTTGTCAAATGCAGAAATCCTTGAAGAATTGATGGAAAATCTTGCAGAGGTTTACACCAATCTTGAGCCAGCAGCCCTCCCCCTTCAGTCATGCACAGTGGGGTATCCTTGCTGTGCCAAGTTTTATGAGGATGACGCATGGTACAGAGGAGTTATTACCAATGTGAGTTCGATTGCGACAGGGCAGATAGAAGTCAGATTTGTGGATTATGGCAATACACAGAACACAGAACTGTCTGATGTGAGAGACTTGAAGGAAAAGTTCCTCAAACACCCCCGCCAAGCCATTAACTTTGCTATTGCTGGTGTTGATCCTGCAAGTAAGGATGGACTATGGGCTGATGATGCCAAAGAGCTGTTTGAGAAAGTCATCAAGTTTAAACATGTTGTTGGGCTTGTAACCAGCCTGGAGAATGATGGACGACACAGAGTTAAACTCATGGACACGACCTCTGATCTTGACATGGAACTCAACCAGATTCTCATTGCTGCTAACTATGGTGTCAAGTCTGCTGATATTCCCAAGCCTGCAGCCACCACCATTCCTGTTACAACTTTCAGATCATCTGACCCAGCTCCCAAAACAGCTCCCCGGCCTGTTTTTGTGAAAGAAGATGTCCAAGTTGGTAAAGAGGAGAAGGTTTTGGTTACAAACATCATCAGTCCTGGTAAATTCTACTGCCAGCTGTTTACGAATGGTCCTAAGCTTGAGAGCTTGATGATGGAAGTTGGGCGCTACTACTCCAAACTTGGTGCAAATGAAGATCTTCTGTCATCACCTTCTCCTGGTGATCCATGCTGTGCTCAGTTCTCAGAGGATAAATGTTGGTACCGTGCCATTGTGTTAAACACTACACCAAAGGGAGTCACTGTGCAGTACATTGACTATGGCAACTCTGAAACATTACCAGTCAGCAAGATTAAGAAACTGATCCCTAAGTTTTCTGACTTGCCACAGCAAGGTATTGAGTGTACCCTGAACAGGATCAAGCCTAAGTTTACCAGGGGAGAGCCGCAATGGAAGCCACACGACACTGAAAAATTCAAGGATTTGGCATTAGAAATGGAGGGCAAAATGACTGTTGTGGCACAGGACAGCAGTGGAGTTTGCAGGGTTGAGCTTGTCGTGAGAAACAGACGAGAAGACCAGAACATCAGTGAACAACTCCTGATTGGAGGAAATGCGGAGCTGGCTGATGGAGCTCTGCCTGCTTCTGCAAACTTCAACAACCTGAAGTCACAAACCTTTCCTGAACCTGACCTGGAAGTTGGCCAGTTTGAAGATGTGGTTGTAAGTTACACTGAACATCCATGTAACTTTTGGTGCCAGTTGCTAAAATCTGCCCCACAACTTGATTCCCTGATGCAGGAGATATCAGAACTGTATTCAACTGAAGGACAAAGGACTGCCATCTCTAGTCCTGCATGTGGTAAGATCAAAGTTTGTTTTTTAATATTGTTGGTTGCATGAAAGTGTGAACATTTCACAGAAAAAAATGACCTAATTTGGTATCAAATGTGACTTGTTTTGTCATCAAACGTTTGAAATTTGACGAGCCATTGTGTGTCCTTTGGTGCTTAAGGTTATGTTGTTTAAAATTTATGTTTTGGGGCTGTGTTAGCTAGGTGGCAACCAGCTCTTATGACCAGCAACTATAGTGAAGATGATCTACAATTCAGAGATTGAACACAACAAAGACAACAGCCATGCAAGACACTGTTTAATCAATGACCACCTACTTTCCTTGTGTAGCCAGCTTCTCAAGATCCTACATGTACCCTCCCAGGGGGGAGTTGCATAAAACCTCACGAATAGGTAGTTGTTTGTTTGTTTTGTAACAAAAGAATACGTAGGCGAAGTTCTTTTTTCACTTTTCAATGTTCACCATCTTTTGAAAATGGATTTCTGTCAGTGTATGTAAAGGAAACTCGAGGCGTATTCGCAAACACCAAGCATATTCAATTTACTCAATGTTAAGATTTATAGATATTCAGGTATTGATATAATTTGTGTTTCATGCGTATACATAAGTTGACATTGTACGTGCTGAGAGTCGATGTGAAGTCCATGAACTCGGCCTGCAAATGGCTATTATTCTTACTTTGAGAAAGAAATCATTTTCTCGAAGTTCTTTTTGAGTTTCCACATTCGAAACTCCTTGTTTCTCGATTCTCGATACTTGATTCTTGATTCTTGCCTTTTGAAACTTGAACGTCTTGAATTTCAAGACGCGAGAGTTGAGTTTCGAGGATCAAGTCAAGATTGTCAACTTCCCTTTGACCAGTACGGTATGAAGGGCACTAACAATTGGAATTCACTGTCAATACAACTTTTAATGCCCCATGTGACAGATCCTTTCACAACAAACTGCAGGAAGATTGAGAAAATTTTTAAAGTTAAGCATTAACCATAACATAAAACTGTAAGCAAATTCCTGAGTAACAGCAGAAGTACAGAAAATCAACCACAAAGTTTTGAATGGGGGTGGGGGGGGGGGTCAAGACCTGAAAGGGGAGGGGCAAGTAGCAATTTTTGGAGTGAATGAAAGGGTTGATCATGTAACTGCAAGCAATTTTCACTGTTCTTTATAGGTATACTTTGCTGTGCTCAATTCACGGAAGACAACAAATGGTACAGAGGAAAGATTACTGGTGTCAAAAAAGGAGGGCTTGTGGAAGTTCATTTTGTTGACTATGGAAACTATGAAATCCTTCCACTTTCCCGTGTAAAGAAGCTGCAAGCTGAATACTTGTCACTTCCTCCACAAGCAGTGAAGTGTGCCTTGGCAAAGATTGACCCGTTAGACCAAATGTTACTGTCTGATGAAGTTATGAACAGATTTGAGGAACTAACACTGGACAAAGAGCTTGTAATGATGGCTGACAAATATGATGAAAGCAATGGTACATTTGAGGTTGTTCTTCTTGACACCAGTGAAGGAAAGAACTTGGACATTGCCAAGGATCTTCAGACCATCGTGGGACCTTCAACGAAAAGACAAGCAGCTCATATTGCAGGTGTGGAAATTCAGCCTGGTACCACTGAACGGGTATTTGTTTCATCAGCAACCGGCCCTACAAACTTTTTCTGTCAGCTAATGAAAACAGCTGATTCCTTGGATGAGCTCATGAATCAAATGTTTGAATATTATGAAGAGCTGAGTGCACAGCAGGAACAAATGTCCAAGCCTTCTGTTGGTGAGTTTTGTGCAGCTAAGTTTACACTGGACGATGGTTGGTATCGTGCAAAAGTGCTTGGAGTCCAGGGAAACAATGTGTCAGTGCTTTATGTAGATTATGGCAATTCCGAAACACTTTCATTATCAAGATTGAAGACATTGAATTCAAAGTTTCATAGCCTTCCCATCCAAGCTATCAATTGCTCATTATCTGGAAATGTCATTGGTGTCTCTGATACTCAGTTCCTGGAACTTGTATCAGAGAAAGAGTTTACTGCCAGAGTCGTAGCTGTTAGGGGTGGAGTTACTGTCGTAGATCTGGTGTCCAAGGAAACAGATATGTCCATCTCAAATATTCTCGGCAAAGAAGCCAATCAACAAGCTCCAACTCTTTCAGCTTGCAACATTGCTAATTCACAGTGGAAAACTGGAGACACTATTGAAGTTTTCATCCCATTTGCAGAAAGTGCGAACAAATTCTTCTGCCAAGCTTCTAATCATTCAGTCCAACTTGATGATCTAATGAACAGTCTAGAAGAACATTACAGCACTGATACAGAAAATCTCTCGACAGTTGAGGTTGGTTCTTGCTGTGTTGCATGGTACAGTGAAGGTGGATGGTACAGGGCAAAAGTGGAGCAAGTTCAAGGAAGAGAGGTTAAAGTGAACTATGTAGATTATGGTGATACTTCAACTGTTCCACTCAGCCGTATCAGAACCTTGAAGCCTGAATTTTCATCATTACCAGCACAGGCTGTGCAATGTTGCCTTAAAGGTTTCTCAACTCATCGAGGACCTGAAAACTTTAAAGACCTTGTTCTTGAACAAGAGTTTAAGGTACAGGTTATCAATTCAAAGGGTGGTTGTATTTATGAAGTTGACTTAGTAACACAGGATGGTTCTACAATTAGTCAGATGCTATCTGGGGATTTGGAAACATCACCAGCAGTGCCCTTGAATATGAGCTGTATTCAGTGGAAATCAGGAGACAAAGTTAATGTTTTCATCCCATTTGTAGAAAGTGCACAAAAGTTTTATTGCCAAGTTTCTCAAAATGCAAGTGATCTTGATGATCTTATGGCAAAACTTGAAGAACATTATAGTGCAGATCAGGAAACTGTAACATCAATCAGCACTGGGTCTTTCTGTGTGGCTCAATATGAAGATGGTGGTTGGTATCGAGCCCAAGTTACCCAAGTCCAGGGGCAAAGTGTTGGTGTATTCTACATTGATTATGGTGATGCTGCAACCCTTCCACTAAGTAGCATAAGATCTATCCAACCAGAGTTCACAACGTTGCCTGTGCAAGCTGTGGAATGCTGTTTGAAAGGCTATTCTACCAGTAGTGGTCCTGAGGACTTGAAGGATCTTATAATCGAACAGGAATTTGAGGCACAAGTGATTGGTCTGAAAGGACAGAATACTTATGAAGTTGAGTTGGTGTCAAAAGATGGATCCACAATCAGTAAAGTATTGTCCAAAACAGCAACCGGTGCACCATCCTGCAGTGTAGCCAGCATGCAGTGGAAACCCGATGAAAAAGTGGACGTATTTGTTCCCTTTGTAGAAAGCATACAAAAATTTTATTGCCAAGTTTCTCAAAATGCAAGTGAGTTGGATGATCTTATGGCAAAACTTGAAGAACATTACAGTACAGATCAGGAAACTGTATCGTCAATCAGCATTGGGTCTTTTTGTGTGGCTCAATATGAAGACGGTGGTTGGTATCGAGCTCAAGTTACCCAAGTTCAAGGACAAACTGTCAATGTGTTCTACATTGATTATGGTGACACTGCAACCCTTCCACTAAGTAGCATACGATCTATCCGACCAGAGTTCACAACATTGCCTGCGCAAGCTGTGGAATGCTGTTTAAAAGGTTATTCTACCAGAAAGGGACCTGAAGACTTCAAAGATCTTGTAATTGAACAGGAATTTGAGGCACAAGTGATTAGTTTGAAAGGACAGAATGCATGTGAAGTCGAGTTGGTGTCAAAAGATGGATCCACAATCAGTAAAACATTGTCCAAAGCAACAGCAGATGCACCATCCTGCAGTGTAGCCAGCATTCAGTGGAAACCCGGGGAGAAAGTAGTTGTATTTGTTCCCTTTGTAGAAAGTGTTTACAGGTTCTCTTGTCAACCTGCTCAAAGCTCAAGTGATCTTGATGACCTTATGGCCAAACTTGAAGAACATTACAGCATTGATCAGGAAGCTGTAACGTCAATCAGCACTGGGTCATTTTGTGTGGCTCAATATGAAGACGGTGGTTGGTGTCGTGCAAAGGTTGCTGAAGTTCAAGGACAAAGCGTCAATGTTTTCTACATTGATTATGGTGACACTGCAACCCTTCCGCTGACCAGCATAAGAACTTTGAGACCACAGTTTTCAAACTTGCCTGCACAAGCAGTTCAGTGCAGCCTTGAAGGGTCTTCTACCACACATGAACCTGAGAATTTTAAGGATCTTGTTCTTGAACAAGAGTTTGATCTTAATGTGATAGCTAACAAACATCCTGAAATGTACGAGGTGGAGTTGCTGTCTAAAGATGGCTCAAGATTATTTGGTGATGCATTGCCCAGTGAAACTGAGAGAGGTGTGTAGTAAGCTTTTGGTTAGTGCATTAGAATATTGAAGTGCACGTGGGTACAAGGGGAGCCATCAGCAGTGACAAAATGCCTTGATATTCAATTATTTGTTCCAAATTGTTACTACACAAAAGGAGCTGGAGAGTTGTAAGGAGAATTTGTCAGTATTGGGATGTAAGGGTCAATTACGCCTCTTGTCTTACCGCCATCTATGTATCTAACTGTAGGTGGTTATTTAAGGGGAGGCAGATCAAATGGATACCTTGTAGCCCACCAGGGTTGTCCTTGATATGTGGACAGGCCTGGGAACTGGAATCCAACATCAACGTGAAACTTCAGGTTATTGTTTTTAAATTGCAGTAGTTAGCATAATTCTAACCAGTCATAATTTTGCCATTGCAATTGAGAGCCTTTAAATTTGTTCCTTATTGAAATTTTGCAGTTAAGAAAGATGGAATATTCAGTTTGTCACAAAAGTCGAACAAAGAAAAAATCTGAGTCCCTCACCCATACTACTACAAGAATTGAACCCATGACATTCCTATCGGGGACTCAAATTTTGTCTTTGTATCACACTTAAAACAAACTGAATATTTCATCTTTCTTAAACTTTACCATCTTTTTTTCTTTATTAGTTCGATTTTTTATTTTCCTTTGTATCAGTTTCACCATCATAAACTGGAACCAGAACTAATAAACATGAAGCTGGCTCCATTTGAAAAATTCAACCTAAAACCTTATTTAAGTGATGACACTTGTAGTATCTGAACTGTTTCCCTGCATGTTTGTTTTTGAAGGGTCCACCGCACTTGATGATATCACAGTTGGCTCATTCATCCAGCTGTGTCCCACCGCCTGTGTGAATCCACACCTGTTTTACTGTCAGATTGCAACCGCTGATCATAAAACAAGGCTGCAACAGTTAATGGACCAGCTGCAGGAGTACTACGAAGCACTTGGAGAACAAGAACAAAGCATAACAAACCCAGCTGCTGGATTGAATTGTGCTGCAGTTTTTGAAGGTTAGTTTTTAATAAAGCCTAAGGCTTTGGGTCATCCACTCAGGTGTATAAATGGGTACTCACGACATACTGCTGGGGGTAACCCTGCAATGGACTAGCATCCTATCCAGGGTGGAGTAGCAATACTCTCAGTTGCTTCATGCTACAGAAACCGGGCTGAGCCCGGACACATGTCAGCCTCCTTGGCTCTTGTACGACTTACCTTTACCTTTACCAAGGTTTTGCGTCATCCTTTGTACATGTAAGATCCTGGGCCAGAAAATTGACTTTTAATGTTAGGGGCATCAAAATAGGTAATCTTATTATCCAAAAGTTACTGAAACTGCCAGTAAAAATGCAAAAATTTTCCAAAATTACAAGAATTAAATGTTGAAATATATTGCCCTTTAAAACTGAAAACTAACCTGTCGAGACATTCTTGAAAGAAAGCACTCTATCTTCTTAGATACTGTGAGGATATGTCCAAAACTTTACTGTGCAACGAATTCAACTGGGGCCACCCAGCGTTTTTTGGCCGATCAAAAGGCGAGTTCAGAGCAAAATGATTGGGGTTGCAGTTGCTTTCGGATAAATCACGATAGGGGTAAAAGTAAACTTCTGGTTTGAGTGGGAATCCGTGCAAAGGGCTACATGAATGTGCACTTCAATGCTTATTTTTAAGGCGAAATGATGTTATTTCGGTCAACAGCGAGGCAAGCAAACGGCAAGGGAAACAATTATTTACCAACTAGTGGTTGGTAATTTTGAAGACGAATGGACTCAATGCAAATATGTTTTACCGCACAAAGGCTGAGAATTTTGAATAAGAAACAAACAGGAGACAAATGTGTTTTGTTGACCGACAATGTTGAGGACAAAAGAGCCTCAAGACAAAAATGCTTCCGATGACGGGGACAAAAAGAGGGAACAAATAAAATAAATATCTCAAAGACCAAAATTTCTATGTGAGACTGAACTGTAACAATGTGTTGACAGTTGATGAAACGCAGTTTCTTGATCAGCAAACATATTTCGTGGCTAATAAGTTTTCAACCTGTAACATAAATTTGAACAGAATTATTCTCAGCCTTACAGTTTAATTACAGTTTTTCTGATCTTATTTATGTTGCGACCATAGTCAGAATATTTTGTTGTGGACGCGGCTGTCATTTGATAAATATGTACGTTGTCAGTCCGTTTCGTCTTCAAAATTCCCCGCCGTCATCTGGTAATGCATAATTGCACTGAATCCAATTCACCTTTAACATTCCTGGCAGTCATTCGGTAAACATTTGTGTTTAGCCCAATTCATCTGTAGCATTCATTAAATATATTTGCGTTGAGTCTGTTTCCTCTTCAATCCGGCCCGTCATTTGTGCTTCTTTCGTTGTAGTCTTCAAAATTACTGACTGACATTTGGAATTTTTTTATTTTTTCCCTTTTCATTTGTTTGCCTTGTCATTCATCGAAAGGAACAGCGTTTTGCCATGAGAGTAAGTGTTGAGGTTCACCTTCGCAAAACCCTTCATGTCAATTCCCACTCAAACTATTTTACCCCTATTGTGATTGGTCCAAAAGAAACTGCAACCCCGATTCTTTTGTGGCCCCTGATGGGTGGCCCCAGTTGAATTTGTTGCACTGTAATTGATACAGAGAACTCTAAGGTAGTGCCTGTAGGCATGTAGATTGCCAGAGGTTGGGCAAAGACTCCAGAATCATGGTCAAAGCATTTTTTTTAGGGTTGTGGTCAGTGGGGTGGGGTGGGGGGACTGTTGAAATGTCCATGTGTATTTTTGGGGTGGTGGGGGTGGGTTAAATCATGGGATTTACTTTTCACAGGGATAACATTTGACAAATTAACAGGCAGCTTACATTTAGTTCCTTTTTTCAGATGATGGTTTGTGGTATAGAGGAAGAATTAGCAAAGTTACTGACCAACAGTCAGTGGAGGTGTTTTATTTGGACTTCGGCAACCATGAGACAGTTCCTCTCAGCAAAGTAAAAGCTATTAATGCAGACTTGCTCCAGCTTGCCGCACAGGCTATCCCATGCAGCATACCGTCAATTTCACCTGTAAGCAGTACTGCATGGCCTGAAGTCACAGTGTCAAGATTCAATGGTCTTACACTGCACAAGAAATTACTTGCCAAAGTCATCAGCAAAGGTTAGAATTTTGTTATCCTGTATAAACTCCCTTTGACCCTTTCACTCCCAGAGTCAGTTATGGAGACATTTATGGTAGTTCTAACTTTTGAGTCTGTGGATGAAATCCTATGGTGTGACCATTCAAATGAAGCCTCATCAGCAGTACTATTTGTTTTGTAGGATTGAAAAAATTGAATTTAGGATTTTTCTTGAATTTTTACTTTGGCCACTACTAGGAGTGAAAGGGTTAACTGACACAACCAAACAGATGAATATCTTAAATAAAATGTAGAAAGCACCTCTGAAAGGCACTATTCAACAGTTTCCATTTGAATCCATAATCACAATATGTAGGATTTCATGCACTGAATCCTGAGTTGGAACTTCCCTATGTACAGTAAAGTGCAATCAACAGCACCACGGGAACTTACTGCTTGATAGCTTTCAAATGCATGGTCACATTTTCAGGTATCATCCACAGATACATTCTGAGAACCATCTTGTATGTAGCACAAGAAACATGCAGTACCACAGAAATATCCCCCCCCCCCCCCCCCACTCCAATTCTTTATGTTAACCTCTACAGACTCGAAAACTAACAGTCGTGTTACACAGCACATAATAAACAGTACCATAGGAAAGTATTGCTCTGCAGCTCTAATTTAATGATCAGACTTAAAATTGTCATGACATCAAAATGATTGCAGTACCTCATCTACACATGTTATCTCTTTCTGTTGAAATAGGAAGTGGTGCGAGTCTGCAGATTGACCTGTATGATACAACCAACTCATCTGTCGATGTAAACATTGGTGAGCAGCTTGTAAAAGAGGGACTGGCTAGCCTTGGATGTCCAAGCCCTGCTATACAAAACCTAGCTATTAAATCCCTGTCGGCCCTTGGAAGACCCAAACCAACTGCAAATGAGAAAGTGTATGTCACTACTGTGGAGTCACCTGGATGCTTTTATTGTCAAATCAGCAGTTCTGAAGAAAAGCTTTCTGCTCTAATGAGCGAGATTTCTGCTGTGTATGAATCCTTGCCCGCTAATGAGCTTGCTGTGGCCAGCATATCTGTGGGAGATGTTTGCTGTGCACAGTTTTCTGAAGACAACCAGTGGTATCGTGCTGTGGTGGAAGAGAACAATGACACTGCACTGACTGTGAGGTTCATTGACTATGGCAACACAGAAACATTGCCAGTTGAAAGAACAAAGGTGCTTAAGGATGCCTTCTTCAGCAAACCACCCCTGGCAATCAAGTGCAGTCTTCATGATGTCCAACCTTTTGCTGGTCAAACATGGACAGAAGAAGCATCTACTTTCTTTGAACAACTTACTTCTGAAAAGGAGCTGGATGCCAAGTTTGTGTCACTTACAGAGCCATTTCATATTCAGCTAAGTGATAGCGGTACAGATATTGGACAGAAACTTGTCAAGACAAAGCTAGCTGCAGCACAGCCAGGCTCTCCAGGCAAATCTTCAAGTGAGGACTATCCAAAGCCTGTCATAGAATGTGGTGAGATGTATGATGTATGCATTACTCACATCTCTTCCCCTGGAAAGTTTTACTGCCAGTTGGTGAAGCTGAGTGATCAGCTTGAAGGAAGTAAGTCATAACCGTAGTCAAACCTTTTCCTAACACTGTCACTGAAGGGACATGACTAATACTCTATATTATAGGGGTGCCTTGAGTACAAAAGTAGAGTTAATATGAATTTTGGAGTGTTCTGGACTGGAAGAACTGTTCATAATTAAGAGGCATCCATAATATTGTAGAGGTGTTGATTAGCAGAGTTTTGACTGTCACTTAAGTCTGGGCCTAGTACAGTTTCTAAGTTGGCATGGCCATCATTAGATTTTGAGTTACTAAACAGTTATTGAACCAAAACTAGCAGAATTTACCATACGTTTGATGCCCTTAATTTCCTTTTTTTCGTTGTTTCCCTTATTTATCTTGAGAGAATCCTTCTATTTAATGATTTGAAAACTAGCTTAAAGAAGTGAATTTGCAAAACTTCACACCTTACCTAGCTAAAAAGGAATTTGAACAGAGCAGGAACATGGGATATGTCAATCTCAGTTTAATGGCTTTCTGCTCATTATGAACTCATAAAATACCGGTAGTAAGCTTAGTTTCTTTTAAACTTAACCCTGCTAGTTAAAATGTCAGCATAAAAGTTGACATCTTCAAAGAGCCTGCTTGTTTTACAATCTTACTCACTGGGCAAAACATTCTACATCTAGTTGACATGTATATATTATAATAACTTTGTTTACCACCAAGTTATCAGAAAGTTCTATCATAAGCTTCAAACACAGCTAGTGCAACTGGAAAATTTTCAAGCCATAGGATTTCATGGTAACGATCGTTTCCAGTACCATGTCGTTACTGTGTTCTTAAAATAACAGAACCGAAAAATAGTTTCCCATCGACATATTCAGCCTTACAAGTCAAAATTCACTTCATATGAGTTTTTTTCCACTCTGATTTTTAACTGGTAGAGCAATTCTTTTGTTCTGACTCTGCTTATATGCGAACTGAAAGATTGCTTAGCGAGCTCTTGTCCGCCATTTTGTATCATTCCCAAAGTGCATTGCGTGGTACTGGTGACACGTCTTTCTTCCGCCATCTTTTTGACAATCAACAGTGGATTATTAAGGCTTCCTGTTCCAGTGCACACAAGAAGAAAAAATACGACTCTGTAAGCTTGAAAACATTAAGGAGGTGATCCTTTAGTGATGATTTCGCTGTGGAAACTGATTTCCAAGGCCAAATCTCGTTGTTGAAATGCCAGATTTGTACCGAACATATGCTTCTTTATAGTTCGATTTTTTCAAGCATTTTGTCCATTTCCTTTTCTGTTTTCAATGGCAATTTTCTTTTTTATTTCTGACATTGCCTTTCTGATCCATCTTACTTTATTAGACAGCTTGTAAAATAAGAGCTAAATAAAAGCTTATCAAAGTATACATTGAAGTTCTATTTTTCAAGTACTTACATTTAGTTTAACAACATGTTTATTAAAATCAACAATATTAAAAATGAGTTCCCGTGAAAATTCATGGAACCAAAAAATAGTTACAGATAGGTTCCCATGATCTGTGGGCACGGAACTGAAAAATTGTTTTCCATGGGATTTGAAATCCTAGGGCTTGAAATTTTGTGTGTAGCAATTTTTACGTTGGATAAAAAGTATCCATTTTTGAATAATCATGGCCTGACAATCGCAATTGACAATATTCAATATAGATGAAAGTTATGAAGCCTTTGGCTTTTGGGCAGTCTCCCCAAACCCTCTTGTGAAACCAGAAAGACATTTAAAGGGTTAACCACACCAAAACACTTCACTAGACCCAGGTTCTTTCCTCAGCTTACTTTGCTGTCAAAACAAGTTCTTGCATAACGTACATTTTAGGATTTGGAAGAGAAATGTGGTAATTAAATTTCCCTTCATGTGGATTTTATCATACAGGAGCTTGCAAGACATTAATTTTTATTGGAAACTTTCTGGACAACCTGAAAACTGTACTTATGACCTTATTTGTTTTCTTTTGCTTATCTTTCCAGTGATGAATGACTTGAATGACCAATACTACCAGCTGTCTGAAACAGAAGGCTGTTTGGTCTCACCATCAGTTGGTCAGCCTTGTATAGCACTGTATGAAGAGATGTGGTACAGAGCCAAGGTTCAAAATCTCTCCGTGAATGACATAACTGTGCATTACGTGGACTATGGAAATGATGAGACTCTGAAACCTTCTGCGGTTAAACAGATCAACCCAACATTCTTGAAAATACCTAAGGTTGCTGTTGAATGCTCCATAGATTTGAACCGAGATGAGTGGTCAGAGGAAGCCACTACCCTCTTTGAGCAACTGACGGGTGAAAACCAGCTGATTGTAAAGATTGTTAGTCAGCAGGGTGACAGATATCAGGTCAAGGTGTTTGATAAGGATGCATGTTGTATCAGTGGAGAAGTGTTTAACATTATTCCAGGATTAGGTATTGGTCTTACTTTTTATATTAATATGTAAAGAAGTTGCTTTCTTAGCTGTGTGAGTGTCCTGTGGATGCCTGGTTTTAAAAGGAATACTGGAATAGTGTACGCCAGCTTTTTCAGCTTATGGAAGAGCTTGCCTCCAGGATCCTCAAAATCCTTGGTTTTTCCATGCAAGTATAAATGTGCAGTGCATTTTCTTGATTTTCTCCTAAATGATACCTCTCTGGCTAAAATGTTGGTTGGTCTCGCTAACACCTACCCTTATACAAACTTACAAAATCAGGGAATTTTCAAGGTAAATCATCTATTGTGATGTACCACCAAATTCTCCAGACCAGCATCAAAAGAAGTGTTCGGCATTCATTAAGGAGAACTGGTATTTTGAAATTTTGAATGGGAGAAAATGAACAGTTTTGGAGACATTTGAGTAGTAAGTTCAGGGCTCGAAATAACGGCCGGTCAACAGACAATGTCTGGACTGATTGGTGAGTTGACCGGTCAACCTTTCGTCTTGCCGGTCATGCTGTCGGGTCACATTCGATCGTATTGAAAATGAAATAGATTATATACTAAAATTTCCATGCTCTTCAGTTGTTTCAATTGTTATCGTTATGTAGCGAGTTGCTGTGTATTGCGGAACTTTGATCTGAAATCTTGGGTGAAATGCAATTAGAACCGTTGTTTACAATTCACGCACTGAAACAGACATCGGGGTTGATGCACTTGCGGTCACAAAATTCACTTTTATTAGTTAATTTTCAAGTTTTGTATTTCTCCCTGCATAGAGCTGTTTTCAATTGAGTGTCGAAAGTAATGTTGTGTTTGCTTTGGTTTTGCTTTACTTTGCTTTCTGATTGGTTAAAAAAGCTTGTGCCACTTTCTCAGCCAATCAGACGAAAAACAAAAACCAATCGTCACTTGCCTGCACGCGTTTTCCCGCGCTAAACGCTAATTACTTGTACTTGCTTCGATTTCTGATTGGTTTATTTTGTGTTTTGTTTCTTCTGTGATTGGTTTGAGTAATTACTTTGGTTTTGGTTTTACGACACTCATTTGAAAACCGCTCTATAAAGTAATTCCTCAGCCCAGAATAAATATAATCAAAGTATAATGCAAAGGAATTATACTAAAGTAAAACCAATAATTATTCCACTCTTCGCAAGTTTATCGATGTGTTATCTGTTGTGTGCGTAAAATAAACGTAAAAGGTTATACAATGACAAACATACGTGAACCTGAATGGACAAACATTCCACTGTTTGCCAGCTATTATTGGCCTACAGAGTTAACACGAAATGAAAATCATTAAAACAACAACTGGTTCCATTGTGATTGTCATTCACCATAGAACGTGTTACAAAAAAATCTAAACATACGTATGTACGCACACGTCACGTCACGGAAACCCGCGCAGCATGCAAATAATCATATGCTTAAACTTCTTTGATTCTATCCAGTGCATCGTAATGTTCCCGAGTGATGTAATCGAAGTCTTCTTGTGTGAAGTTATGCCCTCGAATACCTAAAAGTACTTTACTGTTAGTGTACTTCAACAGCTCAACAACACAATGTACGGAGAGAGCTTCTCGGTTGTGTGCCACACACAAAAGCTTGAGATGTTTGTGTTGCTTAAAGGAAGATATTTCGTAACTTTCCTGAGAAATTTCTTGGCAGTTGTCAATAAATAACATTTCTAGAACGACTTTTTTGGTTCATGGACCCCTGTTTAAAGAGTTATTTATGTTATAAGTTTGACCGGTCAGAAACGGCACGTGACCAAGCTAAAATGAACTTGGCCGGTCATCGTGTCCGGAGACTCTTCAGAAATTATTTCGAGCCCTGCAGTTGTCAACAGTTTTGTCTTGATGAACCACCAAATTCCCCTTACTAACATGAAGAGAAACAAGGGCATGAACTGAAAAATGAGGAATGAACAGTTGGAGCAACACAGAGCTTGTAAACATTCTAGTTATATTACTTCTGCCTATCTAGTCACTATATTTAACATATTAATTGACTGTATCTTAGGTCTCTTCTCAATTAATAGTATCTTGACAAAACACACAACAGTTCACAATATCCCTTTTGCTGACTTTTCATTCCTGCTGTACCTGACATAAAGCTAATCACAGTATGGTGTTAAATCTGCGTGTGCTTTCTTTCTACTGTATACAATGTTAAAACATTGACTGCAAAGCATGGTATGAAAACTACAGTGTATACACTGATAACATGTTGTTTTGCTCTACGCTGCATTGTGTGAAACATCGTTGCTACCTCGTCTCTATCCTCGTTTCTATTGTGATGTTAAATGCCTTGACTAGCTTTTGCTGCTTGCAGGTTGCTAAAGATAGAAGACTTATTTTGTAACCAGTGCTAAAACTACAATGTAAAAGTAAATATTTTAAATCCTTTACCATGTTTGTTGTAAATAATCCACATATATGCTGGTTGTTACTACAACTATAAGGTCTACACTTATATCTGACTGTACTTTTCTCCCTTAAAACTACATGCTGTCCATGGCAGTTGAAGGGCAGTTGGAAACGTCTACATTTTAAGAGTGTGCTTTTAAAACCCTTTACCTCTTTATCTGTGTATTTAATCGGTAGAGCTGAATTGCATTACAGCTAATGTAAACCATGTGTGTTCTTAATAACCTTTGCTGCACACTTGTACAGCCACATGTTCTGCACTTTACTCCCCACTCTACTCCTTTTAAACTCTGTTCTCTCTATTGCAGTTGTTTGACAGTCACAATTTTACTTGGTTTTAGGAAGTATAAAAACTAGTGGATGTTCTTTTTAGTAATCCTTCTACATTAAACATACATGTAACTTGAACTACTGTCCTTAATGGATTGTCTGTATTAAATAGTATGAAGTCCAAGGCTGTTGCCTTAGAGGAGCCTGGAATCCCTGGATAAGAAAAAGTAGTCATGGGCACCTAATTTTATTAGCGAGGCAAGGGAAACCTAAATGTTATTTGACAGCATAGGCATCTAACTTCTGAGTGCTGGGCTCCTTGGCAACAGACTTGATCAGTTGCCTGACTGATATGGGTTAATGGAGATTCCTTTTCTTTATTTCTAACTCAGTTCAAGAAACAGTTGAAGAAAAGCCAACTTTAAAGCAAGTGGCCTTCTACCCAGGCCAAACAGAGGATGCCTATGTTGTTCACGCTGCAAGCTCACAGGAGTTTTACATTCAGTTGTCAAAAACACATCATGAGCTTGTACAAATGATGGCTGAGATTTCTGAAGTATACTCTGGCCTTTCTGATGATGTGCGTCCTGAGGACCTGGTGGTTGGCACACCTCTGTGTGCCCTTTTTGCTGAGGATGGGGAGTGGTATAGAGCAGTTATAGAAGGCATACCTTCTGAGTTTGAGGTTAGGGTTCGGTACATTGATTATGGGAACAGCGATGTGGTTCTTCTGTCAGATGTTCGACAGTTGAGCAAAAGGTTTTATGACCTTCCAGTGCAAGCGGTCCACTGCTGTCTTGATTTTCAGCTAGACTTGGAGTCTCTTCATCAAAGGGTGGATGATAAAGAACTAAAGGCAACATTTCTGTCATTAGAAAATGGAACATGGAAAGTCAGTTTATCAGATGGGGTTGAAAGGATGCCAGAGGACACAGCTCAAATTGTAAAGATAAATGAATACCTTCAGCCTGGAATCTTACCAGAGATGAAAGACCGAGTGTATGTCTGCCATGTGGTTAGTCCAGATGAATTCTATGTGCAGTTTGAATCAGCTCTGAATGATTTGTCACTTCTGAGTGGACAGATCAGTCAATTCTACACACACTTGGCACCCTCTGCGTATGTGTTAAATGATCCTTGCCCTGGAATGTCATGCTGTGCAAGATTTAGTCAGGATGGTGACTGGTACAGGGGGAAAATCAAAGGTGTGATATCCCCTGGGGCAAATGTGCAATTTATTGATTATGGAAATGAAGAATTAGTACCATTCCATTTCATAAAGGATCCTGACAAAAAATTCATGCAGTTACCTCAGCAAGCCATTCTGTGTGGTCTTGATGCAACTAAAGACATTTGGTCTGCACAGGAAATTAACATTTTCAAGACTGTTGCCCTTGACAAGTCTTTTGAAGCCAGATTTATTATCCGTGATGGAAAGAGGTGGAGGGTTTGTTTAGAAAGCGCAGGGGTATCCATTGTTGACATGTTTATGACTGAGGATGCTACAAGTCAACAAGCAGAGAGAGAAGTGTCAACCATGCAAACAAGGAGTTACACACAACAAGAACTGTTATCTGGCCAAATCGAAGAGGTGTTTGTAAGCCATGTGACAGAATCTGGTGACTTTTACATCCAGTTGTCAAAAACATCGCCAGACCTGGGGACCCTGGAAATCTTGGTTAGTGAGACGTATGACCAGCTTGGACCCACTGAAGAAGCCGTGGAAATGTGTTTTGTGGACTCCCTCTGCTGTGCAAAGTTTAGTCAAGATTTCAAGTGGTACAGAGCCCTTGTCACAAAAGTGTTTTCTGATACTGAGGTGGAGGTCCTGTTTGTCGACTATGGCAACACAGACACTGTCAAAGTGGAAACAGTGAAGCAAGTTAAGCCTGCACTATTGGCTTTTCCAGTGCAAGCAGTCAAGTGTCGCCTTGAGGGGTCTAAAGAAGTTTGGAGTGAGAGCGATGTTGAGCAGTTTGAAGCCAGTGTTATTGATAAGCCACTGCATGTAACATTCACCAGACAGGAGGGTGATACTTGGTTTGTGACCATACAAGAGCTTGATATGTTTGCATCCAAAACAACTCCAAAAGTGAAGTCTTTCTCCAAGGAGGTGTTTGATTGTAATGAGCGAGAAAATGCTTACTTTGTGTATGCAGATTCTCCTGATTGCATCTGGCTACAGCCGGAAAGAACTGGAGATGCGCTACTTGAACTGATGGACCAGATTGCCAATGACATTACAGGTCAAACAATGGACAAGTCTCAAGTGCACCCAGGAGTACCTTGCCTTGGGCAGTTTACAGATAATGATGTATGGCATCGCGCCCAGATTTTAGCTGTACAAGGCAGCACCAGTGCAACTGTGTTCTATGTAGATTATGGCAATTCTGAGACCCTTCCTGTGGACAGGTTGCAGCCCATTAGTGACGCTCACCTCAAACTACCAGCGCAAGCAATCCATTGTCGCATGGCTGATGTACAAGGTGTGGAACCCAGCAAAGTAACAAATTACCTTAATGAGGTTCTCCTTGACAAAGTTTTGGGAGTTGAAGTAGAAGATCAACATCCTGATGGTTCTTACACAGTTAAAGTTTATGAAGCTGGTGCTGAGCAGTCAGTAAACAAAGAGTTAGTTTGTGAGTGTCTTGGGGATACTTCTCTTCTGGAAGAGACTACCTTCGAACAAGCAACTCCACCACGACTGGGGGCAGCTCAAGAGAAAAGGGCATTTAGGCTTCCAAAACTCGAGCCAGGCAGCAAAGTACCAGTTAGTTTTGTTTCTGCGTTCCTGCCAGTTGAGATGCAGTTATTGCTGACAGAAAGAATTGAAGAACGTAATCAGCTAAGTTACAGAATGACTTCCTTGTATGAATCCCTTGGAGACAGTGAGGTTGAACTTGAAAATCTGGAGGTTGGAGTCTTGTGCTGTGTGCATTTTTCTTCTGAACAAGAAGAAACCAAGAAGTGGTGCAGAGGTGAAATAATCAGTATTTCTGCAGATGAGACAGCTACTGTAAAACTTGTAGACTATGGCACACATGAGAAGATCCCAATTACAAAGTTGAAATGTCTGAAAGATGAACTCTTGCAAATACCTGTTTTTGTCATGGAGTGCAGCTTAGCAAATGTTTTCCCAAGTTCTGATAACGGCCAGTGGTCACAAGAGTGTTTGATTGTCTTGGAATCTATGTGCCGGTCTAAAACATTGGTTGCAGAGATAACACAATTTTCTGGAGACTTGGTTGAGTTGGTCTTATATGATGAGAGTGGGAAATCTGTCAATCAGAAGCTAGTTGATTTGGGATTTGCTAAGGCAAGTGATATCCAGGAAGATTTATCCAGAGAACTGCCAAGTTTTAAGTGGCCAGAGTTACAGGTTGGACAATGCATAGAAGTATATTTGATGGCAGTCAAAGACTTAAAGTCAATTCAGGTGCAGTTTGCTGACTCTGAAGCAGACTTAACCAAGATGAGAGAGCAGCTTACTTCAGTTTACTCCACTTTGGGTGAAGCAGAAGAGGTTTTT
This sequence comes from Siderastrea siderea, assembly GCA_964030785.1. NCBI lineage: Eukaryota > Metazoa > Cnidaria > Anthozoa > Scleractinia > Rhizangiidae > Siderastrea > Siderastrea siderea. Next base: position 42,180,580 of record OZ034978.1, on the reverse strand, counting down.
GGAAATCCTAGGGTAGGACAAGCTTGTTGTGCCCAGTTTGCAGATGATGAAGAATGGTACCGGGCTGTTGTGACTTGTGTGTCTGATGCAGGAGTGGAGGTAAAGTTTGTAGATTACGGTAACATGGATGTAGCACTCACAATCAAGCAACTGAAAGAAGAGTTTTATGTTCTGCCAGTCCAGTGTTTTGAATGCAGCCTCAATGGTGTTGCACAAGCATCCGATATCAGTGAAGCAGAAGTTGCAGCTAAATTGCTTGAACTGTGTGATGGTAAACAGCTGACAGCCGAAGTCACCAGTGTCTCAGGAGATTCTGTCGTGGTTAACTTGCTTGATGTATCAGGAGAAACAAAAGAGTCTGTTGGAGATATTCTTATAAAACTGGGACATGCAGTGTGTCAACCTACACCACAAGAAGTACCCAGGCGGGTTTCGGTTAGTGAAGAGGGGAAAGTAGTCTACAAATATCCTGAACCTGGAGATATTCTTAGTGTGAGCTTGATATCAGTGAACTCCCCAAGTGACTTTTGTTGCCAGCTTCAACAAGACTCTACATCAGAGCTCATGTCACTGTCGGAAAAGATTGAACTGTTCTACCAGTCCCTTGGGGAAAATGACCTGAGGCTACTTTGCCTTCAAGCTGGAGACATATGCTGTGCAAAGTTTACGGATGATGACAAGTGGTATAGGTCACAAGTTAATAAAGTGTGTTCTGACGGACAAGTATGTGTGAGATCAGTGGATTATTCCAAACAGGAGACTCTAACATTGAACAGGATCAAGAAACTAGAAGCAGAGTTCACTATTTCACCAGTTGGGACTATTAACTGCAGTCTTAGTAACATTGAACCCCCACACAAATACTATGGAGAGGAGTGGAGCAGCGAAGCAGTAGGACGATTTAAGGAACTTTGTGAGGGCAAAGATCTTAAGGTCAAGGTTAAAGAAAAACATGGTAATCTCACTCATGTGCAGCTGCTGGATTCTGAAGGTTTGTCATTAGCCGATCAGCTGCTAGCCGAAGGGTTGGCCGTCGAGACTAAACCACCACTGACATTGTCGCCTGTGAAAGATACACTGAAGCAAGTGGAAACAGGCCTTGAGCAGAGTTCAGAAGAAGAAGTCTTTCAAGAAGCTGAAACAGGTATTGAAGGAGTGGATGAATTAGCAAAGGAGGAAGATAATGAAGAGGATGAAGAAGAAGAATTTCATGATAGTAGTGATCAGATCAGTGATGACACTAATGAAAAAAGGGAGATTTTAGTAAACCTTGGGGATGAAGAAAAAGTTGTATCACAGACAATTGAAAGTTCACTGGAAGGAAAAGATCAAGCCATGGAAGATACAGGGGTCCAAGAGGATGGTATGAAAGAAGAGGGTGGTGAAAGTTCACTGGAAAGAAAAGATCAAGACCTGGAAGATACAGGAGTCCAAGGGGATGGAATGAAAGTAGAGGGTGGTGAAAGTTCACTGGAGAGAAAAGATCAAGCCATGGAAGATACAGGAGTCCAAGAGAATGGAATGAAAGTAGAGGGTGGTGAAAGTTCACTGGAAAGAAAAGATCAAGCCATGGAAGGTACAGGAGTCCAAGGGGATGGTATAGAAAAAGAGGGTGGTGAAAGTTCACTGGAAAGAAAAGATCAAGACCTGGAAGATACGGGAGTCCAAGAGGATGGTATGAAAGCAGAGGGTGATGAAAGTGCACAGATTGTGGAAGATGCTGTGGAAGAAAAGCCAAGTCCTGAAACTGAAGAACAGCAGGAGGATGGCCACGGAAAAGAAGAAGATAAAGCCTTAAAGAAGTTAGACTCTGAAATTGGTCACGGAGAGGACAAAGAAAACATGAAGGAACAAAGCATTGAGAGGGGGGATGTGTTGAAGAATGTTCAATGTCAGGTAGAAGAAGGAGCTGAAGTTGCAAACAGTGTCAAAATTGCTGAAGGATCAGAGATAACACGGGAAGAAAGTAAACAAGAATTGAAGACAGAAGAAAGTCTTGTGACTGATGTTGAACCTGAACGAAAAAAAGAAGATGAGAGAGAAGCAGATGTTTTAATCAGTTCGGAGACTGTTAGAGAAGAACCTGAAGAAACAAAGGTAGTAGAAGATTCTGCTTCTCCTAATGTGGCAAAAGAGAAGGATGGGGATATAGAGAAGGAAACAAATGAAGGGGGTAGTTCTGAAGATGCTACAGAAACAAAAGAAGAGTCACATGTGGAAGGTTCTGCAACTACTTACATGCTAGAACAAAAGGGGGAAGAAAAGGAGCAAGAAACAAACAATGTAGACAGTTGTGAAACTGCTGTAGGAGGGGCTGAAGAATCAAAAACAGGAGAAAGTCCTCTAGCTGCTGCTGATTTTGAAGAGATGGGTGACAGTGCAGAGAAACAAATAAATGAGAGGGACAGTGTTGAGGAGCAAGAGGAGCCTAAGATGGAAGACGTTCCTGTCACTGCTGCTGATTCTCAAGAAAGGGGTGATAGTGCAGAGAAACAAATAAATGAGAGGGACAGTGTTGAGGAGCAAGAGGAGCCTAAGATGGAAGAAGTTTCTGTCACTGCTGCCGATTCTCAAAGGAAGGGTGAGAGTACCGAAAAGGAAACAGACCAAGCAGAAAGTTGTGAAATTGCTGGAGAAGAGCGAGGAGAAAGTCTTATTACTGCTAGTGTGTCTGAACAGAAAGAAGAAAGTCTTGTTACTGCTAGTGCACCTGAACAGATAGAAGAAAATTTTGTTACTGCTAGTGTGTCTGAACAGAAGGAAGAAAATCTTGTTACAGCTGGTGTGTCTGAAGAGAAAGAAGAAGTAGAGGAGCAGAGCAATGAATTGCCTGAAGATCGGGAACATGTGACTGAAGCATTCTCTGAGGAGGAATTGACAGGTAGGCCTCCAGGGAATGTTTTGGCATCTTCAAAACAGTCACATAATGGGAAGTTAGTGGTATAGCACTACTCAGGCATACGTAGTGTCATATTTATTCTAACTAGAGGCCTTTTATGGTGAAATATGGCAAGTGACAGGGCATTGAACAGTGACATGATCAAAGTGAGGTGACAGACGACAAGACTGCTGTTGCAAAATTGTGACAGGACAAAAAGACGCAAAACCACTGGTCAAAATCCGCACATGGACTTCCTAACTACCCTTAACTGGGACACAGCGGACATGTATACACCCTCTAAAAGGGTGGGCGAGGGGCTTCTTACAAGCCAGGGGTACTGTGATAATTTAAGGTTTGCCCTATCAAGTCCACAGCGTGCTTACCAATTTATTGTCCACCAAAAGCTTTGCAATTTTTGGCTGGTGTGCTGCAGTTACAGACTTGTCTATAATATATATGATCAGGGCTTGTTACAGAATATTTAACATTGGGCAATTTTAGTTCAGTTTTGTCAAAAAAATAGTTTTCCATGGGACACCAGATGAAACTGTGGCTTAAGGCTGGTCTGACCTACTGGAGTCCTCTGACAATTTTAACAACAGCTGAACGTCTCAAACAATAGACAACAGGCAAACAATAGGAACTACAGGTTATAGGGGCCAATGAAAATAGAGGTCTGTCAAGGTACAGGATTACTGACAGATTTGGCACTGTACTGCAAGCGTACTTGTTCATACTGATTGTCATCACTTGTTTATTTTCTCAGGGAAGACTTCTTCATCAGGTCCCAGTAGTATTGTCTTGGTTAATATATTGGTGTTCATTCCTCTGTTCTAACAACACCTAAAGTTTTAACCCTTACATTAAGAAAGCGATTCACATCTGCTTTCTCCTAGCAATATAGATACACTTACTGTCTACTCAGAAATATGGAGAGAGTAAAGAACAAGTCATGTCATGTCAGGAAGGGCTTGTTGTCTTCATCTGCCTCCAAATTCTAACTATTAACATTGATTTTCTTTTGACAGTATTACTACATTCTCAAGCAGACAGGTGATGAAAATAAAATACACCTCAGGCATATCCTCATCATGCACAAGCAAATTCTTAGCGCTAAGATTAAAACAGATAGCAATCTTTTGGGAGAGTTCATATTTTGAGCGTGGTGTTCTGTTCTCTCAAGCAGACAGGTGATGAAAATAAAATACACCTCAGGCATATCCTCATCATGCACAAGCAAATTCTTAGCGCTAAGATTAAAACAGATAGCAATCTTTTGGGAGAGTTCATATTTTGAGCTTGTTGTTCTGTTCTTCAAACAGCAATCACAGACGGTGCTGAGGATGAAGGTGCAGCGGATGAAAACAGTGATGAAGAAAGGGTAAGTTCTGCAAGTCCTGCATACCAACCACCTTCCAGCCCTGCAGTGTTTATACAACCAGGCGGAGAGGTGCAGTTTATGAAGGATCAGTCACCCGGCAAGGAGACCCAGGAAAATGATGTAGGATAGGAAGTGTAGGGAATTTTGATAACATTGACGGTTACCCTTTGACTCCTTGAAAGCTACTCAAAAACCAGTTTGAGGTAACAGGTTAAGAAGTAATGTCAAACACAAAAGAGTGTGTTCACAGTTTGTCAGTTTACTGAGACAAGTTGCATAAACCTTTGCAGTGCAGAAAAAAGAGAAAGTTTCAAGTCCAAGATTCTGATTGCAAACTTAACTGATCGTAGCTGGCATACTTTCTTCAGTGTCCTTCAATGAGACATGTGTTTTGTTTTGTAAAATGAGTTGGCTTAAAATGTCCCGAAATTTGCAAAAAAAATATCAGGGCATTCAAGAAGCATCGAAAACGAAAACGATTATGGAAGCATGTTTTTGCAACTGTCTGTGGACAATCATAGATGTTTGATATATAGCATGCTGAAACTAACATTGGCGGAACACAAGGGGGGATTGAGTCCTGAGACACTGGCCTGTTTTCCTTTGTTTAAACTTAATGACATGCTTATGAGTTCAAAAAGATAGTACTACAGAGGTTAGGAGGAACAACTTGTAGCAACTGCAGATCGTATAACTTAGAGATTAGTTTTGTTTTATTGTCTAGCTCGAGAAGCAGTAAGTTGGATCACTTCTTTTACATATGTAGCAAGGAAGAGCTGTGATGCTTACTCTGCTGTTTTGTCCTTACATCAAACACAACAAAGTGAAAGCTTAGGGATGATGGTGTTCAACACATTATTTTTCTAGTAACCTTAACAAAGTCTTCCATCAGGCTTTTCAAACATTTTCAAATATCAAGCACAAGAGAGTAATAACTTGTGCTTGATACACGTCAATAAGCTTATTATTTTGCGTGGATCAGTGCATGGATCATTGAAGTGAGCAACTCAGTATTTAAAAGTGAACTTAGCATGATTTTCTATCACATGTACAAGCAAGTTTTTGTTGAAAACTATGTAGGTAAACAGAACTGCATTGAAAGCTTGGGAAAATAGATTCATAGTGAAATAATACAATTTTGTGCCTTGTAGAAAAAAGTTTTCACTTGATTGGAATAAAATTGTTAATTAAGAAGTCATAATCACATGAATTAAATTTAGAGTTGTAGGTTTGTTGGAATGATCAATTTAATAATTATATGTCATAAAACTGACTCCAGGTCTTAGATGTAACACGGTTGTTATAGTTTAGAAGATTTTGTTCTTGGATCTTTGCCATATTGATTAGAGTGTGGATGTTTTAGCAAGTCCTTTTTGCCAGGATAGCTACTGAATAGTTATTTTGGAATTTGGTTTTTGTTAAAACCTCCAATCATCACTCCTTATTTTCTTGTGCTTATTACAGGTGCCTGTAATATTTGCCTTGTCAAAAAATGTAATAAAACGTTAATTGTTAACATTCAACTAACTTTGTTAATTGTTTTGTTGTCAGCTATGAAAGCATGACTTTCTATCTTTGGAAAGAATCATCCCTTTGTGCGATTCCTTTTTTATTTTATTTTATTTTTTTTTTCCAAATTGAGATTGCATTGACGACTTCAATTCTGTGCCCAACACATTGCTACAAATTACTCTTAGTTTTTCCCTTTGAGTTTATGGCCATAGGATACTTTCACTTTGCACCCTGAGGAGAATGTCTTTCTTTAATGTCTTTCTTTTCCAAACTAATATATTTAACTCTTTTTTTTTGTTTGTATTTCCCTCTATACACTCTTGTAATGGTTTGTCCTTCTAACAACTTTTGTTGTTTGTTTGCTTGCTCATTTGTGATTCCCTTTTCTAATAACAAACATTACTTTGACTTTTTACCCACAATTATTGGGGAGGGATCCTAATGGAGAAGGAAACAGTACAAAATTTGATATTCAAAGGGGTCTTGTTATGAAAGAGTTCAAAGGGTGGGGCTTACACTTTTCTCTCCTACATTCTAGAATCAGTTTTGTTGGTTCTAACTTTGGAATGTGTGGATTCATAAGTGTAACGATTCAAGTGAAAGATCTTTAGCATTAATTTACCGCTCTTCATCAAAAATTGGGAAATGAGTGTAGGTTTGATCTTGGCTGCCTCTATGGATTTAAACAAGACACTGCAGTTTTCTCTATTATTGGCATTCCAGAACTTGATAGTGTTAAAGTCACCTTGGCTGACACATGAAGGCTTTTGCAGGAAGCACAACAATTTTGTTCCAAAGCGTATTTCTTTGCTGAGACTAATATTATTCACAAACATTTAACTGAAATTGGATATTTCCTACTTGCTTCAATTAGGTTCATCAACAATTCTCTTTCGTTTGGTATATGTAAACTTAAATTTCACCAAATGAATTCACATTTCATACAGTGGGTTACCAGCAATACTATTGTTCTTTCTTCTTTATTTACCTTGTTTTTCAAACAATCACCAGGGGGCTGGGGGGCATTATACTTTTAACTCCTAACACCCATATTTGGAAAATTGCTTAGGAGAGAAATACTTTTAATTTAAATTAGGTGCCACAATTTGAACTCCACTCTCGAGTGCCTACAGCTTTCATAGCTTCCTTCTTCCTTAATTGTAATGGCCAATTCAAACCTTGTTCTCTGTAGAGTTATAAGTTGGGATGCAATTAAGAGAATAACCAGTCTTGGTCCCTTTTATTTAGGCATTTGTAGAAATGCAGCTCGGGAATTTTTGTTTGGAAATGGTGACAAAAGCAGTCTGGCAATTCTGTTGCAGTGGATAAAATTGACCTGAAATTATTAAGAGAACTCTGTGTACAAGGAGGGGCATCACATTGCTTTTCTGAGACTCTTTCATCACTAAATACCTATATGTTTATGTAAATTAATGTACAGTTTTATCTAGATTTTATTATGCAAATTTTATTGCAAACAAATTCTGCAGCCCAGCCTGAACTGTCTACCAAAACTTAGCAAATGTCAACCAAATCCTGCCTGTGGCTGCCATACTATAGCTATGGAATTACTGCACTTGTGCTGATTTGAGTTGCAAAATAGCAACAGCATTGCTAAACTTCCTAGACTGCAGTGTCTTGTGTAAGGTTTATTCCATTTAATTATTCCATTGGGCATAAATGAGATCAATTGCTGTGGTAATAAATCATGGCTTACTGACTAAGCGAATACAGACAGTCACATGACAACATTGCTTGGAAGAACTTAGCAATTTCTGAGGCAAGATATCAGCTCACTGTCAACAGTGCCCAAGGTTGAATGTGGAAAAATAATTACCCAGAAAATTGTTCAGCAAAATTATAAAAGAAAACAGCCCCATGAAAAAGTTGTGTTTTGATACCTTTGAATGATCACGATGTAAGGATTTCACCCACAGACATAAAACTGCCCTCTACAGCACAACAGCATCACAGTGGTGCTGAATAGCTGTCATGCAAATGGTCATAGTTTAGGATTTCATCCACGTTCTTGGAAGTAAGACCTTCCTTTTACAGCATGTTAAGAGGTGTTACAGGAATTTCATTTTGGTGTTCACACTTTAGGATTTGATCCAGACTCAAAACAGAGACTCAAGTGGTGCAACAAATTAAGAATCACAGCAAAGTAGTCCTCGATAGCTTTTCATTTGATGGTCATACTTGAGTATTCATACAAAGCACTTTCCCTAAAAGTAAGAACCCCTTTTACACAAACAGCACCACCAAGAAGAAGTACTCAACAGCTTTCTTAGTTGAGGTTCTTTCAGATAGTAAAAAGTTGAACCACATCATGTGAATGGAGGTTTGACACATTCAAGCTGTCCAAGAGTTTGCAGTGCTGCACGGCATACCTTTGCCACTTGCACTAAGGGTTTGATTACTTTAATGTGAAACCTTTTCACAACTTTTCGGTGGGATCTGTGGCCAGTTGAAACAAAGAACTGTGAGAGGCGGAGTTGTCAAGTTCCACATTTCAGACTTTAACGACTTCTTAGATTTGATTGGTCAGTTTAAACAGAAGTTATTAACAAATTGTCAAAAACTAATCAAATTTTTGTCCAAGTGGCAATGGTATGGTAGTCACATGGGTTAATACTTTTCAGTTCCAGCTCTTGTTCAGGACGAAAAAACACTTTGTGTTATGAGAGATTTTTCAGGTAGAAAGTAGAATCCTCTATAGTTAGAAAATATCGCTAAACTTTGTGATCGTGAAACAAATCATATACTTAGGTGTTTTAACATGCTGCCAGAACAAAGCATTTGGAATACGAAATTAGCTTTAGGTTGTAAAGGTGCAAAGAGCAACATATTTAGAATTTCCTCTATTTAGTAATGTTATGCAAAGGAAACTGAGTTGTCCAAATACTATTGGCTGTAACTCATATATGGCAATGAGCCTTTCAGTGAGAGTTTTGAGTTCTGCCTGTAACCGAATGAGTCAAGACCAGCAATAACACGACATGTTCCTGGACAAAGTGATCCACTTGATTTAAAGATCTTGGTCAGTAGCAGGGCACCTCTCGCTCAACCATATGGAGCTTAATTCCCCTAATAAAAGTCCCTGTTACATTTGTCAAGCAGTTTTGTGTATTTGCATAAGAAAGCATGATGGCAAAGTAGGATGGGTCTCATTCAATGAAATAAACTGTAAATTTCGAATTCTGTGCTTACAGTATGAATTTTGAAATAAAAGAGAGGAACTGTCAGTACTCTAAGGAGACTTGAGCACATACACATCATACATTGACCAACATCTACTACTAATATTATTGATGGGGTATTCAATACAGTAATATACTTTTTGTCTAGAAAAGTGTTTGCTCAAAAAGGTCTGTTTGGCAAAGTTAGTACCACTTGCAGTTTGGATAAAGCCAGAATAGATAGTGATGTCACATTTATGTATTTGCAATTTAATGTAATTCACCTTGTAAATATCATTACTGCAATGGAAAGACTGTAAAATGTTATATACTACAGGTTTATGTGCTAGCTTTAAATGATGAAAACTTGCTCAAACATAAGTTTAGCAGACTCCTCCCATCTTCCAATCAATTTCTGACAAATCAAATGCACACAGCTTTTGTTGCCAAACTGTTGCTCTTTCCATTCTCCTGCAATGTAACTGCAATGCCATGCCACCAGTGGCTTTTTTGCCTCTAATGACATCACTTACTAACTACTGGCCAAAGTTGTCTCTTCTCTGTTCAACAGCTCATTGCAAAGTTGCAATATTTTGAAGGGCTTTGGGCTAGAACAGTTTGACATTTTGCACTTGCTTTAAATTCAACCATTCACTCCCAACCTTTTTTAAAAAATGGCCATTTTAATTAAGGAAATGACGCTTTAATTTGGCTTCTGTCTGCTCAAACTAAATTTCTCTTCCATTTCTGAGGTTGTTTGGCAAATTTGATTGAGGGCATGCGCACAATTCAAAATTTGGACCATACCAGGTCGTCTTTTTGGGTTTTTTGCACTCAGTCCCATTGTTTTTGGTTCTCAATTCAATTTTTTGAGTTTGTATGCCATTTGATAGTCTTTCCTTGGATTAGAAACTTTCAGGAAAGAGGAAATTTCAACTAGAAGTATCAACCAGTGCCAAGGCCTAGTTTTGCATCAATTTCACAAGGAAACTTTTTCCCTTTTTCCCTGTGCGCTTCAGTTTAGGCATACCCTGGGAACCACTGCTAGCAGGGTAGTTTAGGCACAAAACTGCCAGATGCATCAATTGGTTATCAAAAACTTCTGCTGTCAAAGTTCACAAAACTGAACACGGACCGTGGTCCTTTGTGGGCAGTTTTGGGTAGCACAGGAGTCAATGGGTAAAAAACAATGTCAAAATACTGATACTTGTTGTGATTGACAAAAAGTATCCACTCAATTTAATAGTTTGCACTAACAAGTTTTATAGGGCATATTTCTTGCAAGTGATTGAAGCCCTTCCATTTCAGTCTGTATGAAAAAAATTAATCTTTGTACAAAGTATTCACATACAAATTCGTCTTTAAAAACTCAAAACTAAGAACTAATTTCTTAAGGCAATATGACCATAATAGTGTTATTCATTTTCAGATTTTCCATAGGCTCTCACCGGGCTCTCACGATAATAATTTGACCTTAGACCATTATAATGACCAAATTGTTATGGACCATGAGATTTGATGGAAGGCGTTATGATTAATAAGTTTTACTTCCTAACTGAGAACTAGCTATCAGTTACAGCTAAGTGTATTAGCCTCATTTAATAAAGGATTGATTGATTATTCCTCACATTTTCTATGTTTGTAATGGCACAGCCTCTTGTTTGTTGGTATTGAAGTTGAAAATTTAATTTTTTGTGGTTCTTTTTTTTTTTAATGCAGTTAAAAGAGGCCAGCTCTGAAGAACCAACCAAAGAAACTTCTGCTGAGGAAGAATCTGCCAAGGTCTTCTTAGAGGAAATCCTAAGAGATATTTGCAGAGACGCTGATACACGACAGTCGCAACACAAAGAACAGCTGGGTGAAGGACAAGGTACATTTTAAGATGTCAAAAATCCATATCAAAGTACTAGCGGGCCTCTGGACTGTGTTTCTCAGAAGTTTACAGGAGAACATTAATCATTTCTATAGGCTGTCATGATCATAATTCAATCTTAGTTCGTTATTGTGACCAAATTTTTGTGGACGATTGGTGACTGCATTCAGAGGGTTCCACTGTACTTCTTACTTGAGATATAGTCCAAGGTGGCATCCAAGTTTATTGAATTATGGGAGCCCATTATAGCAAAACAAAACATAAACATGATCGAACCACCCTGTCTGGGCACATTTCATAATCAGTCTGAAATTTCAAAATAAAAGGGTTAGTTTCTAAAGAAATTGTGCTTGTGCATCAGTGGGGAAGTGAAACACAAAAACTTGGTTGGCCACCATAAAGAAATTCAAAAGCTAATGTTTTGAGTATTGGCCCTTCGTCAGAAGGGATCAAGGAATTGTGTGTTTGGTTTGTATGTAGAATGCTGGAGCTATGCTACTGGTGTTGTAGATGCTATGCTATTGGTATTATGTAGAACAGTGGACTGGAGCTACGCTATCGCCATGTTTTTACATATAGACCCAACTTTTGAATTTCTTTATGATGGCCAATTTATGGTGTCTGCTGTGGCTACAGCTCTACTGGCAGAACACATGGACCCTATTTTTTGAAATGCAGACCCAAGTTAGTAGAAAAATGTATATGGAGTAAAATGCCTTTCCATCATTATTTTTAAGATGTAAAAAATCGCACAATTGCTACAGAGGAACCTCCAGCCAAGAAGACAAATTCTGACACAGTGCCTTGTGATGATGTTGATGATAATGTGCTGTCTGACGAGGCACTGGACCAGCTGGACAGAGAGCTTGAAGATGTAATTCCAGAGGAGAAATTAGTCGGCGTAACAAGCACAGATGAGGCAGTGGAACAGTTGGACAGAGATATAGAGGAGAAACAACTTGAAGTAACAAGCACTGGTTCTATTTTGAATGGAACTGGTGAACAAGAGACACTTAAAGTGGTGAGCTATTTTAAAAAGTGATTGTTTGAAGGCGATTTTTAACACTGTATTACACGGACGTGTTTAAAAACACAAAATGACGAAATGGCAAAATGATAAAAAATTAAATTGTGAATAATGAAATTCTTCTAATGGGTCCATCATGATCACATTTCTTTTTCTACGGCGCAGACCGTGCAGTAGTCAGTGTCACGCAATCGTCTTCCTGATCTTCTGCAACAAATAAATAAAGAAATACGGCGTACTTTTGATGGTTCTTGAAACCATCAAAACTGGAAGGATATGCTTGTGCCTAAGCGAAATTACCTCAAACTTAAACGCCCTGACGTCGCTCTCAATGAATGTGTTAATGTGTTCTAAGCTGGTTTGCCGTTAAAATTGTTGGCGCGCAATAAATTATTGTTTACAGTTAGTTTCTTGCAATGTTTTTGGAAGTACTGTCAAGCTATCAAAACTATCCCTTCACCAAAATCCCGGGACCAAAATAGAAAGTGTTTTGTTTAACTGAATCTTTGCAGTAGTTCACATGAAAAGAATTTATAAAATCGTGTTTAACTGCCATTTCTTTATATCATTTTATTCGATATGTCAATTTGAAGAACATTGTTCGTTTCACCCAATGATTTCCTATCGCTTGACACGTTGAAGATTATAATACCTTCAGCGCTATTGCTCCACGTTCTTGATTATGCTCACTCTGGTGATTTAGTGTTATGATTAAACATCCACACATGTTCAAAAGGTGATCTTTTATTTTGCCAAAAAAAAATTTGTGCTCTGAATGGTCCGGCTTGACCAATGTTTTTTTCGTTTGCTTTTGGTTTTAATCATTTCAATTTTCCTAAAAGAAAACAACTTTTGAACTCTATATATATCATTTCGCCATTTCGCCATTTCGCCATTTTGTCATTTTGCCATTTCATGTTTTAAACACGCCCGTATTACACTGTGTTGTTTTGTTCAACTTGTCTCATGATCACATTGATCACATGATCACATTGTATTGTATTGTATTAGCTCAATCTGCTGTGTTGCAGTTACCTGAAAAGGAATATTTTACTTGACAATGTTTGTGCTACTTTCCTTGCAAAATTGACTGCAAAGGACCAGAACAGACTGAGATGTTGCAGTGTAAGTTGCAGATGAAGGATGAAAAATGCATGTGTCTGCATCTGTTGCAGAAAGTCGAACTCGATTCTGCTTTCTGTTTGGCTTTTTAAATAATAGAAGTACTTATTATGTTTTTTTTCAGGTTGTAAATGGACAAGATAGTTTGGAAGAGTGTGACACAAGTGTCAGTGACAGCCAAGATGGCAAATTAACAAAAGCAAGTGGATCATCTGAAGCAGCAGGAAATGACTTGACTGTTGAGTAGAACTTAGCATTTGTCCAAGTCCTAACTAGCTGGAGTGTTTGACAAGGAACTTACACAAGAGTTTGCACAAGAGAAAATAAGTTGTGTTTTGTAAGACATGCCTTAAGTGAGGCCCGAAATGCTCTTAAAAATCATCTTTTGCATCTTCATCAAGTCATGCATGACCTAAGAGCATTTCTGTAAGACAATATGGATAGCATGTGTTTTCTTTAGAAGACATGTCTTAAATAAGTCATGAAATGGCCTTATTAATCACTGTTTGCATCTTCAAGTGATATCTTAGAGCTTGGATGTAAATAACAGCATTGCTGTGAGTGTTTTGGTAAGCCATGTGTTTATGAGGCAGCATATATAACACATGAAAGTATTTACAAAAGTATGTATTTTTACTCTTAGATAGATGGGTCAGTTTGCACCTATTTTAGACATGTCTTCCATAAAACATGAGTTTATTTCTCAGGTATAAATAAGTAATTGTCTTATTGCTCTAACCAACTGAAGTGTATGACACTACAATGTTACAAGAAATTTATTTTCTTGTCAGATTCTGTGTCATGTGACAAAGTTACAGTTTGTTGTTTGCACTTGGTTCTTCCTGTTTCTCAGTACTTTATTAGCAGTGTTCAAGCTGCCTTGACTGCTGCATGAATACACCCAAGGTGCAAAATTTTCTAGGCATTAAATTTACTGGTACATAATTATGTACAAACTGCAGAAAAAATAAGAGTGCACTCAGGAAGACAACAGAGGGCTTTTTCCCGTCATTTAGCTGGCATAATTGTTTGTGGCATTTTTCCTTTAAAAGGTTAGTTTCGTTAGCGGTGATGTTGATGTTTCTATGTCCACAGTTGAAAAATATTAGCAAGGTTATACAAGATAATATTTCATCCTTGAAAACTGGAAACTGTGAGTACCATGGTTAATTTTTGAACATTTATTATTGCATTGTCAGTGTCACAGCTTTACAAAAGCTAGAGAAAGTGTGTGTTATTGCCACTAAATGTAGATGCATTAATGAGAAGGCACAAAAAAATTGTGTCCCATGTACTGTTGTTTTGGCTAGCTGCAAGAACACTGGTTCATGTTAGTAACCAAGAATGAGATGGAAAACGAAACGTTAAGCCACAGCAGTGATGCATGTGTCTGCTTGTTTGAATGTGAATGTTTTCTCTGAAACCATTCCCACGTAAAAAGAACACCAAATCACATACCAGTGTTTTAACATGGAGGATTTTTCGATTTACAGGCACAGTTTCATCTTCCAGTCATATATTGCAAAAATTCCAAAATATATTGCACCTATCAATATTAAGTTGTCTTGAGGAAGGGAGGCAGCTGGGAAGCCCCAGCAGGCATAGAGTACTGGACTTTTTTGTCATCCCCACATTCACGAAATGGACTCTTTAATTTACAACCAAAAGGTTAATACACCCAAAATCGGAGGTTACACCTGCTCTCTCCCATAGTTTGGACCACAACTCGTCACAGTACTCAAATGTCCCGCAGCTGTCTGGACAGCCTCCCTCCCTTCCCCTCCCAGAAGCTTAAGATGGGTAGGGGCATCAGTGTACTTACAGTTCTCCAGTTTTCACATATATCTCTATACAAGAAGTAGAATTATTATACAAAAAAGATGCAACTTTATTCTTGTTACTGTTCAAGGGAGAAAATATTTTGAATAATTTGTGTGATAGAGGTTGTGGAAAAAATTACCATAATTTACAGTTGATTATTTAAAGAGATTATATTGTTTTCATCTAAATTTGTCCCCATTTTCTCGTCCAAGTCTCTTTTAAATCACCATTGATTTTCCCTTCTGAGGGCAAATGTCTGAAAAGTGTTAGGGTTGGTCAACTATAATCACGTTATATGGGGGTGCAATTTTGTGCTTTAAATGAACAGATCTCTTCAAGACTGGTGGCAAGCTTTATTAAATTTGGCCATATTTCAAACAAGTTTTCACATTTCAGGTAAACACTGTCTAGAATCTCCTGGGAGTGCATCTACTGTGAGTGAACATCTTTCCTGGCCTGTGTGTGTTGCTCTCAAGATATTCAGCCACAGTACTGTCATACTTTTCGCAAATCTTACCATTCAAAGCCTGTCCCATCAGTTTACATGCAAATTAAATTGACATGCTATGGGTTATTTGGGCACACAGGAGGGGTCATCTATAAGCGTCTAGAATTCTCAAACTCAAATGCAACATCTCAAGTTACAAAACAATTTTTGCTTATTTCTAACTTACCTGGCAACAACAACAGCTACATAATGGAGCCGGTCTGGCATTAAGTAAGCAAATCTCTGGGAGTAAAACCAAGACCCGAACAGCTTTCAAGCCTGTTTTCTCATATGAATGCAACACAGACACAAAATTAAACATTAATCTCTACCTGTGTAAACAGAACACCTGCATTGTATGCAGTAACTCATCACTGTCCTTTCTGTGTTTGCATTTATTACCTAAAAAGTTTCAATTGCTGCTATTTGAGTAAGGTAAGGTAGGTGGGTTCCCAGGACAAAATGGCAGGGAGAGAAAGAAAAGGTGACAAGAGGTAGGAGAAATGAAAAAGAATAGCACCAGAAAACAGTACAAATAGACAAGAGGAACCAAGGAAGGGGTAGGAAATGGGATTTAAGGGTATGGGAAATGTGGTGCTAACTTACCACCAAATAAACAAATTTTAATGAAAACAAAGATCATGTCAAGACTCAGAATTCATTTTACTTCTAAAGCACTAATTTTATTAGAAACTTATAAAAATATACAGGTCAAAACTGGAGTGAATTGAAAGAAAAGACCAATGTTAACCTCAATGAATTGACATCAACCTGCAACTAAAGCTTGTGAATCTATTTTTCGATACTAGCCACCAGTTCCTACTAAGTCAGAAACTTCCTTTAGCCTGCTATATATTTTTCTAGCCTCAAGCCACCAGGCTAGTCACCTTCAGTTTAATTATTTATTCAATAATTTGCATTTTGAGTAAATACATGCACTGAATAAACCCAGCTTGTGCAGAGCCCTTAATTAAGTGAGGCATTCTGCAACGTCGATTTTTTGTCGCATTTCAAATGAATTACAATAACTCAGCCATAAGTTATACTCTACTGAGTTCAATGTTAAGCAGTCTAAGCAGTCTAAGACCTCTTGCTTACATAAAATTAATGGATTTCAATTATAAAATGTTACAATTGGCATCATGTTCCACATCTCTGAGACGGATGAATCCCACTTGTGTCCCAAACTGTGCTCCATCTCGTCTATATGAGAAGAACCTTTGCTCTGGGTCACACTTGGTACACTGTGTTGGGTGTTGTGATTTTGCTTTTTCATCTGTCACACTGCAAGGAATCAAGATTTTATTTGGTAAGACACTAACAACACTAGGGATCAACCTTGCCATAAAATTAATGCTAAAGGGGCATATTATAGAGAAAGGGGCTGGATAGAGAAGCTAAGGAACAACTCACATTCCCTTTTCTACATTATTTTTTATAAGTTAAACACTACTAATAAAACTGAACAGAACAAAATGATACAGAAGTTAAAGACCAAGTCTCTGAAGTGACTGTTTAAGATGTCTGTCAGTTCAACAAAACTCAACGGATGGTTTGAACCACCCTTTCCATTTTTATTTTTCATTGCATTTTTTTCTATCAGCTGATTGACAAAATGTAAATTCTCATCTATATTAAGGGGGGAGGGGGCTTATTTGTAAGTCTGATGTCCAAAATTTTAAGGGAGCTTGATAGAGCTCTCATGTGATCAAGCGACAGCTGCGATGGATATGAGGAACAGCTGCGATGGATATGAGGAACAGCTGGGAGGGATATGAGGTTCAAGCATGTTGAAACATAAGCCATCAAAAAGTTGTCAAAGGATCTCGAAAAGCCATCAAAAATTAATCAAAAACTTTGTTCAAGTGGCAACGCTACAGCATGCAGCACTGTAAGTTTGTTGCTCTCTCTCTTTTTCTTCATAGCAGCATGTTTATCAGCATTTCTTGTTTTGGTTGAGGAACAAAATCATCCCCCCAGATCCACTTCAGGATGGGTGTGATTATTAATAGAGATTATTAAAATAGTTCAATTGCATTCTGTTTACCCTGTTCCATCATCAATGTTCTTAGGAATCACTCCTTTTTTCTCCAGCTGAAGCCTGATTGAAAGGCGTAGATCAACAAAGGGACGGGGCTGCCCCTCTTTCTTCACCACAACACTGTCACCAAATGCTTTGGAGAACTTTTCAGCTACATCCTCACCAACCTCAAAGCAGCATGGGCCAATGGACGGTCCAATGGCAACTCGGATGTTCTTTATTTTGCACTCAAACCTTGTTAGCATTACTTCAATTACAGCAGTACTAATCATTTCCAATGTGCCACGCCACCCTGAATGAGCAGCACCACACACCTGACAACAGTAACAAAAAAGTGCCACATATAAACACTACATGCGACTTCCAATTAGAGGACGTCATGATCTCTCCTATAGTAATTAAGAGGATACTTGATCGTGTTAGAAGTGACAGGGTGGTGGGAGCTCAAAGAAAAATGGGACGAACTGAGAGAAAAGGGGATGGGCAGGAACCAAGAGAAATGGAAATGGAACTGGTGGAAAAGAGGGTGGGAACAAGGAGAAAGAGTAAAACAGGAACTGGGAGAACCAGGATGGAAACTAGGGAAAAAGCAAAAGAGAACTGGGAGAAAATGGGACAGGAACTGGGAGAAAATGTGGCAGGAATTGGGAGGAAAGTAGAAGGGAGCCAAGAGAAATGGGTGGAGACTGGAACTGGGAGAAATGGAGACAGGAACTGGAAGTAATGGGGGGGGGAGTGGGAACTGGGAGAAAAATGGAAGGAAACTGGGAGAAAAGGGGATGGGAAGTGGGAGATAAGGGGGCAGAAAGCAGGGAACTGGGAGAAAAGCAGAGTTTGGGAGACAGTGGCAAACTGGAGAATTGTACAGTGCTTTGTAACAGCAAAAGGGGACAGTTGCAAGGAAGCCAGAAATTCAGAGTTCCCTGCCCCACTGCTTTCTCTCCACAGTCACTGTTTCAACTAGATACAAACTCTACATGTTAACTTCTCAGAAGTTAACAGGTGGAGTGGATTCTGCTCCTGATACTTGGGTGTGGTCCCAGGGGTAAGGAGAGTTGTCAGTGAGAAATAATAATATGACATACCTTTTTCACTGGATCACAAAACAAGACTGTCGGACAGTCAGAACCTGGTGCTGCAATAGTCACATGGCTGTTGTCAGTTATCAAGGCATCATAAGAGTCTGGTTCTGGATCACCAACAACCCACACTTTAGCTTCATGGACACATTTCGCCACACGGAATTTATCAGGGTCAAATCGGCAAGTAAGAGCCAATCGGCGGCGATTTTCCTGGACATTGACAGACAGGTCTCTTCTCTTGTCACTGTGCACCAAGTTGAGAGATGACAAAGTCTTGTATGTGGACACTCCTCCATGACGAGTCGTGAAGCCATGATTGAACACATCATTCGGAATCAATGAGGACTGCAGAATTTCTATCATCTTGCCATCAGGGAGGGTGAGTTTGGGCATGATCATTTTAATGTGGTCATCAATCAGAGGGAAGTACTTTTCTTCTCTACTTTCTCTTTTTTTCTTCTCATTCTCATCCATCTCATGGGTACAGCCATGAAATTTCACATTATAGATTTGTGGTGAAAACAGCTGTTTAGAATAGAAAATAGTATGTTGAGAATGGTTGTCTTATTATTTAAAAAGTTCAAAACCATTAAAATAAATTCTGAAAAGTAAAAGGAATTTTCCTTCTTCCCTTACTATTTTTGCATCATGTGTTCCAGAAAATATCCATACACACTGGCTCCCCCTCACAGATGGATTTTTGGTTTGAACCCTAGTCCCCAACCCATTCAGAAATTCCAGTATGTTTTTAAAAAGTTTTGAGATCTGCCACCCCCTCAGAATATCCAGTGATCATCCATGAGTTGGGTATGGAGATTTTCTGGAACCAGAATATAAATTTCACTTAATTTATTAAAAGCAACATGCCAAAAAATCATACATTGCTGTGAAAATTTCCAACATGACATTTTAACAGAAGAAAATTTTTATAGAGGAGTACTCCCTACATTGCAGAAGCCTTAAGATAGTGTGACTTTTGAAGCGCGTGCTGCTCTCATCATTGAAAAAAATGTTAACTCACATCATTAATTTTATTTTATCACTACGATTGTCGAAAGGTTTTTAAAATATCCTTCAAAATCCTACTTCACTTAAAATGTTGTGTGTGAAATCATAAAAATTGCTTTGACCTACACGAACCAGCTTCTGTCGTAGCCTTTTCATCAGCATTTTGCATACAACAAAGTTATATTGTCTAAATCGCCCCTTAAGGTCTGAAGTGGGAGGGAAAGGGGTCTATGTTTAACTTTATGTCAATATTAGGCAGAAATTGTGGAGACACTTCAAGGACTCTCATCTCTGAGAAGGCTCCTTCAGTGGAGAAATGAAGACAATTTTAAGAGATCGGCAATTTTAAGAGATCACTTAAGACTTATTTATTTACTAAGACGTATAATAAATTTATAATATATTGCTTGTTTTTATCATTATTTTTATAATTGTTGTTTATTTCTTTTAATTGTACATTCATTTTACAATAGTATTGAGCATGAGATTATTGTGATGAAAAAACATAGGATATGGTTTTAGTTATTTCTTTTTAACATATAAACATATCGCCATGATAAATTAGTTATTTTTAATGCAAGATTGTAATGTGCATTAATGACTATATTATAGAATATGCGCACTATAAGTGATAAATATTATTATCATTATTATTATTCTTATTACAAAAAATTGGGAAGAAGAGAGAAAAACAGAAAAATCTCTCCCCAGCCTCTGCCTACTCTATTTTGTCCTCCACTCAGCGACCACATAAAGGAACAAAAGAAACCTCTGCAGGAAAGAGAACCTTGCAAAAGTTACCTTCTCAAAAATGTTCTTTGCACGCTCCATATGAAACTTTGATGTGACAACATGAACATTGCTCGCGTCATGATTGTCTACAATAATGCGACTGTAGTAAGCATTTTCCGCAGTGGTGGTTGCTTGCTCCTCTTTGATTATGTTTTCTTTGTCAACAAGGTTGTTATCTACTGCATATTGCTCCATTGCACTGGCCTCGGTAACAGTCTGTGGAGGTTTACTGGAATTAGTACACACTCATCACATTGCAATCATATTCCATCATATACAATGTAATGATCTTGTGTTATGTCCTTGGAAAGTAAAATTTTGGAAATAAAATAATATTGTTGTTTTCCCGTTGCAATCATTTAGATGTCTTCAAAACAAGACTGATTTCAGAGCTGTAGCCAGAAAAAAGTTATGACTGAGGCAGTGTCCATGATTAAATTCTCTTCCTAGGTATTTAGGGTGTTAAACGAAAAAATGACTGAGGAGGCAAGTGCCTCGGTTTGCCTCATACTGGCTACAGGCCTGGATTTGCTTTTATTTTCACTTAAATCTGTCACAAATATCATGCAAAACACTACCTTTATTATTTTTTAATTAAATTTTTCCCATTTAACAATAACAACATTACACTTATTAATTTATTTAAAGAGACAGAGGCAAGGAATCCTCTCAGAAGCCATTATTAAGGGCTTAAGTATCAGTTGAGGATCCCCCTGTAAATAGTTTTTAAATTAGTATGGTCTTGATACACAGTTATTTGGGGTTGAGAGCAAATATCAGGGAATTAAAATTATTTCAGTACAAACTGATAGCTGTCTTTTACCTGTTCCGGTCGCTGATATCCAGTGACGATAACACGGCAGTTGAGGTTCCGTTGTTTTAGCGATGTGTATAGTTCAGCTGCCTGATTCACTCTGGATTTCATCATTTCAGTTGGAGAGCCATCACCATTGGTGTGAGAGCCAAGAACAATGATCATTTCAGGGGTGTTATCAGATTCCGCCATCTTTAATTCTCTGTTAAGAGTCAAGTGATTAAGCTCATTGTCAGGTCCCACTAATTTTTGGCACGATCCCATGCCAGTCAGAATCCTGACAACTAATTCTGCTCTCAAATGTTGTGAGTTGACTAAAGTTACTCTCAGATGTTCTGAGAACTTTTGTGAGTTGAATTTCCAAAATAAATTTCCATGATCCTTTCCTGTATTTTGCCTATAAAAGAGAGCAAGTCCCACTTCCAGCCAATTCACATTTAACTCAGACTTTCCCACTACAAAGTAAATCAATGACCACACGATCTCCATGGTTTGGCCATCATGCTATAGCTAGGCGATAGGGTCTCATAAGAAAACCAATTGACCCTCAGTGACCACTTGTTACTCCAGAGACCCTGAAGCCTGACTTTGCAATGCTGCTGAGTCCTTACAAGGACAAAACAGCTGGTCCAGGCTGCAGGGCTGTGTACATGCACAAGGTTCTGGCCAAACTGCAGAAAGTGTGTAGTGAATTGCTGTCAATGGTGCATTTGTGAGCCTCATTAACTGCATTCCACCAAAGCTGTGTTGAGGAGCTCAAGAGAGACTTACCAGTAATCTTGGTAAGAAATCAACACTTCACCACCACTTTGATATGACAACTGAAATAAAGAATGTAGTTAGAATAAAAACTCTTTCCTCTTGACTGCCCACAGACCCTCAGCTCATACTTCCATACCAAAACAATAAACTGACATAATAAAAATTGTTTAATCTAAAAAATTTCCTAGTTTTGACGTAAAAATTGACTAAAAAAATAAATGTGTTATTATTTTTGAAGACTAGGATGTTTGATGTGTGTTAGGGGGTGGGGAGGGGGGAGGAGGAAAATGACCCAGCCCTCAGAAGCAAATGACCCCCCACCATGCAAAGGAATGTTGCAAAGGCAAAACAAGAAAGTGCTTAGCCGTTCATTACAATAAGTATCTCTTCAATCAATAAATGGCAGTGTCAAACCTGACACGGAGGCTCTAACAATGCTCGCCTGGCCGTCTAACGTTCTGCACCCATGTTAGGCGTCACCGGCTTGCTTATCAGGGTGGGCCAAACCGAGGAATTCGCAAGCGCTTTGACACCATGATAATGATCACGTATGCCATTGAGTGATACCTAATGTGCGATTACACTTTGTTTATACAAGCAAGGGTGACAAATGGTGAATCCTACGTGATCGTGACACCTTGAGCCTGCTGCGATGCGAGTACAAACAAAAACATGACTAGAATACGCCGAGACAGCATCGCAACGACCTGCATTCCCTCGCCAATCGCCTCCAAACAAAGGGCAGCGAAATGAAAATGCAACGGCTTGCTTATCTTAGACATCTTACTGCATAAGCTGAACAGAGACCTACGGACAAACCTGGTGAATCCGAGGAAATTAGAGCTGCATTCCTTTGATGATGAATGAACCTTGCGAAGTCAAATTGATGTTGCGTCTTTAGCGGAAGTTATCGGGGGTCAGGAAGCCTAGGCCCCAGTGGGATTAAAGAGACCAGGGTCGGGAGGGTAAGCATAAGCATTTCAGGAATTCTCAGTGCTTTCACAGACCTCTTCCAAGCACGAATCCAACACACGAATCATTACAATGTAAATAAGTAAGGAAAATACACACAAAATGAAACAGAAATTCGTTAGATAAGTAAGCTTTAGAATGTAATGTTCACCTCGATTGCCGAGCGATATTCTCCCCAGGAAATATTCTGCATAAGTTTTTTTCCGGTTGATTGTTCAGGTGGCTAGAATGTTTGGCGTTTTTCGCCCCAGTAGGGTTGGGGTAAGCGTATGCGTTTTATACGTCCACAGACCAAGGACAGGCTGTAAAGGGCCCAGCAAGAGAGCTCTAGGCTACGTATTAAACTGGACGTATTTATATGCACACCAGGGGTTTGAAAGTCTGAAATGTCAGCTGTCTGTTCGGCCCAACCAAAGGTCGCCCAAACCTCACGGAGAGCTCACAACATGAACATTGCAAAGTTGGAAGAGTTTGCATGGGAACTGCAAAAAAAAAAAAAAAAAAAAAAATATATATATATATATATATATATATATATATATACACCCGTTTTCAAAAACATTGCTACTTGAAAAATATATATACATATATATATACCTTTTGTTTTCATATTTATTCTTTTGTTTTCGCGTTGTGAAGACAAAAGATGTATATATGTATATATATTTTTCAAGTTGCAATGTTTTTGGAAACGGGTGTATATTGCTACTTGAAAAATATATATACATATATACATCTTTTGTCTTCACAACGCGAAAACAAAAGAATAAATATGAAAACAAAAGGTAAATATCTATGTATATATATTTTTCAAGTTGCAATGTTTTTGAAAACGGGTGTATATATATATATATATATATACATATATTCGCTGTATCTTAGCTTGTTAAGAAGAGGATCAATAAAATAAACTTACTTTTGCGGTATTTTGGGTTCTGTTGAGTCTCGAGTATCTTTAAGGTGATTTTGCTTAAGGAAACAACGGGATCAAGAACTCCAGTAAAACCACCAACCTACGATACTCGAGACAGACAACGGGACAGAAATGTCGCAAAAGTAAGTTTATTTTATGAATTGTCTTCCTCATGAACTGAGTAAGATACGGCAATTTTTATTGGACGTGTTGCAGTTCTTATAAATGTGAGTTTGGGCTGCCTGTGGCCTACAGTCTTGTGACAGGCTGCAAATAAGCTTTTCCATTGTCGGCCGAGGGACGTGTGTAAGGGAAACTAAAGGCGCGAGCACAGGGTGCAAGATCGTGAGCAAAAAAAATTTGCAACGCGTAGAACAATTCGTAGGATGATGTGGCAATAAGAGATGACCACACTACAGCGATGTCGTGTCTGTTCTGGTCTCAGGGCCCTATGATGGTAAGTAGGCACATTGAAAGTGAGATTTCAGCTAGAAGGGAGCCGACTTAATACATGAAGACCGTCGCAGTTATGTACACAACTAAAGCACAGCCTTAAGATGTTCCGAAAAGAAAGCCTGAAGAAAATCAGGCTTAAACGGAATTGGAGCCCATGACCCTTCGGTTACTGGAACTGAGCTATCAAGCCAACTGTAGCCAAATGTATTCCTATAGGTGAACTGCAGATGTAATAATTTATACAAAGAAGACCATCTTAGTAGTTTCTAGCCAGTTTAACTTTTCTCCCCTTTCCGAGTTTTATTATTATTATTATTATTATTATTATTATTATTATTATTATTATTATTATTATTATTATTATCATTTCACTCTAACGAGCCTGTCCTATAAAACTACAACGTATTTGGAAAATGAACTGTTAAAGTAGTCTTTTTTTTGCCAGCCCTCTTAACCAGCCGACTGGAGAAAAAAGATTTAGAGACCGCAGGCTGAATAATACGCCCCAGTAGAAATGTAAGTCAAACAGTATTTGGTTCTCCAGGCCAGTTGTTATGGAGACCTACCTTCAGCACCCTTCCCCATTCCCCCACGGATGGTTTTGAAGCCCGGTTGGACAGTCATCAACTAGGCTTCGTGTTCATCAAAGATTCCATTCCAAAGTTTATTTTAAAACCAACACATTAACAGCAAGCTATACGTCCGTTCATTATGATGTATACACCTTCTCGGTAACCGTCAATAACTCGTCCTCACGGACTTGCTGACTATACAAATAATAACGAACTTTGAATACGACAAAAAAACGAACACTTGTCTGATCTCAACTCATGAACTGATTGCTCAGCGAAAAATGTCACCGTTTTGGTTTTTAATTCGAATTCAAAGCTCGTCTTTCCGCTACGTATTACCATTATAAAAGTCAAAACAGTTTCATACAACTTATTTTCAAATTGAGCTTAGTTCAAACAACCGTTTCGGGGGAACACGACGGAAAGTATCACACTTGTGATGAACATTGACTTTATCATCAGTTTACAGTACTCTGAAAGTACTCTTACCAACTTATCCTTCTGTTCCCGTATACCTCTCTTTCGGTGTCTGCCATTTTGCTGTGAGGAGGCGTGGATTTTAGCAGTCTGATGAATATTGCAAAAAATCGAGATAGGGCGAGAGTTCCAAGCTTACCCCCCCCCCCCCCCACTTCCTACCACTACAAGTTAACCCCAAAACAGCTCTTGAACGCCAACCAAATTACGTTGGGTTTACAACAGAACCAAACATATGTCCCCAAGGTTACGAAAGGAGTACAAATATATAGTAGGTTTAGAAGACAAATATTCCTATTTACCTTTGCTGCTAATACAAACGTTTTCTTTACAAATGCATTTACTTTTATACTTAACGTATGTTGGTTCGGTTTAGATAGATCTAGGATGTCGCTAAATAAGGTTCAATAGAAGCGAAAAATAAAACAATGTGTGAGAAAAACAAAATGAATTCATAAGCAATCTAAACCTTGCAATCTAAGCAATCTAAACCTTTTCATATCATCCGTATGAAAAGTTAAGTCAGTTATATAACTAGATGTGAAATTTAGGAGAATAGGCGTGACCGACGATATTGAATACAGTGGAATCCAGATTTTTCGAACCCTCGAGTTTTCCAACCATGGCATGCTTCCCTTGGATTTCCTTCAGTCACACACTGTAATTTTACTCCCGATTTTTCGAACCCTCAAGTTTTCGAAACTCCCGACATTTCAAACCAATACTTGCCTTCCATGGAAAGTACTACTCAGTAGCTTTCATCTAAGTGGAACCACCTTCTATTACACAGTCAACAGTGCCAAGGAAAGTACTGCTCAGTGCCTTTTACTCGAATAATCACTCATTAGGCCTGGCTTTCCTGTGGGTGCTGCTTATTATGTGTACAAGGTGAGTAAAATCCGAAGGTGTGACCATTCAAATGAAAGCTAAAGAACTGTACAAGAGTGCCATGGTATTTCTGCTTGCTTTCCTTCGGTAAATCAAGCGTGATTTCATGCTACCTTCGATTTTCCGAACCAATTTCCGTTTCCCAGTAGGTTCTACTGTATCTCGGTGGTACTGTCTTAATTCAATCATAAGACTTAAGTTGAAACCGATTCGTAAAGTAGAAGAAATATACCCACACAAAAATAGCAAACCCATATTTTCTAGGTCCTATGGCGATGTGGACTAAATCCACATGAATTGCATCCAATAGCGTGTGAACGTTGCCAACAAGCAGCCAGAACACAGTGCAAACGATGCTTTTCTCATCTCCACTGGAAATGTGTACTTTAAGAACTATTTTTAAAATTAAAAGAACTTGAGTGGGATGAGTTAACAAAATCTGCGTAAAACCTGTTTCCACGCTTGGAAACCGTTGACATTTAGTTTTTACTAAGTTACAGTTCATGATAACTTCCAGTCTCTCGCGTCTATCATACTCATTCCCAGACTTCTAACATTCCCGAGAATAAGGTGGCCTGTAGAGAACTAAGCTAATGAACAATGAAAAAGAAAATGACTACTATCGTATAAATTAAAATAGCCTAAGCATTCCGGATACAATTCACAAATAGTTGTAAGCGTTTCATTTTTGCTAGGCTTATCTAGCTTGCTCAGAAATAAGAGAGCATTTTATGGTTTATTTTACAATTACTATAAGAATGGTGATTAAAATCAACCCATCTAACTTCTTGTGTAATGTTACGTGTGTGCTTTTCAACAATCCCACAACAAATGTCTACATCAGTGAGCTGCCTCCATTCTATCCCTTCTTTAGGGACACTGAATTTTAACAATCTTCGCTGGCTTGGCCAACTATGCTGCTAAGTGTCCTTTGTCTTCTCGTTCTATCAATAGAAAAGAAGTCTCTTTAATATCAAGTGGAGAATAAAAATTCTTGAAGGGGATAAATAAATAGATAATCACAAATAAATAGATAAATAAATAAATAAATAAAGGGACAAGTTAACAACCATTGACTATTAATATTTTACAAGCATGGCCAAGAAGTTGAACTTGGGGCTACTGAGAAACAACTCTACCCCAATCAGCCACACTGCCTCTGCTAAACTAAATAAATAAATAAATAAATAAATAAATAAATACTTATTAACCACTCCCTGTGAGGGGTATCTTCATACCAATCCTAACTTGTGTGAGATCTTAAGCTTTCTGATTGGTGATTGGTTTTGAGGTCCATACCAGACTCTGTACGCCTGCCAGGCTGGTCTAGGATCTTATCGGTCTGAGTTTTCACCATGCTTGTGATCGCTTACACATCATGGGTGACTGATGATCAGTGCTGTCATTTTACTACAACTACCAGATAGAATCTTTGATGATCTTATTATTTTCTCATGCAAATACACTGTAAGGGCAATTGTTATTTAAACTCTCATTGCATATGCAAAATTGAAATGAGAGAAGAAAAGAATAGAATTCTTGTTAGTAAAATGACAGCATCCTGAAAATGGCCTGTTCTTTTGAACTGTTCTCATACAAACTTACTCCAACTAGTTGTAATTACAACAGCCTGAGTTCATACCAGTTTTACGTAAAATGTCCCAACACTTACTATTTTCAATTATGCTGAACTTTCTTCATCTGTCCTAGTTATAACAACTTCAGTAATCTTTGCGTTTGGATTCTCTTGTTTTGCTCGTTGAATGGCTTCCATGATGGCCTAAGAAACAATTCAACAACAGTGAGTTACCAGGTAAAGGTTTAAGTTAACTGTCAGATCTTTCACTTTTCTGATGCCATAAAATTGACCCCAAGATGGATGAAAACCAGATTTTAGGCTTCAGATCTGACAAATTGTATTAAGACAGCCATATTCCCCCCATCCCCTTCACAACCCAACTGCTTTGCTCTTGTTTATTTCTCTTTTTTTCCTATTTTGTACATGGGATTCTTTGTTGTTGTCATTGTTATTTTATGATTGAAGGCAAAACTAGTTAAGAATAAAGGAAATTAATGCAAGGGAGAAGGTAAAAATTCCAAATGAAGGAAGACAGCACACATGCAGATTGTGCATTCTATCAAGGAAGAATATATTGGGATTCCAAAGGCTTGTTTTCCCAAATACATCTAAGCTCCACCATACATTAAGAAAAAACACCCCTGAGGGCCAGAATGATCTGGTATTAAAGGAAGACTGTATTACCTATACCTATGGACAGGATTCAGAATTTGGGGGATTCATAAGAACAGAAATTAATGAACAACTTTATTAAGGTTGTGGAAACCAACAAAACTTAATTAAGTGCAATTTTTTTACATTTACATTATATATTTATCTATCATGGAGTCATGAGAAGTAATACCTTTTTAAAACATCATAACACAACAAAAGCCCAGGTGAGGAGGGGTGCCAACACCCCCCCCCCCCCCCACACCCCACACCACAGTTATGGTATGAGTTTATGTGTACCCACTTTTGTATAGTTCAACTTACCGCATCAGTCTCAGGGTCACCAGTTTTTATAATGTTTCCATCGTCGTCCACAACCCTCAGTGTCTCTGTCACTGTTTTGGTTTGCTTCACCTCTTGTACTTTGGTTGTGTAAGTCTGAGAGCAAAAGGAAAACAAAATAAAGTCAACAGGACTTTTCATGATTCTTTAGGTTTAAATTTTAAAATAGCTTTCCATTTTCTTCAACTTTTAAGTAGAACTTAGGTGTTTAATCCCTCTTAATTCTTTTCCAATATTTCAATATCAGCATTTTAGTATTTTAGTTAAATTTTATTTTGTTACATTTTCACAGTGCCCTATTGAAAACCACCTTGCGTGATATAGGCCATCTGTATAAAGAATTGCATTATTATTATTATTATTATTATTATTATTACTATTATTATTATTATTATTATTATTATTATTATTATTATTATTATTTACATTGGGTCAGGAATTAATTGCTAATCAACCTTCGTTCAAGAATGCAACAATACAAAGGTAAACTAAGGGTCGGATCGCACTAGTGTAAAAAGTTGTTTGTTTTACAAAAAAATCTGTCATCAGATAGGTTTTTCCCGTGCAACCGATTTGTAAGACATTTTCAAAAATGAGCGGAATGTACCAAAATTTCAAAGACACCGGTACTTAAAATTGCCAAGCTCTGGACCTCGCCAAAATGTCACAAAAAGTCAAAAAAGCTTTTAAACTGTCAATCATGACGCAAATAGTAAATGAAAAGCGCGGTAAAATCAAGTTACTTGTGATTTGGCGCCAAACTTGTTGGGAAGAGTAAGAAGATGGATCCCTCGTGGCCATATCCAAGTTCCAATGCCTATTATATGCCGCTAAGAGCGATGACTCAAGATACAAGAAATTCTTTTGGCCACCACAAAGTCAACTTTAGTCAACCAACGTTCGTTCCATATCAATTCAGTCATGGCTCAAGCGGCTCTTCGTCACCGGCTCCACTTGGAGAAGAAACTTTTGAGAGCCAGTCCCCAAGTCAGTCCAACCAACAATCCAAGAAATACGACAAGTGGACAAACGAACAGCAGAAGTACTTGGTGCAATTATGGGCTGAGAAGCAGGATGTGCTAAACAGCAAGGATGCAAGAAATGCTTGGCGTGCGATTGCTGAGGAGATTAACAACAAGTTTGCAACCAACAAGACGGTGGATAAGTGTATGCGAAAAATTAAGTACATAATTGACGCCTACAAAGAAAGGAAAGAATGGAACAGAAACCAAACCGGCGGCAGCTTGCGAAAACCTGTTTTCTACAACGAAATCGATGCTGTTCTGGGTTGTCGTGACATCGTGACCTTGAAGAACATTCAAGAAGCGGGGGATTCTTCATCGACTACATCATCGAGTACATCATGTTCAGCAGACAGCGAAAGCCCCTTGAATGTATCTGCTGAGTCCAGCATCGAGATTGAGCCAAAGGAATCCGCTTTGCCACTGAAATCCCGCCTGGAAAGAAAGAAGGTCAGGGAAAAAGGAAGAGAAAACTGGAAGATGCTGACGGAGAGATGGAAGAGCACTTCAAAAGGCGCTTATGATGAGATCAAATCTCAAGGAGAACGTGTTGCATCTTCCATGGAAAAAATGCAAGAGCTGCAAATGCAGCAGATGCAAATAATGAACCAATTTATGGGGAATTTTCTCCAGGCATTTAAGGACAAGTAGTTTAATTTCAAATGCACTCTTCAATCTATGATATGCGATTTACAATATTCAATGGTTCTGTTACTGTTTGTGTTAGTGTATAGTACAAGATGAAAGTTTGCTACAGAAAAACTGAACTGTTTAAGTCTTACTTACATTTTAGACCTATTATACTATTAAAAATGTGTCAACTTCAACGGTGAAGAAAATCTCGGGGTAAATTGCAACAGATTAGTTCCTTCTGGAAGGTCACAACAAAAACGGAAACCAATGAAGCTTGTCACGGTTGTAGTTCAATACTATTAACGTTTACAAAGAAGATATATATTATTTCAAAACCTCTCTAATGTTATCTCCATCCTGCATTACATTCGTATCATCGTTCTCGCCATCATCGTCGTCATTTTCATCACCGTCATCCCAGTGATCGCTGTTCCTGATGCAGAAATTATGAAGCACCGCGCAGGCAATTGCGGTCTTGACTGCAAAGTTTATCTTGCTGTCGAACCGCTTTGCTAAAATCCTCCATCGGCTCTTTAAAATACCAAAGGCGCATTCTACAGAAACTCTGGCAGCGGTCAGTTCTCTGTTGAAGGCAATCTCGTCTCGATCCCTAGTTGCTTCAGGAAAAGGTTTTTGTATCCATGGTCCAAGGGGATAAGCGCTATCCCCGACGAGACATGGCCGAATTTCATGATGACCAATCTGCACAGTAGGACTTTTTAGGACTTCGTTACCTTCTGCACGTCTGTACAGTGTGCTGTTTCTTAGAACTCGGGCATCGTGAAGACTTCCAGGATATCCGGCGGCAAAATCGAGAAACAGTTTCTGACCGTCCACTACCCCTTGAACTATAGAATCATGCTGATGATACCAGCTAAAATAGTCGACAGCGCTTTCATCGGGGGCTTTTATCTGAATGTGGGTGCCATCAATCGCCCCAGCAACATTAGGAAGATTCGACAGTTCAGAAAATGTTTCAATGCATGTTCTAGTCTCTGCTTCACTTACTGGAAATTTTATGTACTCGTTTCTCAGTTCAAATAGCGCTCCAGTAACATCCTGAACTGCCTCGATTACAGTACTTTTCCCTACACCGAAGTTAGCACCTATTGTCAAGTACGAGTTTCCATGTGCAAGACGGTAGAGGCCAAGAGCAAGCACTTTCTCTGGAGGAATGCAATCACGCAACGAGGTGTTTTGCCTCAGAAGAAAAGGGGTTAGCATATTAAGAAGTACATCAAAGGTATCCCTCTTCATTCGTAGCTGACCTTTGAAGTAGTTGGGTGGAATTGCTCGATTCCTGTAGTGAATCTCAAACCATGATCCATTTGGTCTTGGCAAACGCCAGCGGTATGGATTGTATCGTCTTCGCCGTCTACTCTGCCTGATCTGACGCTCATATTCCGACAACGCTAGCTGGATATTTAAGTTATGAAGTCTGTAAATACAGTGCAGATTATAAATATTTGCCATTCTACTCTGCATGCAAGTAAATAGCAATAAAATTCCAACAAAAGCGAAAGCTGCGTCTCGTGGTTCCATGATCATACACTGAATTTTTAATACAGCGTGATATCGTGACACACTTTTAGCGGGAGCGGCAAAGCTTCATTTTGTTGACACATTGATTTGTGTATGACATGAATGCAAATTGCGTGCGACCCTAAACATAACAAACTTAATTTTACCGGAAACAGATATTTGCGTGAAATTTTGTCACAACAAAAACAATTTTGTCCACTAGTGCGACCCGACCCCAACAAGAACAAAAGTAAAGGACAGGCACAGAAGACAAATTCAGAGCAATAAGCAGATCTTAAGAGGAACTTTCTATTCAGGTGGCAAGTGGAAAAGAATTTTCCAGTACCCATCAGAGTTACAGACTGAAGTAGAGACGACTCATTTTTTTGTGTAAAAACAGGCCTTGGGGGCAACTGCAGGCACAAGCATAAAAAATAGAGAATTGTGGACGAGGGCGTCTAGTTTTTGAATTGGGTGGTTCCAGAAAATATCCATACCTATACCACGGGCAGCATCTCGAAATTCCGAAGGGGAGGGGGGGTTACGTCGACTGGAATTCCGAGGACATGGGGGGGGGGCTCATTGGACTGGAATTCCGAAGGCATGGGGGGGTTCATTGGACTGGAATTCTGAAGGCATGGGGGGATTTTCAGGACAGTAACTTCCAGTTTGGTGTAGTTAAGTCTCTTCAAGAAAAACTCGTCAAAAACCACTTATCTAAGGACGAACACGAGACACCTTCAACTCGATCAACATGCCGGAGACACATTTCAATGGTCAGCTGAAAGCTGTTCACTTGCCAGTAGATCGGTCACAAAAGCGATCGTAGGCTTTTCTTCGATTGTTTTGCTCGAATACAATACTGTAGATCCCAGCAAAGGGTTTTCAGCCCCTATATTAAAGCAGATATCATCGAGACACTTGTGAAATTGTTGCGTTACATACCCTGCAACGTTCATTGAAAAGGTCAGATTTCACGTGTTACGCAAATTTGATGCGCTTTTGATCAGACTACATTCACTATTAAATTTTTTGTACAAATTCTTTGAAAGTTGTCATTGCCTTTGAATTTCAATGTGAGTTTTATTTACTATTTTAATTTTAATCAAAGGATAAAGTGCAGGGAAAAAGCTTGATTTGTTCTCGCGTAATTTATTTGAGGCCACAGTACAGTATGCAAATTGCGTTCACTGTGAACTAAAAATAATTGCAGGAAAAAAGCTTGCTATTTTACTCTAATTTTTCCTAACATCATAACCTTCAATTTTTAGAATAGGTTGCATTCAACAGTTTCGCTTTTGACAGTAGGTTTGAGTCTGGCAAACGCAATTATGAATTCCCATTTTCAATCCTGAAAATTTTAGCTTTGTTTTTAAAATTTTACATCGCATTGGGCACGCAAATTATTCTCGGCAACCCTCGACAACAAAAATTATTGACACACGTTTAAACAGTGGACCAAGCGTTGGAATGACGTCAAAGCCGTTTGAGTTTTCTGATGTTTTAACGGATTATCGGTAGTGTACATTTTGCCGTGGAACTGGTTACAATGTAAAATATTACTCAGTCGGCCACTGTTTGTCATCACGCAACGTTGATTGTTTGCTGTGCTGAATGTACATTTTTTTCCTTTCGGAGGGAGCGAAAGGATTAATTTCCGTTTAATAAAGGTGTTTGGAATATAGAGAGGGCTTTTCAAATCACTTGGAAGGAAAAAGCGGCAATTCCAAAGGGGGGTTTGAATGATTACGGAATTCCGAAGGCACGGGAAGGTAGAACGGTTTGGAATTCCGAGGGCAAGGGGGGGTTGAGCATTTTGGAATTTCCTAAGGCAAGGGGGGGTCTAGATGAACATGCCGCCCGTGGTAGGGTATGGATATTTTCTGGAATCACCCATTACAGTGTTATATCTTACAGTGGTGACCACTTCACTGCTGTCCAGATCTCCTGCATGTTTAGAGATGATGTCTCTTAACTCCTCTGCCGTAAGCTGATTCCCATCACCCTCAATAGTGATGGTCTTCTGAATGACCTCAGTTGGCATGGTTGTCTGACGAATGGTTTCTGTCCTTGTGGGCTCGGGACCTCCCATCATGATGGTGCGAGTTATGACTGTGCCGCCATCTTGAGTTCCTGTAATTAACCACACCCACATAACTACTAATCAGTAAATCAAGCAAGCTTGACCTCCTGAGGTACAAGACCAGGGACACTGACTAGGGGCATTTATATGCTCACAATAGCCAAATTGGTTGTCAGATGTCTTTGATCAGTGCTGCTGAATTGCCAGCTTAATTACATGCCAGATATTAGAAATTTGGTTCCCTAATTGTGGTGATCAGGATTGCTGGCAAAAATTGTCATGGCAGTAGTAGGCACACCTGACAATTTTCACCCATCACAGACAGGATTTCCTAGTGTGTCCCTGGTTTGACATTCCACTAAAACAAAAACAAACAGCACAATAGAAGAGAACAGTTAGTCTGAATTACCACAGAGTTGAGGTCAGACTGCAGCGGTAATTAATGATTAACAATTAATGGTTAATAATTATTTTTTATTAGTACCAGGCTGTAAACCACGAATGGACCATGTTAAATGAGTCTTTTGAGGCCAACATTTCTCATGACATATACAATGCACAGTTAGCATGTTAGAAAAATGTTGGACGAAAACAATTTCGCTACTAACCCCTCGAAGTTGGGCTAATAGGTGGTCCATTTTGGTCATACACAACTCGCTGGGTGGTGACGCTTGGCACATTGTAGTGTCTTGTATGCGGTGCATAAGGCTCTGGTGACCTAGCTGGCGAAGAGGCATTATAATGATAGGGAGTTCCTTGATTAAATCCTGGGTCTCCATTTTGGGATCCTCCGAATGTCAATACTTGGGTCTCAACCTCTGGAGGCTGTGCTTGTCTATACACAGTGGGTTCCCTTTCACTATCAATAATCATGGTTCTTGTGGTGACCTCAGGTGGAGCACTCTGGAGGTCATTACGCATCGACTCCCTCTTTATGATTCCCTCATTTCTCCTGATACTCTCCCTGACAAAGCCACCCTCACCTTGTTCATGCTCCAAATTAAGGTCATCTCTAAGAGATCGTTTGATCTCATGCTGGGCAGGTTCTGACCTCAATGTGTCACTGCCACTTGATCCAGGCGAATAGATCCTAACTAGCTCATCCTTTGTTACCAGAGGTACCTTGCCCCGGCTGCGCCCTTCATGCTCATCAAGATCATCAGCGCTACGTCTCCTCTCCTCCTCAGGTTCAAAACCTCTACGTACACCACGGCTGGGTAAAGTTGAACTTGTTGTGTAGGTACGAGTGTAGGAGGATACATTATCCCTTCTTCCACCACCCCAAGTGCTAGTCCTGGAAGCAAAATCAGAACCCTGTGGAACAAACAGACATTTCTTATTGGGATCAAATGTTATTGGTTTATTTTTGACATAAAGAATAGAAGATGAAGTTTATTGACTCAAGTCATGTGACTATAGAATACAACAGAAAGTACAGTATGTGAAGTTAATTTGTCGTGTGACTAAAAACTGTTGACAAACAGAACACAAAAAATTCCATGAGCATAAGTTTCGTTTTGCTGAATACAGTATAAATTTCCATTTAGATAATAAACCACTGAAATCTGATCCTACACCAAAGTGCCAAAATGTTTGAACAGATAGTTCTGCAAACAACCACTAAAAAGTAATTTTGAACTCTCCTGAACTTCCACGAGTGATAATGTCACATAAACGTGATGGAAGCAAAATGTGGCTGTTTTCTGTTTCCTTTATAAAACCACAGCTAAGCAAATGTTAAGTGATGTTATTCATCGGCTATGTAACCAACCAGAGTATGTTATACACTGGTAATGAAAGTTTTATTTATAATACATGACAATATTATTCTACCAACTATTCATAAGCTTACCAGCTCAGATTCTGGCAACTTGTGGACATGCCCCTTGTATGCATCAGTGTCTGCAGACCTCATCTCAGCTCTCTTAATGGTGTCCATGCCACTCACTGGTGTAGCCACGCCCATGCTTACCATCTCCGGCTCTTCCTTTTTCATTTCCCTCATGATCAGAGTTGCACTGGTTTAAAAAAGGCACAGAATTAGCTGTCAAATTATACCTGGCACGTTTTTGGATGGACTTTTAGGGGTTGTGCTTCTGGTTGTGGCACAACCACCACAACCAGCTCCTTTTTTAGGGGTTGTGCTTCAGGTTGGGGCACAACGACCAGAACCGAGATGGCTGTAGAACAGTACACAGTGTATTTCACTGCGAGGGCAAAATAGACAGCTAGTAAGTATAATAAGAAAACCCTTTGTTTAAAGTGGGTAACATAAATAGTGCACAGCAGTAATAAACTTGTTTCACTCTAGCTGCACCACTTTTCTCCATTCTCAGAAATCAAATACACAGGCATTTCAGTGCTTCCCTCTCTCTTAAATTATTCAATGGAACGTTGAATTTCGTTAAATCTTACAACTCTTACAACTCCCACAACTCTCACAACCCTCACGACTGCCACAACCCTCACCACTCCCACAACCCTCACAACTTCCACAACCCTCACAACTTCCACAACTCTCAGAACTCCCACAACCTCCACAACCCTCACAACTCCCACAACCCTCACAACCCCCACAACTCCCACAACCTCCACAACCCTCACAACCCTCGCAACCTCCACAACCCTCACAACTCCCACAACCCTCACAACCCCCACAACCCTCACAACCTCCACAACCCTCACAACCTCCACAACTCCCACAACCCTCACAACCTCCACAACCCTCACAACCTCCACAACCTCCACAACCCCCACAACCTCCACAACCTCCACAACCCTCACAACCCCCACAACCTCCACAACCCTCACAACCTCCACAACTCCCACAACCCTCACAACCTCCACAACCCTCACAACCTCCACAACCCTCACAACTCCCACAACCCTCACAACCTCCACAACCCTCACAACCTCCACAACCCTCACAACCTCCACAACTCCCACAACCCTCACAACCTCCACAACTCCCACAACCTCCACAACCCTCACAACCCCCACAACCTCCACAACTCCCACAACCCTCACAACCTCCACAACTCCCACAACCCTCACAACCTCCACAACTCCCACAACCCTCACAACCTCCACAACTCCCACAACCCTCACAACTCCCACAACCCTCACAACCTCCACAACCCTCACAACCCTCACAACCCTCACAACTCCCACAACCCTCACAACTCCCACAACCATGAAAACTACCTCGACAGCCACGTATGCCCATAGGCAACAACCATGGTAGCACGTATCTAACACAAGCAACTTAAAAGTTTGTGTAAACGTGGTGACATTTACCTCATATACCCGCGTTTTGTCCTGTTATTAAAGACTGATAACACTCTCGAATGTCAAGGATCTTTTTATTTTGTTATACCTTTCTTACGCAATAAATATACCCTTATTTTAGCCTATTCTCTTAAAGGTTTTACAATTCAACAGGTTATTGCTGGAAAACAATATTGAAAATATGAAAATCTGAATGTTGAATGTCGGCTCTTGTTCCGGTTTTAAATGTTAATAGTCTTAGACTTATGCGGTAAGTTGCACCACAGAGACATCTCTGAAAAATCGTACTAATTAAGGTATCAGTATATTAAGTCGTACAGTATATTAAGTCGTACAGTCAAAGAAAAGGTTGCTCCCAGCCCTGCATAAAGGCAAACAACGTTGTTTTTGGTCATCAACAGGGTGTACACATTGGGAGGATTCTGTCGAAGAAGTTCTTTTTTATTTCCTGTAAAAGAAAAATAAAAAGAAAACTTTTCTCTTACCAGCTGCGGACGATGGCGCACGAAAAAGACGTTAAAATTTCCATACATGCGGAAGAAAAAAATCGCTAAAAAAATCTAGCAAACTCCGATCGCTTCGGAAAATCAATTCTTCGTAAACTTATCGCCATCTTGTATCCCAAAATTCAAATCGGCTAGATTCACCCAGTTTCTGCTGGACCACAGTGGTGTTTAGCAGGCATCTGGGAATGATATTATGTCGTACAGCCATATGAAGTCTTGTAATTTCCTCTGAATCCTACGGAAATCCACGCGCACTCGCTTAAGACAAGCCGGTCTCCCTCTTCTGCTTGAAAAAACATTTTAGTTGGTTTCAGTCAAGAAGACATGAATTCATGTTTGTTTAGAAAGGCAGGTTAGGCTTCAAAACTCCGTAGAAAGCGAGCGAGGTTCCTGTAAACTCCGGTGTACAACTTAAGATAAATCTGTACGACTTTGCATCAGGCAGGTTAGCCACTCTTTTGAAAGTTTTTGCGCCATTTATAGCTTCCCCCAAAATATTTGATTATTAGAATTATTTCAAAAAAGGTTAAAGTTTTATTTGGAAAAATCACTAAGCATTTATTCTTTACCGAGCGTACGACGTTGAAGCGTGAACTTAAAGTGTACGACTTAATATACCAATACCTTAACTAACTGTTAATTTTAAAACCATTTGAGGTACATGCAGTTGAACAATGTTATATTGTCAACACCAACAACTCATAAACAAAACAGTTCTCCCATATCTAATTTAATTGGCAAAGATGTCGACAACATGAGTAAGCATACCGTTTTCTGAGATACTGCATTGAGATTTGACCATCACCTTTTAACGCAAATTTGTATTTATGTAATAGTGCGAACCAGCAATACAAATGTATGTGAAATTGCAAAGCTGAAAAGGTGTGACTGTTATTTTTTTTAAGAATAAAAAAAATGCTGTTATTGTTAGCAGCTGATTTCAATGACTTAGCCTTAATTTATGTTATAAGAACAATTAATATTCCATTAGTTACTTTTTTACATTGTAAAATTAAATTTTGATGCTTATTAAATATGGGCAGCTTTGCTTTGATGATTAATTGCACATGACACGTTTAATTTTAGGGACATTAAATATGAGAGTTTTTGTCATTTGAATATTGCCTTGTTGTTAAAGTCTCACACTAATTAGGTTTTGAGCAAAGACACTTGGCACGATAGCTGTCAATTAGCTGAGCTTGCTCATGTGTACAGCTTGGGAAGGAAAACTTGTCATGGAATTGCCTTTGTGTAAAAATTCTGTCTTGGTACAAAACCATTCAAATGAAGCTGAGTTTGATTTTCCTTTAAATAAACCGTTGAGTATGACACTTGAAATGCGTAGGGCTGACTATGAGCACGGCAAGATTGAAGCAGGCAAGCTATAAATGCTGCAACTGTAAGTAGCTAGAAAGGCAGGATCAGAGCATTTTCATCACTTTTAGTGGAAGAAAAATGAAATTTAAGTGCATTATATACACAAAAATGAGCTCAAGACAATAGTAGTTGCGTTGGTACACTTGAACTTAGCATTGCAACCAAGTAAGCAATCTCACTTGCTAATTTCCTTTTATCTGTGCCGGACCGGACTGGGTATAAAACGCGGACTGGGTATAAAACACGGACTGAACATAAAATGCGTACTGATGGGTTAAAAAATTGCTGTACTGACCAATAAATATCAGAAAATGCTACTTTTTCAGTTTTCTCCAGCACTTTTGAGTAGGGTGCCTTTTATTTACAGTATTTCGTTCAATAATTTGAAATATGGCTTCGAAAATTCTGAAAATTACTTCAAAATCAGACAACAACAAGGAACTTCGAATTTAAAGGAGGGAGATTAGGTTTAAACACAGTTTTTGTACAGAGAGGTTGAGAGTGGGATTGTCACACGGCTTAGGTAAGATAAATAATAATAATTATTACACATTTAAGCTTGGGAGTTCTGGAGTTGCACGTTGAAATCAGCTAGAGTATTTTTGAAGCTGACAGCGACTTGCTTACCTGATGTCACGCAACAGAGAAACATTTCTGGAAACCCGACGAATGGTCACAAATTAAATTTGTCAACTTCTACTTACCTCACCCCTTTTCAAGAAGAACAAAAATCTGCTAAACAAAGCCGTAGAATTATTAAATCTGCTGAAGGCAGTTTGTCCCCGGCCGTTTAAGTGGTTTCTGAGTCGAACACTATTAAAACAAATGGGCCTGCGGACTAGTCGGACTGAGTATAAAATGCCGACTGAATTTAAATCAACAAGTGCAAAATTGGCTCTTGGAGTGTGAAATTAATGGAATCAAGAAACTAAATGTTTATGCACAGACAAATTTTTATTCTCTCTAAAGAGCCGATCCAGATGAAACTTTGGTTCTTTCCTGACTGGTTTCTTATTCATTTTGTACTGTTGGTCGTGATTAACCTGAAGTCACGAAATAAAAAATATATACATTTAAACGACGTTCTTAATTTTGAAATTCAGTTTAAATAGGAAAACCAAAGACGTGGCTCGAAAGTCATCTCCAAAGTAGAAGTGCTAAATGTTAGCGATTTTTATTGCACAGTTGAAATTATGTAAGCACTTTGAATTTGCAATGTTTATGTTTGTTAGCGTTCCACTCAGACCTGCTTAAAAAGCTTAAAAGGCCAGGAAAGCAAGATTTGGTCTTCGACAACTCAAAAGCGCTGGAGAAAACTGAAAAAGGAGCATTTTCTGATATTTATTGGTCAGTACAGCAATTTTTAAACTCAGTCCGCATTTTATATTTAGTCCGTGTTTTATCCCCAGTCCGCGCTTTATACCCAGTCCGGTCCGCAGTCCGCAGTCCGCAGTCCGTGTTTTATACTGACCGTATTTAATGTCCCTAAAATTAAACGTGTCATGTGCAATTAATCATCAAAGCAAAGCTGCCCATATTTAATAAGCATCAAAATTTAATTTTACAATGTAAAAAAGTAACTAATGGAATATTAATTGTTCTTATAACATAAATTAAGGCAAAGTCATTGAAATCAGCTGCTAACAATAACAGCATTTTTTTATTCTTAAAAAAAAATAACAGTCACACCTTTTCAGCTTTGCAATTTCACATACATTTGTATTGCTGGTTTCCACCATTACGTAAATACAAATTTGTGTTAAAAGGTGATGGTCAAATCTCAATGCAGTATCTCAGAAAACGGTATGCTTACTCATGTTGTCGACATCTTTGCCAATTAAATTATATATGGGAGAGCTGTTTTGTTTATGAGTTGTTGGTGTTGACAACATAACATTGTTCAACTGCATGTACCTCAAATGGTTTAAAATTAACAGTTAGTTAATTAGTACGATTTTTCAGAGATGTCTCTGTGGTGCTACTTACCGCACTAGTCTAAGACTATTAACATTTAAAACCGGAACAAGAGCCGACATTCAACATACAGATTTTTCATATTTTCAATTTTGTTTTCCAGCAATAACCTGTTGAATTGTAAAACCTTTAAGAGAATAGGCTAAAATAAGGGTATATTTATTGTGTAAGAAAGGTATAGCAAAATAAAAAGATCCTTGACATTCGAGAGTGTTATCAGTCTTTAATAACAGGACAAAATGCGGGTACATGAGGTAAATGTCACCATGTTTACACAAACTTTTAAGTTGCTTGTGTTAGATACGTGCTACTATGGTTGTTGCATATGGGCATATGTGGCTGTCGAGGTAGTTTTCATGGTTGTGGGAGTTGTGAGGGTTGTGGAGGTTGTGAGGGTTGTGGGAGTTGTGAAGGTTGTGAGGGTTGTGGGAGTTGTGAGGGTTGTGGAGGTTGTGGGAGCTGTGAGGGTTGTGGGAGTAGTGAGGGTTGTGGGAGTTGTGAAGGTTGTGAGGGTTGTGGGAGTTGTGAGGGTTGTGGAGGTTGTGAGGGTTGTGGAGGTTGTGAGGGTTGTGGGAGTTGTGAAGGTTGTGAGGGTTGTGGAGGTTGTGAGGGCTGTGGAGGTTGTGAGGGTTGTGGGAGTTGTGAAGGTTGTGGGAGTTGTGAAGGTTGTGAGGGTTGTGGGAGTTGTGGAGGTTGTGAGGGTTGTGGGAGTTGTGAGGGTTGTGGGAGTTGTGGAGGTACTGAGGGTTGTGGAGGTTGTGAGGGCTGTGAGGGTTGTGGAGGTTGTGAGGGTTGTGAGGGTTGTGGGAGCTGTGAGGGTTGTGAGGGTTGTGGGAGTTGTGAAGGTTGTGAGGGTTGTGGAGGTTGTGAGGGTTGTGGAGGTTGTGAGGGTTGTGGAGGTTGTGAGGGTTGTGGCAGTTGTGAGGGTTGTGAGGGTTGTGAGAGTAGTGAGGGTTGTGGGAGTTGTGAAGGTTGTGAGGGTTGTGGGAGTTGTGAAGGTTGTGAGGGTTGTGGAGGTTGTGAGGGTTTTGGAGGTTGTGAGGGTTGTGGAGGTTGTGAGGGTTGTGGGAGTTGAGGGTTGTGGGAGCTGTGAGGGTTGTGGAGGTTGTGAGGGTTGTGGCAGTTGTGAGGGTTGTGGGAGTTGTGGAGGTTGTGAGGGTTGTGGAGGTTGTGAGGGTTGTGGCAGTTGTGAGGGTTGTGGGAGTTGTGGAGGTTGTGGGAGTTGTATGGGTTGTGAGGGTTGTGGGAGTTGTGGGAGTTGTGAGGGTTGTGGGTGTTATGGAAATCCGTCTTTGCACTGGATACTTACGAGACGCAGCCTCTTTTAGTTAATCATTAGTTAAAATGTATAGATTTCTTTGTGCAGGGAAAAGTGATGCCACAGCTTTGTATTTGCCCTCAAAGAGGCAAAAAAGTACGCTGTGTGAAGTTCTACAGCCATAGTGGGTAACAATGCACTGCTTGTGGCTGTTATGCCACAACCAGAAATAACAACTCCTAAAAATAACTTGCTGGTTGTGGTCGTTGTGCCCCAACCTGAAGCACAACCCCTAAAAAAGGAGCTGGTTGTGGTGGTTGTGCCACAACCAGAAGCACAACCCCTAAAAGTCCATCCAAAAATGTGCCACATTTGAAAACATGAAAAGGAACCTATTGAGCTTACCAATATTTGTGGGAGAAGGTGCCCCCAAAAGAAGCAGGGTCAAATTTCCTACAACATGTTGGGTTTGTTGTGGAGAAATGTACCAAGAGGGCACCCCATTCCCCCTTCTAGTTGACACCTGGCCCATGTTGTTCAAAGGCTGGATAACTTGCAGGATAAATCACTGGTCCAGCAAATGAAATATAATGGTTGAAGTACTTTTTATCTGCTAGGTAGCAATTTACCCAGTAAATACAGTTACCCAGCCAATGAGCAACTGGTGCCTGTTCTAAACAGACACATTGACTATGTCAATATCTCCCTGTAAATGGACAGGTATTTTAAGGATCAAGACACTTGCAAATAAGTGTTTATCAAACCACTTCAGAAGTGAACAGCTACTACCGGTAAGTAACTTTAAAAGGACAACTCCCTCTAAGCACACAGCTTCACAAAGGAGACATTATTAAAAGCTGACACCTCCCAAAAGAACATTCCTCTCATAATCTGATACCACCTCCCCTCAGCTAACACCTGCTGTGGAGTTTTGACTAACACTGAAATAATCATCCATAAGATTCCTAGAGACATGTACCTCTCAGAAGGTCCTCCAGGAGCTGTGTATGCCATGCCTGCTCTCTCAGGTTCTTCAACTCTAAATACAGAAAAAGTGACAGTTCAGTCAAATCCCTCAACATCAAGAAAAGTGCTCACTTACAAGAGGTTCTAAATACAGGGTTTGAATGACAACTGATTCATACAAGATTTCAAAAAGATGATTGCAAACAAGAAGTGTTCGCTTACAGTCAACGCGCTTCACGCATGAACAATCATGGAATGAAGATTGCATTCTTCATGTGTGCATTCCTTTCTTTAATTGGATAAACGTATTCTTCTAGATAGATTGAAAGATAACAATTTTTTTCGATGAACGAAATCGATTCTTCGAAAGTCCACACGTAATATCAGAAATCGTCTACATGGTGCACTCGGAAGAAGTGCTAATCAATTACTTCAGGGATGTCATCCGTTATCAAGGATCTTTACCTCCACAAGAAAAT
The DNA here is from genome assembly GCA_964030785.1 of Siderastrea siderea. Lineage (NCBI taxonomy): Eukaryota > Metazoa > Cnidaria > Anthozoa > Scleractinia > Rhizangiidae > Siderastrea > Siderastrea siderea. The sequence continues at coordinate 42,136,841 of OZ034978.1, read as the reverse complement.
GGTTAAGTCGTCGCGTGGACTGTTTTATGAACAGCTCCTTTTGGCACTCTCGTGTTCCGTGGAATATCTGACAACCCCAATCCAGCATTGAAAAGGTTAATGATTTCGTTCCTTGCATTAGAAGGCAAAGGTTTACCAGGATCGTAAAAGCTCCCAAACGAATTTCTTGCCATTTGGAGTAAGGAAACCTAAACTTTCATGTTCTGATCATGTGCAAACCTATGTACACCGCAACACACTGCGGCAAAAACCGTTACAGGTAAAAAACTGTGGCGGTTGTTGTTTATATTTTCTGCAGGTTTCTGATTAAGCCATGAAACCTCCAGCCAAAGAATAAGTTGCCTTCAGTTGTTAAAATTAGACACTCCTTTGGATTTTCTTTCTAAGGATTACTGTTGTCGATTTTCTCTTTACGGGTTATTTTTGTCGGCTTTATGTTCTTGCAATTTTTTGCGCCGGGCTTGAAAATAATAATATAAATATCACGCGTGACATACCGGAAAATTGAGCTAAAAAAGACTAACTTTTCAGTTCCTGTTCGGAAAGTTTGAAATATTATTATGATGTTACAATTTAAACAATTTTGAATAACTGAATTAGTGTTTCGAATATAGAATCCAAGTTTCAAAGAATCACTAAATTTTTCGAAGAATGATATCAAAGAATGAATTAATCAGGGAATATTTGAAGTTGAGCGTTCATGCACGAAGTGCATTGACTGTAAAAGGGATTCTACATTGCAGATAGCGTGAACATTGCTGATTATTCAAGAGTTCAAGAATGTGGTCGCTTAAAAGAGATACTACAAGGAATATTTGTTTTAATGATTGCTGACTCATACAGGATTTTAAAAATGAGGTCGCTACACTTTTAATAGGGAATTCTACACGACCGCAAATTGTTTTTAACTAATCACTGATTCATACAGGATTTCAAGAATGCGGACGCTTATATGAGATGGTCACTTGTAAGCAGTCTAATAGAGATATTTACCTCTAATTTGAACTTGGTTACTCCAGGAAGTGTAAGGATATAAGCAAACTAAACTGTAAGTAAACTCAACTATTGCATTACCTTCGCTTTTCACTTTCAATCCATTCCTGCAGCCTCCTTTCCCTCTCAGCTTCCTTCTCTTGTTCAAGCCGCTCCTGCTCACGGCGCTGTCGTTCTCTCTCCCTTTCTGCTTGACGTTCTCTCTCCCGTTCTGCTTCTTCCCATCTCTCTCTCTCCAGTCTCCTTGCTTCCTCTTCCACTGCAGTGACAGTAGCTTGTGCATCTGGTCTCTCTGCTCTTCCATATGCATAACCTACTCCTTCACCCCTACCAGTGGCCCTGATGACATCTTCATCTCCTTCTCCACGTTCCTTGCCTAATCTCTCTGCCATCTCCCGTTGGTATTGTTCCCTTTCTTCTGGAGTCATGGTGTCCGTAGACTCCTCTGTCATTAGTGGAGCCTGTAAATTATTGATAGAATCAAGGTTGGCATTCAGTGGTTCTCTGACATCTTAAAAACCCTTTTACTAGCACAGTAAGAACTTCAAATCAAGTAAATTAACACAGTTCTCACTTGAGTCTCTGACTAAGATACCAAAGTATGTCCATTATACCATTCAAACTGATCTTTGGTTCTGCAAATCAGTGCGGATTCTTGCCCCTCCCTGCCTGCCCTGTTGAGTAGCTGCTGGAATCAGGTAAGTATAGGGAAAGGCAAGCATTCTTTTCACTGATCTATCAGCGTGACTGTGCTTTGGTGGGGCTGTTTGACGAGAGCCTGGTTCCTGCTGACATGGTTGTCATGGTTACCTCCCTGCCTACCTTGAATGGCACAGGTCCCCCTCTTCCAGGTGCCAGGTTCCCAAGCTCATCTATTGCGATGAGTTTAAACTACATTGTACCTTATGTGTGGTACTGTTTATGCCATTGTACCAGATGGTTCTAACTTCAGAGACTACAGGATACAACCCTAAAACTCAATACTCAAAACATGTCCGCTATTATTTCAAACTTTTTCCAGAAGAAATTTATAGTTTTGGCAAACTAAGGAGATAAAGGGCACAAAAGGAAAATTCAGCTCAAGCAACCTTAACCTACCTTTCCTCCTTGCCTTAAGTACCAAGGCATCTTTGATGGCATGTCTCCCTCAGACAGAGGTCTCTTCTTAGCGTCATCATCTCTTTCATCCACGTAGATCTTCGTTTCTGATAGAGAAGGCATTTGATAACGACGGGACCAGTTCAGGCTTGAAACACGGTTAAACTTGGGCTGCTCCTTCACTGGGTGACCTTCCTTGTGCAGTTGGTACAAGGTGCGGTCACTGTAACGGAACTTTGATCCCATCTTAAGAAGCGATGTACTGCGAGACGGAGGTGGGTCAGAAAAGGTCAGCCTGTAGAAAAAGAGATGCACACAAGCTTAACGTGGAGCCATAATGGTGACAGTCTTAAAGTTTTACAGGCAAAAGAAGATGTGCACTGTGTTCAATTTTCGACCAGACATTCCGTGAATTATGCCCAATGGTGGTTAACTTTTTACATACATTAAAAAATATAAAAGGCAAATCAAAAGTATTCTTCATTCCCTTTGAAAGGTAAAAAAAAACCACACACACACACATGGGCTTCAGGTTTGGGTGATACTTTTGTCTTACTATTTCTAATCTTCCCAGTTGACATTAGACTGCGAGCAGTCTCTCTCTCTTTTAGTCTAAAATCCATGTGACAAAAGCAAAAATAGCGAGCATGAAATTCAAGCAGCAAGCGGCAAAGCTGCAAGCCACGAGTTTGAGTTGACATGGGCACATTTTGCACACCCTTTCCATCTCCCATGTTGCCAAGTCATTTTGCTGAGTACAATGTGTCCTTAGACTAATTTCTTTTTGCAGCTAAAGTACTGAAAAAGAGAAATTTCTATACCTGAAAAAGGTGTGATGCTCTACACATGACTTATACAAGCGTTTTGCTGCCTTCTCAGTTGGGCACTTGTAAATTGTAGTTGTTGTCAGTGTGTCCAGCTGAGTAATGCAAGAGAAATGAGAAATGCAAATCAGAAATCAAACATTAAAATTACTGCATTAACTCACACATTACTACTTCCTCATTGTCCACTGTATTAAAATAATAGGTACCACTCTGAGCATCAGTTAATTCATTTCAACCACTCCTACAGGATGTGCCAATGCAAAATCTCCCCAAAGTTTATTTTAACCAGAAAAGCAGCAGAGGGCAGGCATTCAAAAACTTTTGAAGCAGGTGTTAGAGCTAGCCAAAGTATGCAGTGGTCTGAGACACTTCCCATAAGCAGTGCTCGAAATTAGCAGTTGGTCCGGTCGTCCGAGACGACTTAAAGTGCGTTCGGGCAACCAGTTTTTAGGAAAAATATATGCCCGGTTGCCCGAGAAGAAAACCGCCGGACAACCCAGGAAAAAATTGTACTTACATTACTGTGATGCCCAACAGAATAAAGAAACGAATTATAAATTTGAGACACGAAAATCGCTCTAAATAGTGCTCTTCTGAAAGATGGAGTCCACGAGAATTCTTAAAACCAAGGAAATCGAAGGTTGTAACAGTTAAACGGACGTTTTTCGTCTCGTTCGATAAGCCAGGCCATGACGAGCTTGCAGTGTTGTCTTGAACCCAGGCCTTGTCGAAAGATTTTGGCGCACTCGAACGCAGTTCATTGTAAGTGACGATCGATACGCGATAGGCGGTAAGTATTGTATTTCATTTGAATAATTCATTACGCATGCAGATTTGCATGACTTCGAAATTTTCGATATCCTGGTGCATTTGAATTCATTTCTTGCCTTCATCTTGAATGAAATTCAATTCCAAACAAAGTATAATTCAAGTTTCTTTCATATTTCAAACTTAAGTTCGGAATTTTTGGCTCTTTTTAATCGAGTAGATTTGACAACCATGTGTTTATCTGAGATGCATCTTGTCTGGGAATAGTTTGTACTTAGTTGTTATGTCGAGTTGTGTTTTTGCTGGTGTAGGTATTTAGAAAATTACTATACAGCTTCAGAAAATACAAAGGAGTATTTTCATTAACATTAACAGTAAATAAAAGCGTAGAGAGCATTGCTTGTGTTCACTTATTGAAAGGATTCCTGCAGTTTTGTTTAGAATACGCTGTTTCACGCCGCTCAGTGTGAATGTACAACATTTTAAGGGCAACCAAGTCCTCATCAGGGCAACCAAAGTCAGGGGCTAGGTTGTCCAGCGTTTACCATAAGGACAACCTGAATTTTTTTCTAATTTCGAGCACTGCATAAGCACTGAAGTGAAAATCAATACAAAGTAGAAGCCTAGTCTTGAGTTCAACTTCCAACCAGTGAATCCAGAGAAGGGATGGGGGTGGTGTTGACTTACCTCCCCAGGGTGGCTTTTGATGATGAAGTTTCTCTTCCTGTACTTGACATAATCAATCTTGGACCTGATCAGGTGTAAGATGTAAAAGTCATAAACAATTCTAATCAAACACTGTAAAGTTTATACACAAACGTTCTAATGTTGCAGTTACATGGAATTGGCAGACGGTCTGTCCAAAAACAGTTACTTATCTGATAACAAAATCTACTTGTCTCGTACCCTGATAGTGAGTGCAACTAGATCCTACAAAAGTGTATCCATGTACACATATCACTGAAATACACTGAACACAGAAGCACTTACCAGGGGAATTTGTTCAACACCAGTTTGTCTTTATAGCTGGCAATACCATCATGTGACACGCCAATCAGCAATTCACTGCCTTGTTCATCCTGAGCATTAATCATAACAGAACAACAATCACTACCCTTAACCTCCACACCCATAATACAGGAATTTCACTTGAGAAGAGTTCCATTTGAGACTTCAGTTTGGTTCACTACTGAGGGACTGGAATTATGGCAAGAAAATGGAAGGAAGAAGGAATGATTGTGTGTCTGTTTTGATTTTTCTTTTCATAACATATACATTTCTGTAATCAGTTTTGCTAAGGTCTGTATTGCCGTGTGTTCAAATACTGTTACACTGTACACTTTAACTGGAATAATAAGCCTCTTCTAGGGCTGCCTAGCTGAGAACTGTCTGTTTTGACTTCAACAAAGGTAACCAACCACTCAGAGTAAAACTTTCAATGTTACTGAAAGACAACAGCTACTGATGTCTTTTTTGCTCATCATCACCTAGTACGTATTTTATAAAGTCAGCTTCTAAATGACTGCTAAAATGGCAGCTGTGCTTTCCATGTTTAGTTCGATTACAATTTCTTCTCACACAAAGCTTTGTACACACAAAAGCAGAGTCCTTCTCTCACCTTAGCTGGATGGGCATCAACACCAAACATGACAAGTTTGGTTGCTGCAATCTTTAAGTACTGCAAGTCAGCCTCTTCAGGACTAAGTCCCCTAAAAAATAGCCAATCGTATTCAACAGTCAGAGGGGATAAATGCTGCCGCAGTGATGAAGCACTCATGTCCCACCAGTGTGGAGCTGATGCCATGCACGGATTTTAAGTTTGTTAGACCTTCTTGCCTTTCCTTCCTATGGTTTTTCTCTGGATTCTCCTTTCTCAACAATGAACATTTCTAAAGTCCAATTTGATCTAGAATCCAAGAGCCACAAGTTTTCAATCATACGAATGTCAAGTTTCAGCCTTGTCAAACAAAATCAGGTTATTTTTATTTACTTATTGTCACTTGGCTTAAATTTCATTTAAATGAAAATAACAGTCATTCATTGATTCCCATGCCCAAAATTGACTCAAAATACTTTTGCCTGGAAAATCTTCTTAACTGAAATGCATTTGCTTCTGAAAAAAATTCTACATTTTTTTGTTTTCCAGGAAATGGTTGAGTAATTTTAAAAACCCAAAAATGTATTGTATGTCCTAATAGAAAATTCTACAGTTTGAGCGTGCCACAGAGAGGGTTGTCCAATACACCCAAACTGACTCGATTCGTCTAAGGTAGTGACGACTCGTCTCGATTCGACTCGAATCGTCCTTTGTGTAGTCGATTCGACTAACTGAAAAGTCGATTTGCAAGTCACTTAGAAAAAATCACACAAGAAGGCGAACAGGGAGGGTAGGAAAAGTGGTCGAATCGACTTGATTCGGGTTGATCCGACTCGAATCGTCCTTTGTGTAGTCGATTCGACTTACTGGAAAGGCGATTTGCAAGACACTTAGAAAAAATCCCACAACAGGGTGGGCTGAAAAAGTGGTCAAATCGACTCGATTCGAGTCGATTTGACTCAAATCGTCCGTTGTGTAGTCGATTCGACTAACTGGAAAGTCGATTTGCGAGACACTTAGAAAAAAATCACACAAGAAGGCGAACAGGGAGGGTAGAAAAAGTGGTCGAATCGACTCGATTCGATTCGACTCGAATCGTCCGTTGTGTAGTCGTTTCGACTAACTGGATAGTCGATTTGCGAGACACTTAGAAATAAAATCACACAAAAAGGCCAACAGGGAGGGTAGGATAAGTGGTCGAATCAACTCGATTCGAGTCGATTCGACTCAAATCGTCCGTTGTGTAGTTGATTCGACCAACTGGATAGTCGATTTGCAAGATACTTAGGAAAAATCACACAAAAAGGCGAACAGGGAGGGTAGGAAAAGTGGTCGAATCAACTTCGATTCGATTCGACTCGAATCGTCCGTTGTGTAGTCGTTTCGACTAACTGGATAGTCGATTTGCGAGACACTTAGAAATAAAATCACACAAGAAGGCCAACAGGGAGGGTAGGAAAAGTGGTCGAATCGACTCGCTTTAAGAACGAGGAAGGTTCATGTTATCTTCTTGTCGTTCCGTGTGCAAATCCTTCAGATCGACAACACAAGCGAGGGAGAAGGTTCATTGCAATTTTCCTGTTTAGTGTCGCATCACGCTTTAAGAACGAGGAAGGTTCATGTTATCTTCTTGTCGTTCCGTGTGCAAATCCTTCAGATCGACAACACAAGCGAGGAAGAAGGTTCATTACAATGTTCCTGTTTAGTGTCGCATCAGTGACGCTTTAAGAACGAGAAAGGTCCATGTTATGCGTTCCTTGTTATGTCTTATTGTGTCACGCGCACATATTTGAAGGACTTTACGACCTGATTTCCGTTGAGTCGAATCGACTTTTAGGAATACGAATCGACTCGAGTCGATTCGAGTCGATTTGTCAAAATTTTTCACCTCCCTGCGCATTTATTCGCGACCTGACTTCCGGTAAGTCGAGTTCCGCTAAACGGACTTCCAGTGAGTCGGAAGTCTTTGATCCTCGAGCTGACTGGAATCGTCTTTGCTTAAGACGATTCGACTCAGTTTGGGTGTGTTGGACATGAGTGGCCACAGACAAGCCGGGTGAGCTGGAAGGACACATATCCTGTTAGGCAAGCAAAGCAAAGCAAATCAGGGTCTTTTCCTTACCTATTTTCCTTGTGTAGCTCTCTAATTTTTTCCAGCAGTTCAGGTGTCTACATAAACAGGAGTGTATGGTGAGAAAAATCATTAGAAGTGCAGCCTGAGAGTTTCTTACAAGTGATGCATATCTTAAAGCAAACTCATCAAGAAAAATCCCAAATGTTGTCTTTTCGCACTTCTCTTCTTTCCCTGTGGTGCCATTTCATAGTTACAATATTACAGGTGTCTAGAATAGGCCCCTTGCATAACTGCATCACGTGACCTTGTCAATCATAAAAAATGGTCATAGTATGAAAATAATTAATAGAAATCAGAAATGGAAAGAGCATGATGAAATTAGTAAGATTTTCAATTTTCAGGTTACTGACGTTTAAGTGCGACATTTTACGGTTATTTTAATGTTCAAAAAATTACCAAGACTTATAGGGAAAAAAGCTGCTGGATGGCAAGCTTTGCTACCCAGCATACAAATCTTTTATAATTTTCAAACTTTCAAACTGTCCTAAAATCTTGCACTTAAACGTTAGTGGCCTCAAAAATTGGAAATCCTACTAATTTCATGACGCCCCTTCCATTTCAGCCATCTATTTCGAGCCATGACCATTTACTGTGATTGACAAGGTCACATGACATGGTTATGCAAAGAGCCTATTAGGTTTTCACTTGTTTAGTATCACAATAAATGACACAAGATGCATGATCGAGAGTGAAAGTGATACTGACGAATGAGTAATAATCAAAAGGACAGCTTTTGGAAAAAAACTGGAAACCACCTGAAAATACACAACTGACAAGTGATTTGCCAAGGATTTCTTACAGTAGGGGCATTCACAACACAGGTACAGATTTTAAAAATCTGCACAGCTGGTTTTTACTCCTTTTAGCAATGGATCATTACCTGGTTTGGAGCAAACACCATGCCATCTAAGTAATCATCTCCATGTTCACGAGCCTCATAATCCCCAACATCGCCTGTGTTAAAAAGGAACTCAGATAAGAAACAGTTCAACATCACCAGATGCAGATGATCTGAGAAAACAGTTTAATTTACGATCCTATTAATTTTGTCCACAACACCACACTGGAATCTTGAATGACCATAAAAATGTTATAGCAGTAACATAGACCTGTAACAGCATTTCAAGTCCCTCACGGAATTGGCCTTGATGAGAATCTTACAAAGAGGTTACCAAGATTCTTGCAAAGATCTGTCCAAGATCCTTAAAGCCCCTACAATTAAACTGCAAGGATCATAAATGAAAAACCTCGGGGTTCCTCAAAAAGAACGTTATGTATACCTTTTGCACAGGTGAGTTATCAGTACCATATTCTCGATCTTTTAAAATTTGATTTGTCTCAAATGTTTAAACCACAAACTATGCATGGATCCTACTTTTTGCTTACCTTGCACAACATATGAACCAAGCAAAGCTTGGTTACCAAAGGAACATGGTAATCTGAAATTATGGCAATATTAAAACCAAATCAGTAATTATACCAGAGGCCATAATCAGCAAAGTAACTACTAAATGCATGTTGCCGTGACATGATGAACATTACGGTGATCTCAACTATTACATCACGGTTGAAATTTTGGAATGCCACAGCACTTGACATGATATCAAATTTTCTTACATAGCACAGCTTTTGCTGATGCCATGAACTGCTCGTATAGCAATATTTACTGTTTACAAACATTCTTTTTGTCATTTAAACGTGCCAACCATTAAAATAAAAAAAGTTCTTAAATGTTTATTTTCTAGGTGTTCAAGAATAATTTTTTTTAAATGAAAAGAACTCTTTGTTTTAATAGCCAATAGGCCTCTGGTTGGCACATTAATATCAATACACTGTAGCTGACATAACGAGAACCCTCGCCAAAAACCAACAAGAAAGCTAGAAAATAAATAAGCCAAATTGAGAATTTAATAATTACAATTTATTATAGTCATGAATTTAAAAGGGCTTACACACAGGGACAAAAGACATAGCTCTACAGAGGCCTAACTTAGACAATATTCACAACCAAGGACCTACCTTCCAGAGTTAATGTCATCTCGTAACTGCATGCACATCAAATACCTTGCAAGCAATGACATGACACAAAAACATGAATACCTTCATTCCCTCAACTATACATTGTCGAAACAATCTAGCTTTGTATTACCTCTACAGCTGTTCCCATCAGTGTACCCAACATGCAGGTATTCAAGAGGTCTAGGATAAAACCCTTGGAGCTGTCTTTCCTTTGTTTTTGTTCTTTTTATTGTTGAATTTGTTAACTGGTTAATTTTTGGGGAGGACAGGTAGTTGAGACTTTACCCTGAGCCCCTTTTCTTGAAACTCCTGATAAGTTTATCTTCAAATCCATTTTTTATCTTTTTTATCTATATTTTTAGTTAGTTTTGGTTAGTTTTTTTGTAATGTGCATTTGATCATGTACTATTCGTATGTTAATTTGCGCAATATTAAGTAATAATTATTATTATTAATAATAATTGCAAACATGCCAAAGTACTGCATAAAATTAAAAAGATTTTGAAGTTTAGCTTTCAAAATCAATAAAAATTGTGTCTTTGCTGAAGAACACTGTGCAAACAAAAATTGTTTTTGGGTGTAGTAAGTTATCGGGAGTTTTGAAAAATGGACCCCACGACCCAGCTGGGTCAAAGAGTGCATACTTTATCACAGCAATAAAAACCCCTGTTCAGCGGGCAATAAAACTTCTAAAGCAGAAGATGAAAGTCATCCTAATGAGCTTATGTGATGGCCAGGAATGTAGGACTTAACTGATTATTATGAAATTATCTATGAGCTGAGTTACCTGGTGTAGTCTGTTTTAATGTGTGATGGCACTGGTTCATAAAACTTGACAACTAAGGCAAAGTTGGGTTGAGTACCTTTCAAAGCAAAGGTTAAAATGTAAAATTCAGTACCTAAACTAATTGCTAATCCCAATAAACTAGAACCCTCAGAATCTGGTCAAGTGAAGAACAAATTTCAAGAATTTTCAAGCACAGAAATGACAAATAAATTATGCACTAAAACTCTAGCACTTTTAAATCCTATTCATCAGGGGTAAGTTGCACAAAACTTAACATCTGGCGTACTGTAACTGCCAACGTCAGACATTGAGATTGTGTTTTTGACTGGACTGAACATATGACCTTAGAAGTTAAGCTAGACATCGAGTTTTATACAACTCTCGCCCCAGATGTATAAGATTTCAAGGACAAGGGTTTTTAAGCAGACTTAACCAAACATATTTAAACCAAAAGCCTTGTTTTGTGTAACTACATCATTTTACTGGTGAACAAACATCTTCAATCAATAAATGCAACAATGCTTAAAATGAAACAAAAAGAAAAGGCTGTTCTTATTACCAGGGACAGTACTGCAATAAGATCAAACTACAAATTAAAGTGCACATGTCTACTCCCTGTGCATTGATGTGTGACCACGGTACAATACCACAAAAAAACTAAAGCATGAGAGCTTTCACAAGCAATAATATTACTTTTAAAAGTTCTCATAGATTTTATGACGTCATTAAAGAGACAAAATGATGTTTGCAATATAAGGAGAAATCTTCAGAGGCAACATTTTTTTTTTCTGAACAAGAAATAAGACAACAGTGTGATGCTGATCATACACTGTAGATATATTAAACCTTCCAAAATTTACCTCAAAGCTAGACATTTTCTACAGCACAGAAGTGTCCATCTAATCATGCTTTATTCAATCTTACTAGACAAAGTTTCAATGTTACAATCTGGTGATCAAGAATGCATGGGAGAAAAAGTTCCTATTTTCTTTTCATCAAAAGAGGACGGCAAGTTATATTGGTGCATCAATTGACGCACCACTAATTAAAGGGCTTGCCCACACCCCACTGGAAGTAAACTAAATGCCACTAACAAGCCTCTGACATGCTGTTTATTTGCATTCTGGTATGCATCACATTATGATTTATTTTAAAACACAAAATATTGGAAAAACCACAAACAAACAAAAGAAACAAACAGTGCCACAAGAAAGAATTGCTTGACAGCTTTTGACTGAATGGTCATACTTTAGGATTTCAAGTAAGAACCATATTGTACAGCACAATAAACCCCGATAAACAGCACAACACACACAGGAAAGCTTTGCTAAAAAGATGTCACTGGGGTGGTCTCTTTATATCTTCAAATATAATAACACCTTCAAAACATAATAACCAACAACACAGGAATGTTCTGCTTTGAAACTCTCACTTGAATGCTCACAAGTTGGGTGTTAGAACAACAAAGAATGGCTAAAAAGATGTCACTGGAGTGGTCTCTTTATCTTCAACATGATGACACCTTCAAAGCATAATAACAACAACACAGGAAAGTTCTGCTTTAAAGCTGTCACATGAATGGTCACAAGCTGGGTGTTAGAACAACGATGAGTGGCTCAAGAACACAGCAAGTCAAAAGGTTAAATCCTCACAAGAAACTATCAAAACAGAACTTCTCGGGTTTCGAATAAGCACAACAGAGATAAGCTGTAAATGATTATAAAATGTAATTGTAAATAAAAATGAAATTTGCATCATAATCAGTCATTGTAATGAAAAACTTGACTTGGAAAAGTTGTTAATCTAAACAAACTTCTAAACAAATTTGTACGCCAATAGATAGCACAAATAAATCATTTTGTAGCAATTGAAACAATAAATGCTAACGGAGAGGTGGAGACCAATATTACAAAATAAAATTAAACAAATTAAACAAAATTAAAATATTTAAATGAACAAAGCCATACCATAAGAACAATGTATAATAAATTCGCCCAGAGAATTGTCTGGGATACTAGAACAGAATTTAGCATGACAATAGAAGTTAGGTGTGGAAGTGATTTAATCGTGGGAATAAAATTCACAGGAAGTTCTCGATAGGTTAAAATATTTAATTTACCATTGAGTTGTGTAGTTATTTTCTTCTGAGGATTTAGCCAGAACTGAGGAATAAAAAAGAAAACAGAGCATTAATCAATGTCATTTTAAAATTTGAAACCCAACAAAAAATACAGTTGAAACTTGAAAGAACCTACTGACAATTTCACAAATATGGCATTTGGTCACCCAACGTAAACAAATCCGATAAGTAAGGTAATAAGCAAGCGAGAGAGTTCTTTGTTTTGTGTAAGAAAATCTTTGCTATGTTGGTCTCAACCTGTAGCAGACTGATTGCCTTCAAGACTAAACATCCACCCAAAACATTTAGAAAACGATCAGAGGCTTAATGCAAATAAATCGCCTCAGTTAAAAGTTTGTAAACAAGTGAGTACCTTCTCTCCTTTCTTGTCTTCCCATAGAAGTCCAAAATATTCTTTTTCTGAAATATTTAGCTGCGTTGTAACCCAGTGCATTAGATCCAGACCTTTGGCATTTTTCTTTAGAAAGAAAACTAGAGTTAGTTTAAACGTGAAAACCTGTGAATAAATGAAGATAACATAGAAGGCTAAATGTATCTGATGTATAGATCTCGACACTACAATTTTACAACTGATCCAACAGATTCCAAAATCAGACGCAGTCAGACTTGAAATCAAATAGTCTAATGCAATGTTAAACTCACTCATTACATGAAACTTATAAAGCTTAAAATCTGGTATGAAGCTTGATCGAAAAACAGTTCCAGTTACCGACGAAACCGTGTACGGCATGAGTAAACATTGTAAGCTTACTGTTTGCAGACCGCTTTCTAAACTTCTAATGATACGATGAAAAAAAAAGCAGAAAATTTATCTCAGCGTAAAAAGCCATGATTCTAATCAAATGACAATGAATTAAAGGAAACATTTAAATAAACGAAAGAGGGAAGTAATGTAAGCGAATTACGCTACAAGCTAAGGGATCCCAAAATTTGAGCGTGAGACAGCGCAAATCTACTCTCGGCGAAACAACCCAAGTTAACGAGAACAAATATTAAAGCTTGCAGTACGCAATACTTTCCATCGAATTTATCAGAATATAAAACACTTCCTTGCAAACGAAACGTGCTAATATGCACACTGGCCGAAACACTGCACAACAAATTCAAATTTGCTCAGTTTCGATGGTTGGAAGTCAGCCATTTCCTATTGCATGTTTCCCATACCGATTTCTCAAGAAGCACGCTGTTCGGACTGTAAACAACAGCTAAAACATCAACGCACTACTGTTCGGGAGTATTTCTACAGAAGCAAACTTATCAAACTAGTCCAACTCCACTATAGACGCAAAGTCAACAAGTGCCAACAAATTTACCGCTGTATAGAGCTGAGTTGCCCATGATTATATTTACAGAGAACCTGCATCATTAGAAGTCCGCATTCCACCCATAACGGTTTAGATTTAAAAAGAAAATTCACAGGTCAGACATTGCTTAAAAAATGGCCCTAAACCAGGTTGAAAAGGTGTATGAAAACCGTTCAAGAAACTTATGCTTACCTGCAATTGATCGGTAGTCAAAACTGTTCCATCGAGAAGAGTAACTTGGCATGAAAGCCGATTTCGCGGCGGCTTTCTGATCGCTTGCTGCCTCGAAGAAATCGTTGGGCTTTCTGCGTTTTCTCCTGTGGCACCAGCCATTCCTTCTCTTTCAAGCTCTGTCGGTTATGACCCAAATATTTTCAAAATCGACACTAAAAGGCAACGGGACAACAATGTTCACTCGAGACTCGAGGCTTTCCCTGCTGTATTGTAATTAGGTCACGTGATTCGAATTTGAGAACGCCGCGCGTACCAATCAGATCGTCGGCCCTTGATATCGGTTGTTTGTCAAAGATGATTCAATTGGTTGATTCACAGCGTGTTGCATTTCCCGCCACAACAAGCGTATCAAGGGTGATGTCATTACTTGCGTGTTTTGAGGAAGTGGGTGTGTTAATATTGGCACTCTGTAAATGAAAAATGGTGGTGACGAAAGCGACGCCTTTGTTCAATATTTTGTTCCCTTTTATAAAAATTCTTTAAATGGTATTTATCATTATTTTCATGCTGCATGTTTGGATGAACCCCAAAAGAAGTAACTGCGGACATCATATGTTACTTCCTATGTACATCAGCTGATGGACATCAAAAACTATCATCGCTTGAATGTGTTGTGCCCTGTCCATTACCGGACATCGAGCTATGCCGGACCACCAATACCTTTCACCCTCAATTTCCTTTTAAAATACCTCTTAAAGAAAATGAAACCCTAAAATTTTAATATTTTCTTAAAATAGTTTTGTTCATTATCGGTTAGCTGTCGTGTTTACACAAAACCGTAATTGGAATTTTATGACCATGCGCGCAAATTGGAAAAGGAAACCGGTAAAAAACCTCACATGTCAGACTTACATTACCGGTAAGGTTATGTTAATGTCGACGACTTTTTATCGTCACTTTCTATTTACATCTTACACATACTCGCAAAAGGAATTTTAAAAATTTGTATATACACAGGAAAATTTATCACCTTCACCTTTTTTTTCTTTTTTCATTGTAATCTCTTTAAAGATCTAGCTCACTTTCGGAAAAATTGTAGTAATTTTCTGGTTTACCACGATTTTATAGGCGAAATGAAAAATCATAAACTAATTAAAACAAAACAGAAAGTCTCTAAGTATGCCGGATATAAAGAGGCTTTTAACTTTGAGGGCTGTTATTTAAGTCTTGTCTTCTTACTTCTTTTCTAGGCTTTTCCAGCAACAAGCTTTGGGTCCTAAAGGCGCTGTTACACTGGGCAATTTTTCTTGCAATTTGTCCCGCAGTTTTGTTGTGCCTTTGCGAGACACGTTGCACGCAACGTTGCCTAGTGTAACACCTCTACGCAATGCTGGAAAAATTCGTTACAGCGTTGCGAGTATCGTTGCGAAAGGTAGAATCGACTTCTACTTCTCGCAACGATTGCGGCACCAAAAAAGTTGCGAGACATGTTCAGTTCAGGGGATGTTACCCTGGGCAATATTTCCTGCAACTTGTATCGCAACAAAACTGCGAAAAAAGTTGTAAAAATGAATGCCTAGTGTAACAGAGCCTTAACAACAGTAGCCTGTACATGCCGAAAATTATGCGGATAACAGTAAGCACGTACTATAAATTATGCTGGGTCATCGAGAAAAAAATTGTTACTGGTATACAAAGCTGAAAACAAACGAAATATGTTAAGTTGGGTGGTTTTGATCATTTCCAAGATAAAAAGAAAGAAATAAGATGCCGAAATCGTGGTTCTCAGTTCTGATGACATAACGACATGGACGGTAAAGAAAAGGTCAAGGTCAGTTTTATCCTTTCATTCATCGTTTGTTGGGTCATTGTGTTGACTTGGTCACATCGGTAACATATATCATCTCAACAAAGTGTTGCGTTTGCGTGACCAGCCAGGCTTAAGGAAACAAAGCGTAAACTTGATAATAAAGGCACCAATTTGTTATAACTACTACTCGGTGATGTAAATTTAAAAAATAATGAATGGCTTACATTTATGCAGAAGTCTCGGGGGCGGGAAAGGTGGTTCCTGAAGCATCAAGCGTTACTTTTCACTCTAGAGCGTTACTTTTCCCACTAGAAACATAACTTTCCCGTCTAGATGGTGGGTATTCCCTTACGGATCATGTGGAGTATAGTCCCCTCCCCCCCCCCCCCCGCCAGAAACAGCTTCCCCAAAGACGAGGGTCATCAAAGCTGATGTGTAAAAAAAAGTGTGACCACTTTTATTAAAACTTGAATACCTTTGCACATTTGACTATCCAAAAAGAATTCCAAAGTAGCTTCCAGGAAATTGAATCACATTCACTTGTGGCTTTCAGTTGGTTTCCTGTGAGGTACTGCTGTATTAATGAATTCTGATCAGGCAGAGGATCTACATATAGCAATATCTCACCAAAGTATGTAAATTAATCATTAGGCCACACTTAAGTGAGTCAAACTGTAACAGAAAAAAAAAACCTTAACCTTTTCAATCTTTTCTTTATTCAGTAATTACTAGTTATCCTCTTCAACACAATAACAATCATGGATACCAAAATACTCTAGAGCTTGCAAACTATTATCTAGTATATACTATCACAAATGTTAACCTATGGATATATAATTTTCTTTTCCAGAACCAACATTTGAACTAGGAGTCTTAATACATTTATAAATAAACCAATGAGACTACTATATAAATTCCATACTAATGATGAAGTGCCTAACAGCTTTTGGTCCCACTAAGACACCTAATACAATACGGCTGCACTTCAGTATTAAACTGAAATATCGCACCTCAAACATTGGTTCAAAGTGAAACACAGTAGTCATGCAAAACAAAGCCTAAGAGTCATAGGGATCAATTATTACTATATGAAAGTTTTACACCTTGGATAAGAGCATATTAAAGAGGTCTCTACCTACGTATAAACTGGTCAGTCTAAGCAGGAATCTTTTTTGCTGTAAGTCTGTTGCAACATCTTCAAAACAGAGTTAACTTACAGTAATCTATGCAACAGTTTAAACTTGGTTTAGACCACAGTTTTGAAAGAAGCTGTCCAAACTTTGTGACGTGACTACCTGGCCCACACAGTTTATGGTTGGCACTATCGTAATGATTTCTGAGATAAGCTATTAGTATATATTTTCTATCCTATTCTGGGCCTTTACAAATCTAGTAAGTCACTGTTACAGAGATGTGAAAATAATTAGCTACCATATGAAAATCTGAAAATATTCAGTTAATAAACAGGTGGCTCACTCTACAATTTCAGTTAGTGAGAATCTATTTCTGCTTCTAGTGTCCTTAACACATTTTAAATTTCAGACAAAAAATGGTTGTCATGTCGTTTAGAGCCTTGCAGTAACAAGGCTGCATTAATTGACTATAAGTAAAGTATGGCTAAATGTTTAAGATCCAGCAGACTACCCACCCCCTATCCCCCAAACCAGATTATGTTAGAATGTCCTAACAGTTCTCAGTACCTTCAGTCCTAGAGAGAGATCTTGGTTAATGCCATGTGAATCTAACTTTTGAGTCTATGGACAAGATCTTAAGGTGCAATGATTAAACTTCAGCATTCTTTGGATTTACAGGGTTAAATACCGGAAGTAGGAGAATGGTCAGTACCTGACCCATTACACTAAAATTTTCCTTAAATACAGTTAACATTAGCTGCAGTTCTCAACCTGGGGGACTGCAAACATTTCATTCACATAATCGCTCTGCTGACAAAGAGGTTGGTCTGCTAACAATGAAAGTAACATTTAGTTGGTGGTAATGTCAAAAATATCATTTTGTGATTTTTGTTCTCTCACTGTTCATAGTACATTTGTGTTTTTTGTTTTGTCCTTGTTCATGGAATTTTTAATTCAACTTCTTGCCTGTGGAACAAATTCTCTAACTCGGGCAGTTTCTTGCTTACACAGTCTGGAGTAATGACCCCACTGCAGAGTTGTAAGGCACATAAGTTTCATCAATGACCCAAATCACACCCTATCTTCAAGAAAAAAAGTACACCATGCAATATTGGCTAAGGCAACAGAATAACGCTAGTCTACTCTTGTCTGTGACGCATACTTAAGATTAAGAAGAAAATGTCCCTCCCAAAAAAGGAAGCAATTTTATGCCATACATAAGTTTTAATGAGTGCAGTGGGTTTACATTCGGCGATAACTTCCAAGTCTTGCATGGCAGTTTGGACAGGAATGGATGACGTCTTTGCAGCCATCCAAGCAGAAAGGAATCAAACAACATCCTAACCAACAGCTGTTGAGAAAATTAACAAAAAAAAGAATTAATAACAGATATTCAATAATCCAAGGGTATCTTATAGAGGCTTAATGGCCTATCAGTCAAACTTCTGATGAGTCTGTGATTCAAGGCTGGTCACTGTATTGTGTTGTTTCTTTAGAGAAAAACTCTTCACATTGTCTCTCTACACAGAGATGAATGAATGTTTATTTGCTAATTATTAGTGAAACCAAACAAAATGCTGGGGGAAACCTTGCGATGGACTAGAATCCCATTCCTGGGGAAGCCTGGGGGAGTTTGTCTGTGCTCCAGACGACAAAACACTATAAACACTAAAATAACTCAACAGTGGCCAATTTATTGTATATCATCAACTCAGTAGACATCAAATTCAAGCGTTTCACTCCTCCTTCAATGCACTCACTGATGGTTTCTATAAAAACTTATCCCTGTATCATGTAAGGTATGCCCGGCGTGTTCAATCAATCATAATGAAAATCTAATCAATCAATCAATACCAATCAAAATGTCAATTGATATCGATTGACATTAGCCAATCGATGATGAATCGATAATCACCAAATTGTCCCGCACAAATTATCAATTTAGATCGACTACTGCACGCGAGTTTTCTCAAAGCTCATGTACCAAGAAAGCCCAATAAACATTTTAACTGGCCTTTCTGACCCAACCCACCAAAAGGTAAACAAATGTTCGCATGATCCCATATTTTTAAATTGCTCGACATAGGAACCGGTGACTGCATAACACAATATTTTAACTATAGCATTACTGGATGACATAATATTTAAACTCTGATGACTCCGCTTATCTTTCTTAACGCTTTATATTTATTCTGCTGAAAAAGGCAAATTCAATTCAAACATTGAACATCGGTAGATATTTGCCCACAACTGAGAAAGTTCATACAGAGATTATGAAATATTTACTGTAAGTGCCTAGACCATGACACAGACAGTATGCATAGCAGTAAAATCAAAATATATCGCTCGACAAACACAAGCAGATTGTCAGTATCTGGGGAAAGTGAAATCATCTTTCCACACTCAAACACATCAGACACATTAAGGCATATCTCATGACATATGTTTAAATCCGGTTGGCTAGCCCAGGAATCCCCTTGCAAAAGTGAACAAGTTGACTTGAAATTTGTAACGATTTAGTCAAATTGAAAATCCAAAAGTTCTTTTCTAAAAACCAACAATCAGCATTGCAAATGCAAAGAGGCAATACAAAACAAACTAAACGTGTTGTGAGAATTGGCAAAATCAGTGGAGCTTGTTTCTTTTCTTTGTAATATGACAATTTCGCCGCTTAAAGCAATGAAACATTCATTGAAAAAAATGTGTGAGGATTAGCAATATTAGTTAAACTTGTTTCTCTTCAGGTCACAACGTGTCAAGTCCATCTCTGCTGCACGGTGAAATGTGTGGTTTCATACCCCACCACCTTGGAAATTCCAGGAGGAGGGGGGTCTTATAGGCCAAAATTTTTAAAGGAAAGTATGAGCCTAAACTGGAATTTCCAGAGGGGTGGGGGGTTCAAAGGAAAAAAACCTCCATGGGGGGGTATTGATATTTTCTGGAACAAATCAATATCTATTCATATTTTGCTTTAAGCAAAGTTGAATGTATTAGATCTATAGTACTTAGTCGAACTTACCTGCACAAGCAATACCTGTAAGACATGTACAACTATCTTATAGCGCTACAACAAGGTTAATAGAGGTTTGTCTGTGTCATATAAGTTTGGAGGGTTGAGTCCTTGTAGTATTAATGTTGTTAGTGATATGTCACGCTTCAGTTTTGTTTACCTTGCGTGACATAATCATGATGTAATGGCCACATGATGTCATGACTGGAACCGGAAGTTTAAGTTTACTGCCAAGAGAAATCCGAAAGTTTATGGAGACTGTGTTGGCCCAGACAAAACTGGATGACTAAGGCAAGTAACAAAGAACAAAAACCGAGCCCAATTTATAAACCGGGGGTCACCTCATGGTGACTGCTGGTTAACAACCCAACAAAATGTCTGATCAAGACACGCATCACAAGCACAAAGTTACCCTCACAATATCTGATGTTGTTGTTACAGGGTTCCACAAATGTCTATTTTGTGTTGAAACTGGAGACAAATTTACCGCAACAAAGAAATTAAAGAGGAGATTATGGCAGTGCCTTTTTGGGGCTTTTCAGCCCCTAAATTAAACATTGCACAGTCTGTAACCCAGGATTTAAGTGATATCCTACAGTATTTGCAGTTCACACCCAACTGGAATGTGATTTGTACTGTAACTATTATCTTGTTAAACATTCTAATGAAGTCTATAACAACCAGACGGAACCAGTAGGAGAAATAAAAGCAGTCAGGGCTCAAGATCAGTTGCTGTGTGATACTCACGGGTTCATCATTAAAAAATAAATAAAAATCAACAATCGATATTGATACTGGAAATAGATGAAAACTGAATTATCACAAAAACAGGGGTCATCGATTGGATTGTTCATTGATTTTCAATGTCAGTCATTATCGAATAATATTGATTGCTATCAGTTGTCATCGATTATCGATTTTATTGATTTAACAAGCCGGAAAGGTATGACATCAAGGCCAGGAAGGTTCATTTAAGAACCCTTATTTAACAAGAGTTACCACACTGAAACACTGTGGTAGAAACTGAAAGTCAACTTACCCCAGGAGACATAGAGCACCAGCTGCCAGCCATGTCAAGGTCCCATCTTGATATGTCGTACAAGTAATGATGTGCGTCTGGCAGTGCGGACAAACCATGCTGACCGGTGACTCACCAAAAATCATGTTCACAAACACAGGACCTGGCTGTGTGATGATAGTTGTTGTGGCTGCAGGTTGTGCTCCAAGGGGTGGTTGGTAAGCCGGTGGCTGGGGAGGTGCTTGATAGCCTCCTGAAAAATAAAAAATCAAGTAACCTTGAAAGATGACAAATTTGACAAACTTTTCAGGACAGTGGTGGGATGAGGGCGAGGAAAGAGGGTGGTCTCTTTAAGTTTTGAAAGGAACTCTAAAACATCCTTCAATCTCAATTTATGTGCACTGCTCCAATTGCATTTCACTCCTTAGAGGTATCAATTCTTTGTGATATGTTAATAATCATTTGAGATTTAAACACCCTGTGGTTTTAACCCGGATTCAAAGCTGCAGTGATCACCCCCAGCTGTTCACTCTTTCACAGGTGCCCCAACTAAAAACTGAAACACCCATGAAAAAAGGAAACAGAAAAAATGGATCACAGCCCAATATTGTCAGCTGTGTAATACATTACCATTCTGTGAGTTTAAAACTTTAGGGTCTGCATGTTAATCAAAAAAGCAGTAAGAAATGTTCCAGGTTTTCAAGGTAATTTGTTAGCTGTCAGAATTTAACAAATGGCAGCTTCATAGGACAATGAAACTGACCAAACTTTATATGTCAGTTGAGGGGCTCTGGGGACCAGCATCCTTCATGACTATTTAAAATATATTTTACTCAGAACAGTGCTCAAAATTAGTGGTCATCCGGTTATTCGAGATGACTAGAAAGTGTTCCACGCACCCATTTTTCAGTACAATTACAGTTCCAGTCGACAGAGAAAAAAACAACTGACAGCCAACAAAGAATGGAATGAAGTACTTACATTTTCCATGATGACTAAGAAAATAATGAAATAATCTATGTTTCCCTATTCTGTTAATAGCTCTCAACCTTCAGATAATAAATGGAGGTCTTAGAAGCCGAGTTTATTGATACACGTACATCAGTAGCTGCAAATCGTAGTCAATGGCCCCCATATTAGATCTACGCATTCCAAACTCAGACTCATACCCAGTGGCAAGACTGGGGGAAAGGGGGAGAAGATTGGATTCTATTAAGAGGGTGTCAATGGGGTATACCTCTAGTCAGTAAACAGTTACAAAAAAAATTGACAGTTGTCGTATTGACAGTTGTCGTATCGTACTCTAGTTAGTAAACAGTAAAAAAAAATTCCTTTAGTTAGTAAACAGCAAACGGCGAAAAAAGTCAGGTAATAATTAACGTTTTCTTACTTTTTTCTCACAATGTAGTCAACAGCGATGTTGATCACAACCTTTCATCTTCTTAGTGGTAGGAAAAAAATCCTAGGATCGATAAAACGGTCTTAAATAAAAAAAAATAAAAAAATAAAAAACAGCATGGAAAATACTTCACTGACGAACGGGTGAGTTTCTGATGAGTGAACAAAAATCACATGCGCGCATTTTTCTATGGCTTAAACTCTATTGTTAAAGACAGCAGCAAGCAGAATCAACAGAATCAAACAGGAGTCACCATCAAGTGGTCTCAATTGCTAACCGTAAGACTTAAAGGGGCTGCGTCACCATTTCTAGTGTCACTTTAAAAAGCCAAAGGACATATTTATATCAGTGGGAACCTAAACAAATTGGTTCAGCTTTGTTTAAATTTTTTCTACTAG
The DNA here is from genome assembly GCA_964030785.1 of Siderastrea siderea. Taxonomy (NCBI): domain Eukaryota; kingdom Metazoa; phylum Cnidaria; class Anthozoa; order Scleractinia; family Rhizangiidae; genus Siderastrea; species Siderastrea siderea. The sequence continues at coordinate 42,114,232 of OZ034978.1, read as the reverse complement.
TGCTCTAAGAGTAAAACATAAGTGTCCAGAATCCTTCAGCAACATAAAGGTCGGCACACATGAGGGGACTAGTCCCTGAGACTGGTCCCTGCGACTAGTCCCGGGGACCAATTCCCTTCGTGTGCACTACCCATTTTAGTCAAAAAATGTAGTCGCAGGGACCAAAATTTGGTCCCTGCGACCAGTCCCACGAATTCAAACTTGTTTGAATTCGTGGGACTGGTCCCGGGGACTAGTCCCACAAACTATGCTTGGTCCCTTCGTGTGTACTGTTCGAGGGACAAGTCCCTGCAACCAAATGAAAATATTTCATCGGACCCTTTACTTTTTTTTCTAGTTGACCTTGTCTGTATTGGGAGTCTTGGTCAAACAGTTGTCTTTTTACGCTTCAGGAAAGGTGAAGGGAAGACTGCGTCTTCCAGGCTCTCCCAAAGTTATACAGCTGAAGGGGACAGTGTATCAGTTGTGGAAGGAAAGGAAAATGTCCATGGTTTCAGCAATACTACTGACATTGCATTTGCTGAAATGTCGCGCATTCATTGCCCGATGAAAACAAAAGGAAAGTTTAAAGAAAGAGGTTAATGTCATCACAAAATAATGCTGACTTACATGTATGATCATGCGCTTGTGATGCTTTAGTCGCGTTTCCCTTTATAGTACGTTCGTTATTCCTTACATGTTTCAACATTCTTACTATTTGTTCCTCTTATTTTAGCCAATGATTTCATGACGTCAATGGCTGATGTCATCAAAGCCTAAAAGAATGGCACTGTCCAATGATATACGGTATCTGTCTTCATCTGTGAGGCCAGGGGGGTATTCTGTGAGACGTTGGGTGGGGGTGTGCCACCAGGACAGTGAAACCCTTCTTATCAGCGGCAAATGTCCATACATCTTATACTATGGGAGTATGACCCCCGGGCTTTGAAGTGTTTTGCATTTGCGAGTCTCAATCAACAGGAAATATTTAAAGTGCCACTGGGAGCAGAATTTTGGTATTCCATATTTTTGCATTTTCGAAAATAGTCTGTGGTTGTTAGTCACCATGCCAAATTTCCACTCAATACGACAACTGTCAAGACTGTCAAGATTTTACGGCTGCCATTACTGGCCCTTGTTGCGGAAGCTGGCTTGCGAATTAGTGGAAGTGACGTTAGAGGCTCACCTCAAACCTAGTACATTCACACGGTTACTTGCCGCGGGAAATTTAACTGTCGTCGAGGGAAAATTTCCTGCCAACTGTTTGCTGTACGGCCTTGAAATTTTCGTTGCTGCAGCATTTATAAAGGGTATTACTTGTGTTGTACAATGCTACAACAATAAATCCAACCACTGAGCTGGTATTTCGCTTCATCAAAGCCTTGCGAGCGGACTCGCAATGAAAATATGGATAATGTTCGTACTCACACACAGTGCAAGTATCAACCCAAGACGTATTTTTGTCAGCTGTTCTGATCACTTCACGGGCGAGTGTTTCCAGAGGGCTGCTCATGTCGAAGGATCCCAGAGGTCGATTATTCCATTGTCCATTCCAACTACATGGGAAAAAAGATCCGGAAAAAACGAGACGAAAGGTACCCAGTCTTAACGCAGTTGAAGTGATAATTTGTTTCTTTTTCAACGCATCCACCATTGTGCAAAAATTATTTTCTTTTAACATATTTTAAAATTTATTTTGCTTGTGGAAAACCCTTTCAGTTCTGCCGTCTGCTAGCGTGAAGATCTTCGGCGTAGTCTTCATAAAATGCATCCTGCGCGAATGCAGGACCGCCGCAATTAAGTCAATAATTTGTATTGCTTAGCTTTTTTTCTTTTCTTTTTAATTCCACGTATGTTAATTTCAAAGCAGTAATCGCTAAGAAGCATGGTCATTTATTTCATAGCATATCATCCTGGCCCGAATGTCGAGAAACTTTTTTCCTTATTCCCTGTCGGTGAAGAGTCGATTGACATTATTGTTCGAAATATATAAAGGCTTCAACAGGTCAGCTCGTCTTGCGTGGAAATTTAAGTTGGGAAAAGATATCACATGCCACTATTTGTCTAAGGGGTTTACAATGTTATTTCTTTTAACTGTCATAGCAATCTTAGTAAATGAACTACCAAGAAAAATGATTAGATATCAAGTTATTATTTTTACACAATGAATAAAGCAAGTGAAAGCTTCGTTTCCTCGGCAGTCTGCATGTTGTTGTTGAGCAGCAGAAAATTTTCCTTGTGTCTTTGCAATTGATTTGCACTACAAATATTTAGATTCTGGTCACACAAGGCCTCCACTTCTTAAAAAAGGTCTAGGTTTATTTCATTTTTTCTCAGCTCAAGTTAAGAATTCTACAAAAACTGTTCAAAATATTTAGAAACGCTAAGCACTTGTGTTTCAATGCATTAAGCGACACGATAAGCTTCATGAGCTGACTGCCAGATGACTACAGCATTACAGCTCTTCAAGAAAGTTTCCCATACTGTGCTAAGAGTGGCCAAAAATCTGAATGCTTTACAATATATAATGAATATAAACAACGGCAGACAAAATATAGCTTCTTTTATTTCTCCAACAAAGTGAACCATAAAATCAATCAACCGATGCTTGAGAATTCGTGAGCATCAAATTCTAGAGTTTCTAAAGGTGTTTTGTCTAAATTTCCAAAGCTTAAAACATCAGTTTTTCGCATAGTTGGACAGCGATTTATCCGTCGGATAAGAGTCATCCACTCTTTGAGCAACTTGGGCCTAAACTTTAATCACTGTATAAGCATTATTTCGCGCATATTTTGAACTCCCGCCAATAAGGCGAGAAAAACAACTTTGAACAGTTTGTTTACAAGATTATAAGCTGAAATCTCCTGACACCAGTTCTTACATCGTATGGTAAGAAAAAATCTTCATTTGCCGAATGAAATGAATCCTCTGATGTTTCGGAAGCTAAAGACTGTTCTGAATCATAGAAATACTCTTTGGATGTTTCGCAGCCGACGGTAGGCATCTTGAGTCAAAACACAAGGAAACGCGACCGAGGATGGTCGGTTTCTTGTTCAGTTTTCTGAGTAAATATAGACACAACGCAATATTCTGTGACAGAATTTGGCCAAAATAAACCTACGAATTTTCATCTCAGAGGCACTTTAATGTTAAGTCAAATGCGCTGTTTTGTGTACTTCAGGTCTGGCAGGATTTTATTCGCTTTGTAGTCAAGCGTTTAGTTAGCTGTGGCGCAAATTTCCACGGCAGCAAACACATCAGAAATTATACACAAGACGGATTCATCAATTTCGTGGCCGCAGCGAACCAACTCGACTCAAGTGTGTTCTGCTGCGAAGCCGAAACACTTCATAAATTACTTGTAACGTGAAGTAACAAAAGAAAAATCAGAAGTACCATAATAGAGATATTTCAAGATATTTTATAGAAGGAACGTTACTCTCTAACTAATACAAAAACAGTGAAAAGAGTATATATATTTAAAGTCCATGTTCGTAATGGTAGTGAAAAGACTGGAGTAAAACAGCATAAAATACTTCGGGGTTATCTCTAGCTAACAGCAAATTTAAAATTTGCAGTGTCATTTTTGCATGTATAAACAAGAAGCCATTTCAAAGTAAAATCGGAATTTGCAGGGCTTGTTCCTACGCTGTTGCTATTCCTAAAACTGAAAAGCTTGAATGAAACTAACATTAAAAATCCAAGTTACAGTGGAGATCAAGGAATTAGAGTAAAATCTTCCAAGATACCAAACTTTACTTCAGAGTTATTCGTAGTTCAAAGCATAGTTGAACAAATTTGCATAGTTGACAGCTGCTTGTAATTTGAGCCTTCGGAATGTAACGCAACGCTCAAAACATCTCGAAGCGAAGGCAAGATTACAACAACAGATATATGACAAAGCATTCTAAAAGAGACCTATTGGATTTTGCAAGTTTTTCATGCCCGTGAGGACTTGAATACATCAAAAATGCAACAAACAGACGTGTTAGGATATGTTGTCTTTGAAGAAAAGGGAAACGAAGAGCTTTATTCACTTCACACGCAACTTTAATGTCACGCTATAATTAACTGTCATGTAGTCACGCTGCTCATTACCCTGTTTTATGATTTCTTGCTCTGGTGAAGCCATGTAACATTAACCACAAGTTGTTGGGGGAGGGGGGGGGGCGTGCACAGTCCACACTTCAGTAGGAGTGGTAGCAGTGGTGTGAAATCCATAGGTTGTCCTCATGAATTTCACCATATTGCGGAACAAAGCGTCATTGGCTCTGCACGAACTGCGTGCCTATGTTTACTTAGAGTGAAAGTGCTGCTACCCTGGTTTTACATCAATCAACATGGATTGATCGATCAGGCGCTGACTACTAAGTCAGATCTTCTCCGGTAACATCTAGTGATGAAGGTATTTCCCTTTTCAGAGGCTACTACTGTGCATATCAGCTCACTGGAAGGCAGTGTGACATGCTGTAATATGCAAAACGTCCAGTAAACACACCAGCCCTTTATGCAAAAAGCTGTTTCAAAACAAAAACACATATGCACAAAGCAGTTTGGGTGACAATGAAAACCATACCATGTGCATTTACACTGATTTTTCAACCCAGAAAGAAATGTCATCCCTGTGCTGAAAACAAGGATGGAATCATCGCATCGTGAACCCATTTCACCCAGTCACCATGTAAACAGCGAAAGTCAAATGAATAGACACTAGGATTAAACTAGTCCTGTGCTTAAATGGCTCCTGAAAACAGACACTTGGTAAAAAGGGCCAAGTCCACGAAATTTGCAGACACGTATCCAAGCAACTTAAAGGCCACTGTGCCATGCAGGATTCAGTTCATCAATTAAAATATGTATCTTGGGCTTGAATTACCACAAACTAGTAAACTTAGGGTGTTTTTAAGTGCTCCCTACATTGCTCTAGAGAGGCTGCATGACACACACTATTCACTGCAAATCTGAAGCCATATGAAGCGGAAGCTGGGTTAGGAAAAGATACTGCTCAAGAAAAGACTAAATAAATTATTCTTACACGTACACCTTTAGTTAAGAAACTACGTAAGCCTACATAAATATGTCAATAGTGTATTAAGACAGGCGCCAGTTAAACTTCAGCTGGTTTGCCTGTCCTTAAAACCATTATTGCTTTCAGAAAACCAAAACGAAACACGCGGGAAGTTAACATGCTAATTGTCATGTCACAACTGGTTTCGCAAAATCGTTTGCAAAACTAAACAGTAATATTTTTGCCGATACTCTTACCTCCGGCAGGGTACGGTGGAGGCGCTTGATATCCAGAATCTGTCGGAATGGCACCATAGTTGTACGCTGGAGGTTTTTCTTGGTCTGCCATGCTTTTTAGCGCGTTCTATCTTGCTCAATCTAACTTTCTTTTTCCGTGAATTACCTTTCACTCGTCTCGTGACTTGAAACCGATGATCCCGTGAAGTAGAACCCAGACTTCTCCAAGAGCAAAACAAGATAGGCACCCGCTCTCCCCACCCAACAAAATTGGGAAATTTTCAAGAATTTTTTTTTCTTTCTTTCTCTTTTTAAAGAGGGGCATTTCGAATTTAAGCAATGTTCTCATCCGCTTCTTGAAAATTTAACGTCGTGTAAAATCGCGAAATTTCCCACCGATATTCAAGGAATTCGAATTTTTGCAAGACTCATAGAACAGACTGCAGTAAATAAGATCAGATAATCAAATATTTATATGCTTGTATTGTAGTCTATTTTTTAATAAGGAGATTTGTTTTTATATGGGGTTGCAAAACTCTTTTACATATCGTCCTTATGGGGTTCTTTATAATTGTCTGTTAATAATTTGCCATTAAATTGTAATAAATAAATAATAATCCAGTTTTACAAGGAGTGAGCAACATGATGGGATCTCGTTGCAGGGAGCAACAGAGGCAGAAAAAATGATGTGATCCTCCGTGACCTTTCAATCAAATTTTAAAATTTGAAAGCAAATCAGCCTACTCATGCTTCCCCATTATCCCACACTACCACTTTCAAAGCATTGTTGCTGGTCATTTCGCCAAAATCTGGGCAGGCTCATTCTCGGTAAGAGGTCAAGCTCACAAAGCCCGAGTTTTTTCTCAGGGAGTGAAAAAAAAACAAACAAAAAGAAAACAAAAACAAGCACGAAGCACAAGAAAGTTGAGCACAAAAGGGTAAAGGTGTAGACTGCAAATAGTCATTTTTCTTCAGGGATACCAAGTAGCCACGAGGAGCGAGGGTGCACGCCCAAGGAAGAAAAAAATGTCTTACTAAGGCTTGAGCCTTGTTCCTCCCCCGCCCCACCCTCGGCTATACCACTCACCACTCGGATCCCCCAAGTTTGTATGGAAAATCGAACTGAAATTCCTATTAAATACCTTTATAAGACTCTTTAAAAAGTAAAGGTTCTGAACAATGTAAATTAAATGTTACCAAGTGCCAATGGAGAGGTTTTTGCAGAAAGGCACAAAACAACACCATGTAACACTTTACAATGTATCTACTTTAGTGACAAAAATAAGCCCCAAGAGTGACAAGCATCTAATTTCTCTCTTTACAATATCACTACTTGATCAAACATACAGGTCATGAGAATAAAGGAAATGATCAACAAACATCAAATGTCTTGATATTTGTGCAAATTCTCCCAACTAGTACCATACGAAACATAAGGAGAGCACTGAGGAGAACATGCATATTGATATTGGGGCTTAAAGGGTTAATAATAATAATAATAATAATAATAATAATAATAATAATACCTTTTAAAGCTTATTTATTTATTCATCAATAGGAATTCTCAGTTTGAATTTCCATACAAACTCATATTATGCCTAGGCCACCTGTGTAAAAACAGCCTCCTGCATACCGTTAATCAACAGTCTTTTGATAGCACCAAGCCAATAAGAAGCTTGCTTATACTTGCAGCTATGTATGCCATGAAAGCACACAAGAAAGATTTCCACATCACAGGGTACATTACAGTAACAAAAAGAAATTAGTGTCAAACCAAATGTAGTTCTGCTCATCAAACAATGTTCCTTCCACCACTGCAAGGCTCCATGGAAAATACCGTATACCTTATATTTTGCCCAGTTTTAGGATAAAAGTCAGGTGCCAGAATGACTCCAATAATGCTTACAAAGTTTTGAGATTTTTAAGTGCATTTACTTTATATTTGACAATAAAAGGACACCATAAAATTGATTTTGCACCATTTCTTTATTTGGCTAACAAACATGACAGTGCCATATTTAGCTGCGTTTGGATTTAAAGTACTGCATCAAGACATCATGTGCTTGACCCTCCTTTCCCCAATCCTGTAAAGATAGAGAAACAAGACTTATAAATTATAACATAATAATGCACACTGCCAGGGCAAAGCCTTGGACATATTAGGACAGGACAAGACAAATTATTATTCTAACTTTCAAGCCTGTGCATGAAATCTTTGGATTCTTTTGAGAGTGAGAAAAAGAGCTGTCGTGGTGCCTCCTCAGAATTCTCTATATCGATTCCGGGTTTTGGACATATCCTCACAGTATGTCAGAAGAGGGAGTCCTTTCTTTCATCATAGGATGGCACACTAATATATTAAACAGCTATCTCAAAAGAGGATTCATACAGTTTTTTCACATGACTGTAGTCCTTTTTCTTTAAACTAAATGTCTATAACAGGAATCGAAACAGTAATCAGATGCAAGATGGCAAATCAGGAGTGCAAGAAAGGAAAAGATCAACCAACTGTGAGAATAAAGACACGAAAACAGAAATCTTTTATCCTTTCCCTCCTACAATCAAATATGGTCTAAAAGGCAGATTGTTCTTAACTAAGATAGTTTGTTTTTAACCTTTTTATTTTATATATAATATAATTAACTTTTTCATTGTGAAGCACCATAAGCAAATAGTGATAATGGCGCTATATATATATTTTATTATTATTATTATTATTATTATTATTAACTAGCAAAACAGAAGCCTTAACTGAATGTTATCTTACCTTAACAGCGACACAACTGCAGCTGACAACCTTCCTAGCTTTTCCTTCCTTATCGATCTTGCAGAGACCTGCCCATTCGCCAAGTTTCTTGTTATCATCAACCTACAAGCAAAATCAAAACGACATATGTGAGATGTAGACTGAGAAAACAGTATGTCAACTGGTTAAGGTTTTCCACAAAACGTTTGAGGAAGTAGCAAGACAAAATTGGTCAGGGGACACAACATTTACACAATGTATTGATGTGAAAAGTACCACTGTTTTGTTTTGTTCTTTTTCCTTACAATAATATTGATTCTAGGTGTTTCCTTAAAATTGCAGTAAAATTAGCACATTTTACACACAGTTGATTTCACTCCCCAGTTTAAAAAAATTAATCAAATGATAACCATTTTGTTGACTGCAAGATAAACCAAGACCAGACAAGTGAACTTGCAACTGATGGATTCTAACTTCCAGTGACCTTTCATGTCCTCAGATACAATATCTTTCCCAAGGTTAAACATTCAACAACCATCATACTAAACTGTTGAATACAACTTTGTTGTAAGTAAATGTATGTTGAACACAGTCTCCAAACATGGTTCAACTTAATTGATTATGCATGTTAAAAACATTTGGCCACCCTTGGAGGCAGCACAGCTTTGTGCTTAGGGCAGCAGACTCAAATTCTGGAGGTCCTCTGTTCAAGTTCCACTCCAAGCACTAGTTGGATGTTACTATCAGTAGACCCATTTTAACTCTTCGTCCATGCTTGTAAATAACCAGCTAGTCTGCTTCCTGCTAGTTGGGGTTTTTTACCTGTTATTTTTTTCTGATTATTTGAGTGGAGAGCCTGGAAACTAACTTGGAGTAGCTAAGTGCACATCCACTATAAACACAGCATTTACATTTTCACAATTACCCTATTGAACGATGTTGAATTCTGTACAGCCTGCCAAACAAATTCAACACTATTGTTCATGGCTGAGAACAAAAGAAATTCACATCGAAAATTTGATAGAAATCAATCTTCATTCAGCACCAGCAACTTGTTCAACATAGTTGAATTCAAGTTGAATGAAAAAATTGAACCCATTCGGCCAGGACATATGTTATTACTCATTTTTCCTTGTTATTATACTTTTGGTAAATAAGTATTTTTTCGTTATATATTAATTTTGTAAATTCATGCAAGGCGCATTTGATCATATTCCCATGCCAATTTGCACCTAATAAGTAATAAATTATATTGTTATTAGTATTATTATTATTATTACATAACAAGCGGTATAGGGCAAACTGTTTTCCAAGGAAGGCATCATCTGAGAACAACTGAGGTGGCTGCAAGTGGAAATTCATTCATCACAAGTTTAACATTGCTGATCTTGAGTGATCAAGGACCCCTGGGATCAACACTACAGTATACAATGGGCTGTGTCACTTACCTTTAGGAGGTTGATGTTGTGTTCGGCACAAAGTGCTTCCACAAGTTTAACATACATGGCCTCATCACAGTTGTTAGCCAAGACACACAGATGAGCCTGGCGTCTGCAGGAAAGAAACAGTAAAGGTCTTTTTAGACAACCAAGAAGACAACGGGGAGGGAGTGTGGAGGCCTTTTAGGCATAAAGAGGTCAGGATACATGGTTACACACGTTTATTTCACCGAATATTTACAGACAGTTGCTTCTTTTGATTTTTTTTTAACCCTCTCACCACTGGCTATTTTGAACAAAAAGTGCCCAGGACACGGGCTATTTCTGAAATGGCGTTTTTGTGCACAAAATGGCAGAAGATGATTTTCAAGTGAAGCTAGCGGAAACATTACACAATTATTTTCATCAAAATGACAGACTTTGCAGTGAATTTCATAAATAACAATTTTGTCTAAAAAACTAAACTTCATTTCATTCAAAATACAGGCAAAAAGATGTACAAATGTGATACAACTCTTACCACGATGTGAAGTGAATGTCTCATTGCATCCACGAAATCACGCAGTTAAGAAAGACGACAACACGTTTTAGTTTCGAAGACATGTTTTGGATGTTTCAACATCCATCATCAGTTCTACAGAACTTAGCACGATTGTAACTATATATAAAAGAAAATTATAACAAATGTAATCAACACTCTTTTGTTATAATTTTCTTATAAATATAGTTACAATAGTGCTATGTTCTGTAGAACTGATGATGGATGTTGAAACATCCAAAACATGTCTTCAAAACTAAAACGTGTTGTCGTCTTTCTTAACTGCATGATTTCATTGCATCAAACGTACAGAAAAGCAAACATTTTAACCTAAATGTTTGTCAATCGGCTTCAAACTTTAGCCGGTTCTTCAGCAGGAATCAATCAAATAATCACGAATATATTTCCTCTCAAATCATAAAAACAATGCCAAAATTCTCCTTTGAAGTTACACAGCACCTGTGGTTGTTGTCCAAAATGGTGAAAAACCTGCTTGGAAAGTTTATTTTCTGTTTGTGCGTGCCTTCTTCTCTGTTCAGCTCATCAAACTGGTGGCCATTTTGACTCCCAGACACGTGCTAACCTAATAGAAATAGTTTGACCCCCCTCTCAACAAATCTGCCTCGCTTGGGGGCTCAACTTTTCCAGCATGTTTTCTTCGCCAGTTATCCGGTGCGTAGTGTTATGGACCCCTCTTCACTTTGCCGGAAAACCAGCGCATAGTGGTGAAAGGGTTAATATTTAGTTCTCTACAAAAACAATAATTATTACAGTAGACTACTCATCCACATTTCCTATGATCAAAAGTCATCTTGGCTGCACCTCGTTGACTATTCACTATATATCTAAAGGGACCATTGACATATTCACAAGTTCGCCACTTAACGTCCACTGGACGTTTAGGTCAGACCCCCTCCTCCTTATCCTTATTGCCACACGGAATTTTGCACTCACGTTTTTCTAGAGCCAGTGAAGTCACTAAGACTGAATTTATACACGTGACAAGAAATGCATTTGTAAGGTAAATGGAATGAATTCCGAATAGAAAAATTCTTTTGGAACTTTTTTAAATTAACCACTGATGCTTTGTTTTGTTGGATCGTATATCTAGATAAAACACTTTTGAGACAGAACATTTTTGTCGGTTTTGTAAAACCTAGCTAATGCCTAACTTCTGCACCATCTTTATAAGTGATCTTCATAAGTATCTGTATAAGTATTTCTTGGAATTAGAACAAAAGCAACATGTTTGTACTGTCAAATAGCATTTTTCTTTTCTTTGCATATCTGTATTCTTGTATTAGGTTACCTCGATTTTACAGTTAATATCGATGTACATATGTATATGATTTTTTTTTATGTGCAATCAACTTTTACAAGTTTTATACTTTGGTTACTTTTATATGTATTTTGATTATTTATATTGCTGATCACCGGTTTATACCAGCTGTTCCTCTGTGTTCAGTTGATCGGTTTTTTATCAGGACAAATAAAGACATTATTATTATTATTATTACTATTATTATTACTATTATTATTATTATTATTATTATACTATGTAAACCACAGCGGCACCGAGTTTGTTCTCATTTCCCATTGCAGTAGGTTTTACCTTTATGCTGTGTTATTATCATGTTATTATGTCAACGGCCCCTAAGTGAAATAAAAGTTTGTTGTTGTCATTGACCTCATAGTAAAATATATTAAGAATTAGCTTCCAACTGATGTCAATCAATCTTGTTGTTTTAATAACAAATTTGTTCTGGCTAAAATGAATCTAATAACATGCATGACCTTGCTCGATACGAGTCACTGAAGCTCAGTGGTCAGCCTGCAGAAGTTCCTGGGATGGACCTCCAAAGGGAACACATATTATTTTTGCAGTCCCAGAAACTGAATAATTTACTTATAACATGACCGAGCCTCTCAGTCTCTCTTTATTGAGATAAATATAGTTTTATGCCATTATACCTGTCCAAAGCTTTGGCAGCTTCGTGAAGGCCTCGAGCGAGACCATTGTGAATCATGGCAGTCTTCAAGACTTCTTGAAGAGCGGTGTTAACGTCCATTTCACCAACAGCAGGAGTTGGCTGCACATCATCTCTATGAACAAAAACACAGACACGCCGTGAATATGAAAAACTCTTATACATATTAGGAAAATATCGAAGAATGACCCAACAGGTTCACGTGAATTCACTAGCTACCTACCCTTCCGCGTCAGACATGGTTATAAATCAGAGCGGAACTCCTTACTGTTGAAAATAAGAACATAGAGGAGAGAATTAAACATAATTCTCTCACTTCGTGACAAATTGGCTGGGACATGTGCCATGATGTGCAAGATTTTAAGAGATAGTTCGCCTACATGATGTACTTTGCGCCGTTCGTTTTTCTTGTTCCTGAGAGAAGAGGACAACTCGAGGCAGTCACGTGGTATTGTAGATTTATGCCCAGTCCTTCACAAACACCTATCATCAGTGGCAGTGGGAACCTGGTTCGGCCATGGGTAAGCCCAAGGGTAATATAAGTGTTTTTTAGCAGTCGCTACCAATCTGACACAGGTTCACAAATTGACATTACCAATCTGGGCTGCCTATAATTTAATCTTTCTGACTAGCCTGTTCGTAAAGAAATGTTTGAAAAGTTAGCCCTCCCAGGGTAGCCTGGTTAGGAGTGTGACCCTGGTAGAATGACACCTTCCCTCCATGAAAAGAGGATAACTCGTGGTTCGAAGCCGCATAAACAGCGCGAAATCCAAACAAAAGATCCTGCACTTTAAAACCGGAAATTGCCCGGGACACTTTCGGAAGGAGTTGTCTGAAAAGGGTTTTCAAGAGATCCACAACTGAAATGGATAACTGTTTATTATACAAACATGGATGCCGAATTCTGATTAATTTTTGTGCTAATATTAGCGCACCTGAACATCAAAATATATGGTGATAATTAAAATAACAATATATCCGAAAATAAATAAATGAAAACTCGAGAAAGATTAAAATCATTTATTGTAAACATTGCGAGGAAGAGGCTGTCACAGTGTACTGTTCTCAATCGTAAGATTATTAATTTAAAATAGTAAACGAGCAAATAGCTATCAAGTCCTGGTTTGGCTTTGAAATTAAAAGAGTAATTAAGTCAAAAATTAATCTCCTAAATTGAAAACCATTATTCAAAACTGATTTTATCTTTTCCTCTCATTTTTAAAACAATGTTATTGTTGGAACCAATTTACTATGAATCGGTTTATAGCCATGGAGTTTCCCACTGGTTGGCACTCTTTTGCCCTTACCGTAGTTAAATTTATTGTTTCTCAATAACGGTTGCCGTAAATTGATTTGTATTTTGATATTATTTATGGGAATTTAGTTTTGCATCAACCTCAACCATGTTATAATCACCTCTCTGCTTGACAATGTCATGGTATTGTAGGGAGAAATAAGATTTCTATCACCCTGGCAACATGGCGATGAACGCTCTTTGTTGATCTAGCTTGGACCCTGCCGTCTAGCTTGCCTTTTTCATGGAAAAACTTTTTTTGCTTACTGTTTCTCCTCCGGTTCCCAGCGAACGTTAAGAAAACTTTGGGTGGTGGTGGTGGTGGGGGGGGGGGGGTAACTTCGAAGGAAATTCAGAACATGAGTGCAAAACACCTTTTTTTTTACAACGAAACAACAATTCACATAAAACCGTGAAGAGGTTTAGTTGAAGTGTTTATATGACTTTTTTTGAAGTTGTTCTTATTATAAACAATAGACACCTGCCTCACTTCTCATTTTCAGTTTGTTGCTTCACATTAAACATGACTGTCAGTTATTTCGTAATTTCATAAAACCGTCGGGTATGTGCGTCGGTTCTATTTGCTTTAAGGCGATGTGCTTGACATAAGCGATATTTTAAAGGGAACATCTCCCAGGGACAAAGCGAAAATTAAACACTGAAAGTGAAAAGTATGAGATCTCGAAATGATTCTTGCAGAAAACGATACCAGTTACATGTAGTGTTCGGTATTAATAAGGCCACTGTCATCGAGGGAGGATAAGCTCCAGAAAAAAATATATATTTCCGCGCAGAAACACGGCGTGAATTTTGGGGAATTATTCTGGTCAACGTGGTAAGTAATCATTGCTTCTACTAATTTTGTTCCAGTTATTCTCCTAAGACAACTAAAACCACCTTTACGATTGAAAAATACCTCGGGTCAAGCGAACTGAAATATCGCTTTGCGTATTCATTTTGCCCTCCAGCAGTATGAACAATAACACTAGCAGAGCGTCTTTCTAATCTGTGGGTCGTGGCTTACATCAGAAGAGAGTGACGTAGAAGATAACTCACAAACAGTACTTCGAAAATGCTTTTATTAGAATTTCAGCCTGTTTTCCCCCACTAAACTTAATTGATTTTCTGCTAAAATAGTGTAAGTAAAAATGACACTTCGAAGAGGTCCTACATCTTAGATTTCTCCTGATTTATAGCTATTAAGAGAATTCTTTATGATACCACCTGAGAATAAGCTATTTCTGACAAAATCGTCGCTGCCTTTTATCAGTGAAGTTGAATAAAGTCGTTGTTACACCCCGCTGGGACAAACGAGATGCAAGGTTTGGAAATGTCAAGGAATTGCAAGTGTGATCTATACGGACTTGCGTTAGACCAACTACTTGGGTGGCTTGGTGGTGAGAGACTTTGCGTCGACTTGGGTTCGAAATCGAGCTTGATCACAGTTGATTTGTTACTCCATTCAAACAGTGACCAAAAGGGATCAAAAGTGAACGCAAGTTGGAACCGTGCGATTCTCACGGCCCCCAGGGGTTTTTCGCATGTCTAGTTCAATTCACACGGTAGACGAGTTTCGCACCCACGCACTCTCGTGTTCACTTTCCAATCTTCTCTCTCCGAGTACTCCCTATGAGAGACAAAAGGAAAAGCTCGAACCTTACTAAGCAATGATGCCTCACCTAAGCTTTCCTCTCAATTTCCCACAACACCAGTATAGTAGAGAGCAATGTGTAATATGCTCCTGTGATAGTAATATTTTTTATTCGTTTTCAGCAAGAAGCAAACATGATCTGCCACTTGTACGTCCATTCAGCTTGTGTTTTCACCATTATCGTCTTCGTTACAAGTGCTTCATGTACGTTTGTGGAGTCACTAATGACAACCAGAACAAATTTCCGCTTGAAGGGCCACGTTATGGAACGTCAGCGGATTACCAGCCAATTCTCATGCGCGCAGCTTTGTTTAAGGAAAGAAGGATGTATGTCTTTTAATTACAAACTCTCATCAAACAAGGGACTTTGTGAACTGTCCAGTAGCACCGCTAGACACTTTGATCAAGGTCTCACAGAGCGAGCAGGGTGGATGTACGGGCAAATTGTTCGTTCTGGAAAAAAGTCTGTTAAACAGAGCGATAAGCCTGGTAAGGATGCAGGAATAACTCAAAGGTTAAACTCATCCGGGAGTGTGTGCTGCCCAGGCCTCCAAATTTACACTGCGTTTTAGACATGTTAGAAGGGTTTTGGTTTCAAAGTGATACCCCGTTTTTGGAAATGGGCAATTTTTTAATACCCTGTTCCGTAGATATTTACTAAACTTCAATACCCCGTTTAAAAAAAGTTATTGCTTTGTTTTTTCGACTTATACATCCGGAATACGACTGCGTCTACGCAAATCAGGATTTGTAACAAACGCGTTTTGTTTAAGAATTACTCTATCAAAATAATTTAAAATCGCTGCTGATACTTTGAAGCTTTCGTGCGTTTGCACTATGCCCCCCCCCCCCCCCCGTTCTACAAAATGTCTCGAATATGGATACCCCTTTCTAGATAATGAGTCCTAAAACCCCAACACCATTGGGCGGCACATATTCGTATAGGAATTCTGAGGGAGTACCACCCCCGGGAAATCAGCGTAGTGGTCGTTAGGAGGAACAGATTTCTCGTTACGAATTGTTTAGAGACCCTGAAGAAATGACAACTGAACAAAAATATCTAAAAATTAAAGCCTTTTCAATAAGTGTTCCGCGTTTACTTTAGTGTTGTTTGTCTACGCTGTATGATTGTCCAAAAAAACTCACCTTTTACAGACATTAAGAAAACATATAACTCGCACTTCTCGCCCTTGGCGCAAGTTGCATGCTCTTGCGTAAAGTTCTGATTAAGTTATTTAATCACCGCTCTGATTTGGTCAGCCACCCACGCGGTCGACTCGGGTAAATAGACTCCTCTGAAAACGACGGTGGGAGGATATAATTGGGTTAGATTAACAGATGAATGATCTCGCTGTTTGTTTCAGACTTTTGTGTACACGTGACTTTCACTTCCCTTGGCGCCAAAGGACGTGAAGGCCCAAGGGATACTTCCGGGTACAAAGGTACACCATTAGAGGGCAAAGTAAATCTAGATGGCGGCATACAAATATGGAGCGTGCCAGTAACAGGAGTGTACAGTGTAACAGCCTATGGCGCGTCAGGGGGAAATGGGACCAATAACAACCAAAATCCGGGTTGGACACTCGGAGGAAAAGGCGCAAGGATTAAAGGACTCTTCCGCCTCAACGCTGGAGAAAAGTTGAAAATCCTTGTTGGACAGGAAGGACAGGAGGGACAAGTTGGAATTTCCTCCAACGCAGTTCCTGGGGGTGGGGGTGGTGGGACGTTCGTTACCAAGGTAGACGACACACCACTTGTCATCGCTGGGGGTGGGGGAGGGGGAGCCGGGTTAGAGTCTGTCAATACTTCATTAAATGGAGACCACGGACAAACAACAAAGAATGGAACAAGGCATGGTGGGTACAATGGTTTGGGAGGAAGGTTATGTCCGCAGTCGCAGAAAATCGAAGGCTCCGGGGGAGGGGGTTACCGCGGAAATGGGGAGTCGTCTGGGACTTGTGAAGGGGGGCAAAGCTTTTTGAATGGGGGACTCGGGGGCTTTAGCAGGCCTGGAGTTTCCAACGGAGGTTTCGGTGGCGGGGGGGCAGCCACATCATATCCCGGGGGAGGAGGTGGATATTCCGGTGGAGGAATTGAAGCAAACGAAGTTAAAGAACACAACGGGACGGTGGCTGGAGGTGGAGGGTCGTATAATGGTGGCAAGAATCTGGAGAATACTGAAGGAGTAAGACGTGGAGATGGCGAGGTAATAATCAAGGTGATCAAGTAAAACAGGAATTGATACTTGTTTTTTATGGAAACTGTATTGAACGCAAAAACATTGCAATATCGGCAGATGCTCTCGGTTTGTTTTGTTTCACTTAATCAACCTGGCTTGCCTCTGTTCCAGGTTTGGCGCTGGTAACAAGGCCAGATAGAACGCCTAGGCACTGGGCAGAAAAAAGTGGCAAGTCCGCCGAGACACTGTGAACAGGGATGTTCTGCATGACACGAGTGTAAATAGCGTTAGACAGAAATAGGGGAAAATTTTGAAGTATAGTGTAACAACCTTAACGATCAGTGCAACATTCCCCGTTAGCCGGCAGTGACAAGTGCTTATAATTATTTATTTCTTATCTATGTATCTCAGTTTAAGTCAATTATGATCAAATAAGGAGGAGTTTGGGAGAATCCAGATGTACTACAATTCATGTAAATCCTCGCCTTTGGCTCAGGTTAACATAAACTTCTCATTTTCCCAAACCCCTCCTCCTGTTTACTGCAGGCTCGCACTCACGCCATTTCCCTTCATTTTCTATTTCTTGATTAAACGCAAAATGATAAGCTTGAATGTAAATATAATTTCTATGAGCAAAAAGAGAAGAACCTTGTCAGCGAACTTAAGTTGCCAACAATTTGATTTGATCATCCAGTTGTGATTCTAAAATGTAGCCGTACAGAAACCGATAGATCATACGCAAGATAGAGCTACTCAGTAAATTCGAGTGAAAACAAAGTGTGTGTATGTGTGTATGTATGTGTACGCAAAGTGCCCTCTTTTCCCCTTTTTACGGTGTGAGATTTTTATACATTTTGCTGTTTTGGACTTTACCAAAACACGTCGGCAACAGCAGCGAGGCCGTCACAAAACAACAGACTTTAGTGAGGATAACGATGCCTCTGCACTTGCGCTACACACCCTGGTGCGTTTTGTTTCCGTCCTCTAACGCATTATAACGTGAACTATCCGATTTAAAGGTTTTATGGAGGACAGGCATGAACCGATGACGGTCAATTTCCCTGTCTCTATTTGAACTTCAACGCGCCGTACGTCTTTACGAATTCAGCTAACAATGTGGACAGCTTCCTCACATTATACTATTAAACCGTGAACAAATCGCTAAGTAGTTCATATAAAGAGCTCGATCTTTTAAACCATTTACTTGGAAACTGTGTTTAGTGTTTCACCGTTTGAAAGATGAAATATTCTGGTCTAGGCAAGTGTTAGACCTTAACTAGCGAAACATGGCTATATATGAACTACCTTCCCACTTAGGGATAGTCGAGCAAAAAGAACACGCGAGCGAACGCGAAAATCGTTTGCCGCGTGCCTACGTGACGCGCGCGTGATAACCCGCACTAGCGGCTAATCACGCGCGTGGCCTTCCGACGCGGCAGGTGAGTTTCGCTTTCCCTCGCGTGTTCCTTTAGCTCGAAAAAAAAAATGAGAAAGAAAAATGCTGAAATGTAAAATCTAAAGAACAGACAATAAAAAGTAAGATTAATTGTTCATACATAAAATGTTCGTTCACGTGTTGCTTGAATAAAATTCTAGAATATAGATTTCTTATGTCTAATGGTGGAGACTTACATTGAAGAAACTTTGAAGGCCGAACTCCAGTTTCATCCTTGGTAGCTGGACAGATGATTTCTTTTTCCTTGTATTTACATCATATGGCTAACTCTTGCAAAATAGTTCCTGATAGGGTCACACACGTGCCATGGAGACAATCGAAGACAAACAAACAAGCTTGCCTCTTCAAAATATTGTCCACTGATAGAATACTAAGAATCAGTAATGTGACTTGATCAGACGACTAAAAAGGGGAGGTACTCGATAAAGTTTCGCACGAGGAGGCTCGCTCCGAAGTGCAAAACCTCGCCCTTTAATATACTAATTTTTGTCGAAACAGTACCCCTTCCATATACGTAGAACAACATTGCCGTTTTTATACCTCAAAAATAAGCCAAAAGCGGTTAAGTGTCTCGAAAACCCTAAGCTTTCGTATATTTTTGCTTTGGGATTTCTGCCCAAATTTTGCAAATATTTTTCACTTAAAAACTCTGCGGGGCATTCCCTTTCAGTTGCGAACCTTTAACACACCCTTTCGTACACTTCAAGCGTGAAAAAGGCTCCTCTTTCGGGGAGCCGATCTCTCGTCCATATATAGTATTTAAGTCTGCTCCTAACCATTTCTGTCTGTCTGTCTCACTCTATCTCTTTCGCCGCAAAAGGTACCTTTTAAATGAAGTAAACTACTGTATCCACTGTGTCTTTGATGAGGCGTTTACTCGCGGAGGCATTTGACCGTGTTGAAGTAGTTATTTCGCCGGTGCTGATTTAAGATTTGAAAAGGCCATGTTTCGTAAGGGTAACATATTGTCAGCAAAGGAAACTGGGCCCCCTTCCAGCGAAGGTCTACTTTAGTCAATCTGGTCCAAACAGCGGAAGAACCACGACAAAGATATGCAGGGATTTCTGTTCCTCAAACTTTAATTGTGATTTTAACTGTACTGTTCACAAAATTGACTGAGGTTTTGATCGCGCCACTTTTATAATAACCGATGATATACACTTTACTACAAATATATGCTTATTTCGTCATCCCAACACCGAAAAACCTTTAAAAATAAGACTGATGAGAGTGGGTATTGAGTTGGTAAAATCTCTATGGATATCATACCAACTGTACAAAATTCTAAAAATATTTAAAAGTGAATATAAAAATTAAAATAGCAGAAAAAAACAGATACAAATTAAATAGATCTAATAACGATTTTATCGTTATCATTTAACGATGTAACATGAACAGCAAAGAGTTTGAAAACCAAATGGTCGATGGTATGTTAAGAATTCTGCCCGGGGAATTCTGATGGTGTATGTATAGTAATTCCAGAAGAATTTGTCTTCACTTAAAAACTAAATGTCTTGTACCTAGTCGGCATTGCCTAAAAAGGTTCGAACGCGCTCCCTTATTTCTTTCAGGCGGCAATGCTTTTGAACGGGGCCGTTCTAATTGAGATGAAGAGCCTATCTCCGTTGTGACTAGATTGTGATCAGTCTTTAGAAAGCCAGCCTGTGAGCAGGCGCCTTGGTGAGAAATGAAGCACGCGAAAAATCGGTAAGCGGAGCCTGCCGAGTACGAACTTGTAGTGTTTGAGGTTAATAAATAGAACATATACGACTACGTGATATCTATTTCCTATATGATTGTAAGTATTGATTTTAGAGAGTTGAATAAAGCGTTTACTGAGATAACAACTCTCCACAGTTGTGTAGAGTAGAACAAGAACCGAAGGAAAACGACGCATAAACTCTCCCAGAAAACGGAATTTCTCGCTGAGAAAACTTGTAGATGACAGTTTCTTCATTTGAACACATAACATAAAAAGCGTAAGTTTGAAGTTCAGAAACGGCGTTAAGTTTTGCAGTTAAATTGATACTTTCGACTTTGTTGTCGGTACTTTCCTTTGCAAAACAAGCACACTCCCAGGGTTCTCCCTCCCCTCAGGGTGCAGGGGTCACTCAAAATACGAGCCCAAGTGGTGTAAATATTTGAAGTTGGTGATTTATCGTATCTTTGACGGGTTTGCTGCCATTTCCCCCTCCCTGCGTCTTCTCCGCACCCTTCTCCCTGTGATAATATGAGTCCATGATAGTATGAACTCCTATCCCATCCCTCATTCCTTGGTCA
The DNA here is from genome assembly GCA_964030785.1 of Siderastrea siderea. NCBI lineage: Eukaryota > Metazoa > Cnidaria > Anthozoa > Scleractinia > Rhizangiidae > Siderastrea > Siderastrea siderea. The sequence goes on along the minus strand of OZ034978.1, from coordinate 42,093,438 downwards.
ACATATGTTCTACCCTTCGCGAAGAAGGAACGAGACGAAATATACTTTGACTATAGCGTGACTCAGTAATGTCACGTTTTGTAAAACGAACTGACATCTCAGCATAATTCTGAATAACAAGGGCACGGAAATTTAAATAGATTTATTGATAAAAACAAAATTGTTCTGAATTCTAAAAGAAACGTGTATCTACCGAAAGAAAAAAACGTCCATCAAGGAACTGCTGCTTAGCTGACTGAAAACCGAAGTCTGGGGAAAGTAACCTAGAAAAAAAATAATAAACAGAAAAACGGGTATTACTAGACCCGGTCGTCGCCAATACGACGGGGTAATTATGGCGGGAACTGAGCACGCGCCTATGTTTTACCGCTGTGAAATTCGAAGGCTATCTAAAGGTAACCCCCTGACTGTGGGCCTGTAATGCAGTTAAAGGAGGGGACGCCTCTCATTGTTTGGAGGATCGAAGGCCTGATATTTATGAAGTGTTTTGTTTCATTTTATAATACTGAGTTAAAAAGCAAACGAAATGAATTATAATAAATGACGTAGGGAGGGGGAATGGCAGCAAACACGTCAAAGGTACTATAAATGGCATGTTTCGTTATTTTCGAGGTGTAATCCGTGCGACTAAACAAAAATGTTAATTAAAAAGGTGTTCTTGTCGTGTAATTCTCTGTGGAGACTTCTCTGCAGTTGAAAGAATGTCTTCCTGACGTCTAAATCACTGTAGAGATTTAGGGGAGTGAAATATCTAAGAATATGGACTAGTGATTTGGCCCAAAAAAGAATGAAACACTCTGAGCCAAGTTAAAGAAGTAAGGGTGCGAGAACTCGTTTCACTTCAGTTTTCACCTTAGCTTAAATTCTGTATCTTAAAGCGTATAAAAAAGCAAAAAGTATTTGTTATATTGCCATAAAACACCTCGGACATTTGAGCTCACTTGAGAAATGTAAAAAACACTCGCGTCCGGCTCTTGCTTTTTATATTTCTCTCGTGTAGTTATATTCTATGTCATAGGACAATAAAATATAATACATGGTTTTGTTTTCTCTATTTGACTGGTAACTAAACTCTTGTATCTTCTCCCCTTATTTCCAACTCTTCGCGATCGCAAGGGGCCTGAATCCGAGGCTTTTTACACCAAGAGAGAGCATCATCCTTCTCCCATGCCTCCGTTTGTTCCCATGTCTCCGTTTGTTCCCATGCCTCCGTTTGTTCCCATGTCTCCATTTGTTCCAATGTCTCCGTTTGTTCCCATGCCTCCGTTTGTTCCCCGCTTTGTGGCACCTGACTTGGTAGGCAAAGAGACAATACACCGGAAGCCGCTGCCAGTGCAGCGTATATCAACAGCGGGGACGTTTTCTTCAAACTTGGAATATCAGCCTAAGGAAAAAAAGCCCGTAAATGTGCTGCTTCGAAGTAACTAGACTGTCTAGTGAGATGTCTGTGATCTGTCTAGAGAGATGATTTGGGTGAGAGAAGTCTTGAATAACCGTCCCACGGTCCGGGAGATCTCGTGGTTGCATGTTGATGCTTTTTCGCTTGTCTGTTTTTTTTTTTTAATTTCTGCTAGGAGAGTTTTGTATTTTATGTCACCAGTATGTTCGATATGTTTCTCTCCGTTAATCCTTAATCAACAATGAAGTTTGATCTGATTTTCTAACTTGTTTTCTCTTGTCAGTTTCTCTTCTCACGAATTTTTCACATATAAATCTCGGTTTTTCATTACTCGTTTCTCTTGTTGGGCTGATAATTGAAAGCATCTTCTTTTTATCTTATCTGGTCAACTCCACAAGAGTCTTTTTAAAAAGCATATTCAAAATATGTTGCTTTCGATACTGGAGGCTGAGGATGAGTAAGTTGAAGCACCTATTTTACTGCAGAAAATTGCAAAGTATGTAGTATAACTGATCAATTTTCCTGTTTTGTCGCATCCTTTCTTCCTCTCCTCTACTAACTGTGTTTTCTGTAATTCGTGTAATTCTTGAATGCAAATTCCTAAAAGTTGTATATATAGTTAAACAGTTATTTAGTTTTAGTATCCGTGTTTAATTGTATATTGTGTTTATTTAATTATCCTTATATAATTGTGACTGCTGTACCCTTGTAGCTCCGCCCACCTCGATTAGCTTCTGCTATTTGCGGGTGGAACCGAACCTTTAATCATTCGTATCTTAGTTTATAATTTTTTTTGTATTTAATAATTTATGTATTTTTGTGAATTTTGTGTGAATTAACTACTAGTTGTCATATTGACTAGTTATTGGTCTACATTTTCAAGAGGCATAGCCGAGATAAGTTACGAATTTTGTTTGGGTGACCGATCTGTAAATAAAAGTAGAATCGGCCTGTTTTGGGATCCCCTCAAAATACTTAATTGACCCCTCACGCGATTGCAGTTATCTTTGCCTTCATTCACTTGGTGGTATCAAGTATAAAACAACAGCAAAAGTCAATGAAGCATAAATTTCACTCGATTCTTCGTGTATACAACTTGATAAATTTAAAGAATCTGCAAGTGCTGCGGAAAACCACATTATTTGCCCAGACCATCAAAGACCAGCTAAACGTAGCTCTTGAATAACAATCACCAATGGACAGAAGCCACAAAAGCTGAATTGAATTTTCCAATACAGAATTCATGCAGTCCAGTCACATCACTAAAATCAAACATTTGGGTCATTGCACCCCGCGGGGGGTACTTCCCGAAGATTTGGACGGGGGCGGCGGCGCGCTTCTGGAAACCCTTCCCCTATTTCAGATCAAATATATGATTTTCCCTACCCTATTTCAGACCTGACCCAAAATTTGATACCCTATTTTAGACCAGACCCGAACCCGATTTCGTTTGCTTAAACATTTGAGAAGGGCTTTAAATTCCCAACGTTAATCAAACCTGAGTTCTTTGGAGAAGAAAGTTAATAAAAAGATAGCTTCTTGTAGAGCCATACCAGATCCCATATCAGAGTGCACAAACCTCACCCTATTTCAGACCAAAATGGTCAAAATCTATACCCTATTTCAGACCAAAAAGGCTCAAAAACCGTACCCTTTGGCGCCACACATACCTATATAGCTTATATAAGGGAGAACCCCCCCCCCCGGGCTTGCACCATAAAATATTTCTGATGATGTAATCCGAACCGCAAATCGACCGTTGTTATCGAATGTGTATGCTTCACAAACTAGCACAAGTATAATCACATCGCTGTGATCCAACGCTATTTCTCTTAAATCTTACTGCAACATATTGAATGCTACTGAGCGTGAAATCATTACCCTAGTTAAAAAAATACATCAGCGCCTAAAATAACGAAGACATCTCCGACAAGGCCAGAAAACAGAGCGAAGTGGCTCTCTTGGGAATACCGAACATCTCCCGAACAACACCGAATCGACACGACTCTTCACGGACATAACGACAGGAATGCGTCAATGTGTTCGCATAATCTTAGACTGCTAGCAGTCCCTTTCTGGATGATCGATAGTGCACGCGAGAACACGAAGTATCAACAGCGTGGCGAGATTGGAGAGAGGTGAAAAAGACGAGAAGAGACCGGGGGGAGGCGGTGCTCCAAGTTTCCGCTTTTTCGCTCGGCTATTTCGCGTACCCTCTCAACTATCGAGAACAGGGCTGAGATAAAAGAGGAACTGTCAGCATTAGACTCAGACTCCTAAATCTTCAGGGTAGGTGCAACGTATTTACTACGATTTAATCATTCCAACTACAAGTAACAGAGAGCCTTAAGGCTACCGTGTGGCTTATTTTCCTGCACACGGAAACGGAGGGAGCAGGAATATTTTACTTTGAATTGAGTTTATTTTGGCACTAGTGTGGATATTTTTCATTATTAAGCAGGTGACAAGCTGCTCATGAATAAATTTATAAGGAAAAAATATCGGTGGAGGTCTTACGTTAAAAAACTTCATATCTTGAACGTTTGGGAGCCAATTACGTTGGAACTTAAGATAGAGCTTGGGGAAAGGTGAAAGTGCAACAAAGTTAAGATTTTGTACAACGCCACTCCGTGTCCAAGTTTTCTCCTCGTGGAGAAGACAACACTTCTTGATTTTACCACAAGCACAAGCCGATTATGGGATTTCGAGTTCCACTGAAAGTTGTAAGCTTTTAAATGCGTAAAATCGTCCTTGTTTAAATGTGAAGCCTTCAATATTTTGTCAAAAAGCTTGTTTGAAAAAATTTGCTTCTGTTGTGACAACCTACAACACACCTAGATTATCTGCCTATTGTGTCAGTTCAGGGAATTCTATATCCGCGCTGTATTCTTCGACACAAAATTGGTGGTCTTAGGGCTTCCGAAGGCTTAACGAATAAATACGAACGTTTAAGGTAAGATTATGATAACTACGAAAATCAAATTCTAGCAGAAAAGAACAGTACTTTGCAATTTAGAGATCGTAAATATTTGGATTGAAGAATATGAGCGTTTCCCTATGTTGGCTATCAGAAGTACTATTTTAGTTTTTGTTTTGTTTTGTTGGAAAACTTCTAAAAAGTTTCTATTAACGTTTGAACGTAAAAAAAAGTCGGACTTCGACAGTATTTTTTTTTTAAAATACATAAAAGTCACAAGATATCCGTGGCACACGATTTAATGCACGTGCAATTATTGATTCAGAAACTGAAAGTTTTACTGAAGAGCCTGTTTATGAATATTTCGCGCAATGTCGCTATCATTCGTCGCACTTCGTGCATACGCTTTAAATTAATGAATACTGATGACCCACATTTCTCACCCGCGGCCTTAAGTTCCTCTTTGGGGGCCAACAATACAGTTATGAGTAAACTTTATTACTACAGTATTTGAATACTCTTAAAAGAGCAAATATTCCAAATCTGTGGTAAAGACGAAAATGATTTCTCACCATCAGGGCGACAAATGGCGCGACAATTCCAGCAGATCCCTGTATTAGAGACCATGATCCGGTAATCCTGTAGACAAATAACATTTGTTTAGTAGACAAAAACAATAATTATCAGAAAAAAAACTCGCTCCGTAACTCGTAGGCGAATGAGTTTTTGCTTTTTATGTTTCGAGCTCCAGGCTGCCCACCGCCACCCAAACGTTTGAGAAGTAACGCCCTGTAAGATAATTATGTAACCAAGTTTTCAAACAGTTTCTAGCCGAATATAACCCTAACTTTTTACAAAATATACGATGGACAACATTCCCCCACCTCAACATAGCTGGATCAAACTCAGCAGAGTGCACGTACACTGCGTTTGCGGTGCTGCAATGGAAGAATCTTGCAGCGATCACAAGGATGACCACAGAGACTTGGAAATCTGAAATATATAGCACAGGGGGTAACCCTGCAATGGACTAGCATCCCATCCAAGGGGAGTAGGAAAACTCTCTGTTGCTTCATACTACAGAAACCGGGTTAAGCTCTGGCCACGTGGGCCGTGTGCGACTTTACCTATCATGGTGCAGCCTGTGTGGCAGGCACGGAAAGGAGAGGAAAAAGGGGAGAAATCATTCGCGAGTTCGAAGCGCGAACAACGAGTAAGGAGCGCGAGAGGAAATGATTTCTCCCCTTTTCCCTCGCGGAAATGATTTCTGCCCTTTTCCCTCCCGGTTCACGCGGCTGCACGCAGGCTAATCGTAAAACACATTACATTCCGTGTAACAATATTTCAAAAACTAATGCTGTCCGACGTTTCGATGGTACTATCATCATTATCAAGGCAAAGTGACTGTTTCATCATGGTTTGACTATAAATGAGTGAAAACAAAATGATAGTAGACATTTTGTTTCTTTGGAGATCATGTAAATAACTTAGCGCGGATGGAGTCAGTTTGCACGACATAATAATACGGTGATATATTAACTTACAATTAAAGTCCACGAACCATACAACTATATTTCAACTTACAATTTAAGAAATACCAATTGTTCTTTTACATTCCAAAGCCCACACTAATTATTCCAAGAGCGTTTTAAGTCATAGCGTAACCGAATGCGGCGGACCTGTCTACCTCAAGACCTGAGACTAGCGAAGTCTCGCAGTACCTCTGAAACCAAATCTTGAAGAGCCTTAGCAATTTTCAGAGCCATTGCATTCTTTAAACAGAGGATGGTCTTAACAGCTGTCCTTAGCCCAACTTTTATGTTTTAGTTTTTTCAAGCAACAGGCCACGACTGTTATCAAGCGCACTCGTGTTTTGTAATTGTAATTTTTATCTAGCAACATGCTGTGTGTTTAAATTGCCTGGAACTTTTATTGATATGATATAGACTGCGTATTGATGATAGACGGTACAATTAAAAGGAACTTCTTAGGTAAAATAGAGTCTGGATGGAAGACCAGCTTGAGCAAACTGAAGCGATTGCCTGAAAATTTAATTTACTTCCGGTTCGAAATTTGACACCAACAATAACAAATTGTACTGAATTTAGAACGAAAGTATGGCCGTCAAAGAATTGGAAATGGTTTCTTTAACTAATTTCTTGGATGTCCATGTTTTGTCCTCATTACCATCAGTGCACACTGATTTGTTTAGAAGAACGTATTTAAGATAAAGAGGACGTGTTCAATGTGGACATCATTGTAAGACAGACAACTCTCAGACACTGTCATATTAGCTGGACCCAGGCGAATTTTACGCGTTTGGCTGTAGCCAATCTTTCCCACGGCGGACACCTCTCTCTGAAAGGCGGACATCTTCAGCTACCTTTCTAAGACAGAAACCTTACTATAGTGGACAAGGCAAGCACCTCTCTCTGGAAAGGAAGACACCTCTCTAAGGCGGACACTTCTCTAAGGCAGAGAGCTGGTCCCAAGGGTGTTCGCCTTAAAAAGAGTTAACCGTAGTCATAAATTAATTTAAAACTTAGTACCTCCAGCAATTTGTAGTACAATCGCCACCAGGACCATCAGAAACGAGTAGGTGAAACGGTGACCAAATCTGATGACCATGTCAATGAAAGTTGGTTAGAATAGTAAAGACATGTTAACTAAACTTAACATTACTCAAAATACAAGGTAGAATTAGAATGTCTTTCTGTATGACGTATTCAGTTTTATGTTAACATGTAAAACACGCAGTTTACAAATCCTTATCTTATATGGCCCCACCTACTAAGCTTGCTTTTATTTGCAGGATTGTCCAGGTATTGGTTCTTATCAGGAGCCATAATCGGGGACGGAGACCGTAACTAAATACCATTTTCAGTAATGGCGTTGGCCCCAACGAAAAAGACAAATGTGCTATTTTTAGAAAAAATTGCGCCACCGCGAGTTACACGCGCGCGTATATGTTGCGAGGGCTCCGCGCAAAGAAAAACAAACAAAAGGGCGTCGGAAATTACTTTCGTTGGAGATGAAGAAATTCAGTTTCTGTTATCAGTGTCACTTCCAAATTTGAGGCAAGACCTTGAGGAGAGCTTTCAAGATAGTGACTCTGAATATGAGGATTATACAAGTGATTCTGATGATGGCAGTGAGAATATTTTAGACAAATCCTGTGTCGTAGATGCTTCGGACATGTCGGACGTCGAGGATTTCCCCTTTAGACGGATGAAACGTTTTGAGGGCAAAAAAGGCGTCGAACTACGAAAAAACAGTTGAAGGCGAATCAGGCAGGAAAACGCAAAAGACATCCCGAAAATATATTTCCTCTGAGGACGTACAGAGATTGAAATGTCCAAGCACGGTGACCGAAAATAGTAAAAATTTTCAAGGTTTTAATAGACCACTGCAAAACCGTGTACGATCAAAGCTTGCTCTACGTTGGATCACTAGATCGTGACCAGTCAAGAAAAGATAAAATATGGAAATAATGTAAAGACTGGTCAGACAACGTGCACGAGGCGTAAATACAATATTTCGGCTGGCCAACACTAGCCTTCTTCAGGTTTATTGAATGAAAAGCGAATTTACATGGTCTTTATATAACGAACCGGAAATCACAGGACAGGGCTACGTGATGTGTTAAAAATACAGAAAAAATAATAATAATGAAATAAAAGCGGAAATATAGTATATTTATATTGCACCGAAAAGAACCGGGAGGAAACCGTGAGTTGTCAGTGTTGACAGGTTCCGGTAACTTAGCTCGATCTAACAAGAATGTCACTAACGTTTTTACAACGCCGGTGGGCTACTAGAGGAAGACTAGTAAAAACCTTTTTACAACGATCAGATGAGTAGAGTACATGAGAGTGTTCGTGGATTATGCGGGTTATGTTAGGTAAAGCAGGATTGTATGTAATGACAAAAGGAACAGTATCTGTCTGTTGTTTAGGTTTGGTTTTAAGAACGTCGTTGCGAGAAACGTCAGAAGCCCGTTGTATTTGGGTTTTAAGAAAATCTAGTCTATAACCCCGATTGACGAGGTAGTTAATAAGTTCCTGAGAACGTTGTTTGTAAGTGTCGTAGTTGGAGCATATGCGTCGAAGGCGAAGTGCAAGGCTATATGGAATAGAACGTTTGGTGTGTGGGGGATGACATGAAGAGATGAGTAAATACTGATGTTTGTCAGTGGGTTTAGTGTAAAATAGAAACTGATCTTTAGTGTAAAATAGAAACTGATCTTTACACTAAACCCACCGACAAACATCAGTATTTACTTATCTCTTCATGTCATCCCCCACACACTAAACGTTCTATTCCATATAGCCTTGCACTTCGCCTTCGTTGTAAAAAGGTTTTTACTAGTCTTCCTCTAGTAGCCCACCAGCGTTGTAAAAACATTAGTGACATTCTTGTTAGAGCTAAGTTACCAGAACCTGTCAACACTGACAACTCACGGTTTCCTCCCGGCTCTTTTCGGTGCAATAAAAATAATTGTACCACCTGCCCTTATATCGAAGATGGCCGTACGCAATATACTTTTAATAGTACTGGACAAATGAATCAAATCAAATCACACATTACTTGTGAAACGTCTAATGTGATTTACATGATTCAATGTACTAAATGTAATCTTCAATATATCGGAGAAACTAAACGTCGCCTCAAAGAACGCTTTAATGAACATAGGCGACCCATTATCAACACCTCCAGCTACAATCCTACCGCTGTCTCGCGACACTTTATTACTGGTAATCATACGGTTAATCATATGCTTCTTATACCACTTGAAAAATTATATACTAATCGTGATTCAGTTAGAAAGGCTCGTAAAGCATTCCTCATCCACCGAGGAAACACACTGGAGCCTGCAGGCCTTAACAGAAGAGATGAAATGTAATCCAACCAGCTTTTTCCTGATCTCTATTACACCATATTTCCGCTTTAATTTCATTATTATTATTTTTTCTGTATTTTTAACACATCACGTAGCCCTGTCCTGTTATTTCCGGTTCGTTATATAAAGACCATGTAAATTCGCGTTTCATTCAATAAACCTGAAGAAGGCTGATGTTGGCCAGCCGAAATACTGTATTTACGCCTCGTGCACGTTGTCTGACCAGTCTTTGCATTATTTCCAGAAAATAGTAACATAAATCCAAACTACCGAATCGGGAAAGAAGACGTTTGCCAAGGTTTCTTAGCGTATGTTTTCTGAAATAATGTCCACCTTTACCGAAGTGGCCGAAATGGACCGAAATGAAGACAAAAAATAGCGAAAAGCGCGCTTTGTTTTCACTCAAATGCTCTCGCGGTGCGTTATCAATCGTCGACAAAATAGAGAACTGGACTGAAGCACCAAGAAAAAACTTCTTCCGTCGATGAGAAAGAGAAAGCTGAAGTGAAACTTCATGCTGCCTTAGTACTGAATATTACTTACTGAGTAATTTCCGAACCTAGAAGGGATACACAGCGCAGTGGACGTGGCAAGGGTTCAACGACAGAGTGAGCTTAAAGTAAGCTTAACTTATATTTTTCTCCGCCCGAGAAAAATGACTTTGTATCGAAGTTAAATTAAGGATAAATTACAACTGAACGTCATTGAGAAACAAATCTACGTTGTTTCAGAGTGCTTGACTTCCTAGGACGAAACGAAACTGTAGAAATAGAAATTTGTAAGTTTATTTAAGCATTTAGCTTTGTGTTTACAATTTCTTTTATCGTCAAGTCAATCACTTGTTCTTAAAATTTTACAAACAGTAGGTTTTTTGCGGAAGGCTTTGACTCCGAAATATCGAGACAAGACAAAATAAGGCATTTAATACAAATTTTTGTGGCGAGTCAGTACAAAAATCGTGCGGCAGTCTGAACAACAAGCATTGAACAAATTCAGTGCCAGAAAGGGCGAAATTTTTTTGGTTATACCACGCAAAATTGACACTGATTTACCTGTACTCGATGTAGCTGTCTCTGTGTTCCGGCAGCTCCAAATGTCCACATATAAATCGGATGCCATGTAAAATACCTTGAATCGCTGTCACAGTTGTTTGAGAGATGCTTTTACCATTCCGTCCGCGGGCTCTAAGCTGAGACTCATCTGCGTTTAAAATTGTGGTTTGCGTTTAAAAAAGTAAGATGGTGGATTCTAATGTTCCTCACTTCCGTAGTCTTGTTTTAGTGAGCTGCATAGAAATTATCTTTCAAGTTAAAATAATAATTCTCTCTTCAGTTCAGTCAAACAAACACATGATGGCTCGATCCGTTGTCAGCGTTGTGCGAACGGAGCGATTACAAACTCGTTCATTTCAGTGAAATCTCGCAGCTACATGTATTAATTACGGTAAGATCGTACAGCTTCAATCCGCTTTGAACCATGATTACAACAATTTCTCAGGAAAAATCAAACACGTACCACATTTCAGAGCCCATATTGGAAGATTTTTTCCAAACCTTGTGCTTGTAAGTTCACTTTGGAGCATTTTCATTGATTCATTCAACTCCGCAAAGAAACGTTGCAACACTTCACAAGGTTTTCGCGCCTCTTTCGGTCAGTGATGTGATCGCGATCGATTCTTGTTCCCTTTTATATCTTGGAGTTACTCTCTCTTTTTTTCTCTTTCTTAATTTTATAGCAATCAATGATTGCCTTTTTAATTATTAAAACAATTATTCTACTCGGGCTTGCTGGATATCAAATAATTATAACCATTTTGGCGCTACGCGCCTTGTTGCCGAGTTATCTATCATATCCAGCGCGCCCTCGTTGTACGCAAATTTGCGTGTACCCACGCGCGTTTATGACGTTGAGGGTGGCGCAATTTTCTCTAAAAATAGCACATTTGTCTTTTTCGATGGGGCCGCGTGGACCCCGCGCTTACGGTCTCCGCCCCCGATTATGGCTTCTGTTCTTATAATTTAAGAGGGGAAAGAAAACTGAGCATTCCCTCAGTAAAAACAACCGACTTTGGTTTGAAGTCTTTCAAATATCTAGCGGCTGCCTCATGGAATAGAACACTTGATAGTGCAAGAAATTCTTTTGAGTGTGTATGTGTGTATGTAGTTTTGAAAAAAAGAACATTCTATTGGTTTGATCCGTTTCCTGCGCTTCGATCAGTTTTTTTTAAGAACAAAAACTTGCAAAGAGCGACAAAGCAAGAAGATTGAATAAAAGGAGACTAACTATCCTTTCTTGGCACTTCGAGCATTAGTTAGGTTTTGATTCATGACGCCTTGCCTTTCTCCATAAAATGTTACCAAAATGCTTTCACTAAAATTCACTCTCAAAAAATTCATTCTCAGTATAATGCTCATTTGAACGTGTTTTTTGCTTGGCTCAGTACCAACCACCTCTAAACCGATTGTCACTTCTCAGTCCTTTGTTGGTCTTTAATAGTTAAGAAAATTACTCCGTAGGCCGGGCTTGCTCATTTTCTCTGAGTAAAGTCAGTATTTGTCAGTTTCAATTTTGAAACTGACAAATACTGACTTGACTCTCTGTTTCAATTTTGAAACTGGAGTGACAGTTTGAAACGGCGTTATCACTTTCTTTATAGGTATTTTTACATTGTCTAAGCCTCTTTTTCAAAGCGACGTCCGGTGCACAGCCTTTGAATGAAAATGAGTTTTATTTGCATATGCATGGAAACTCGTTTTCACCAAAACTCCTCTTCAACCTTCAATCTGTTCGGTAACAGAATTGAATTTATTAAGAACTGAATTTATTAAGTAGCTACAAGTTTATATACATGTTATCTGCATAAGTGCGTGGCAATCCAAATAAGATGGAAGTGCGTGTAATTATTACATGATAAGGTGCGATTGCATATAATTATTATTACATAATAAGGTGCGAATGAATATGATTACTGCATCGTGTAACACCTTCAACAGAAACTGTTGAAGGTCGAAGACAGCTTCAACTGTATTTTGATGTATTTATCGCAAAAAACATGAAGTCCATGATGGAATAAATCGTTGTTAATTCCACGGGAACTTACAGTGTATGAGTCAAGACTGTGAATAGCTTAGGCTTCGTTGAACACATGTCTAACAGGGGAGTGAGGTGCGGGATTGCGGAAAATTAATTCAGAGTTTAAAAGAACGAGGCATATAACAAATGTGCTCTTTTGTTATTCTTTTGTTATCCAATGAGATGCAAATGAGTGTGGGGCGTTTTTCTGCAATCCCGCACCTTAGAGTAACAGGGTAACTGGATGAAATCAGCTAATGGCGATTTGGGGAGTGCTTTCACTACAAAATCTCAGAGTAAATTAAACAATGCAAAACAATGCTTAGAAGCTCAGAATGCCATTGGAAAGTAATTCGAGATCCTCTTCATTCAGGAACTCAAATCAGGACTTACCGTGAGCGCCAAATCATTCATGTAGAGCACAAATTGTAATAATTTTTCCATTTTGTTCATTTGAGCAGACAATGCTGTCATGAAAACACCAAAAGTTGCTCCTAACTTTGATGGCTAATTTTGTATTTTAAATTGTTTTGTATTGCTCTTACCTCTTTAAGCAGGGTAGAGTATGATGGATGGGAAGAAAGTCAAACTCAGAATAAAGAAGTTCAGGTACGTATTCCCGGCGAAGTTTTCAATGCTGTATTCTATTCCCCATATAGTCAGGGAGTTCACAAATCTAGGAAGACAGGAAAGGCAGCCCGAGTTTATTATCAATCATTGTTTCAATAGCGCGCGTTGAATATAAGGTGATAAATAATTTTTGTAGTTTTAACTTTGGTGACTTCATCCAAAATTTCCCAACTTTGTAAGGCTACTTATTCTGATATTCTCTTTCATTTCTCATTTCTCTGTAACTGATTGGGTCGGTTATTTAAACAAAGTTTAGAAGAGGTTTGACAAAACTGCGGTCTAAGTCGATTTCATTCTGGCATACCCAAATATGTAAGCCTTCTTTACCGTAATTAATGTTAATCAGGCATGCAGCACAGACTACAAGAACGTTTATTTCTTATAAATAACCCACTTGTAAACAGATGTAGAGGTTTATTTGTTGCCTTAACCCAATTAAAGCACGATCTGAGTTAGACTTCGTTTAAATAATGGGCACATTGTTTTCTGATCCCAGGCCCCCTGGTCCTTTTTTAAAGCAGCGAATTGCATATTGGGCGTAAAGTTGACGTGTCTGAAACAAAGGATATTATTAGGAGGTAGTTTGTCTCTGAATAACAACAAAGATAAAGACCGCTAATGGCAAAAATTCTCACCGGTTGAAGAGCAAGATTAACCTCTGTAACTTAAAACTTGGTGTTTTCACGATGCCAGGGATTCTGTAGTTTGCATCGGAAGCCTTTCTTGCCTCGTTCTTCCCCACTTCCTGGATCACGTGTTTCAGATGCTCGGGATCGACAGTCACGTTATTGTTTGTGGCACATTTCATTAACTCCTCGTGCGCTTCCTCCAAGCGATTCTTGGCGATTAGCCACCGAGGAGAGCGTGGAATCCACCTGAAAGTTACAAACTTTTTTTTAAAGGAATTTAAAAGGGATCGTCATTGCAGAAGTTAATTGCGTTACTCACAACCTATCACTACTTTGCGACAACTACTGACGAACGTTATGGACAAAGACGAACCAAACGACAGACAGGGAGCAATTTACAAGATCGAATGCTGCGACTACCAGGCCACTTATATCGGTGAGGCCGGCAGCAACTTTAACATCCGACTGCCTGAACACAAACGAGCGATATCAACAATCACATTGTAAATGGTTTGAACCCAGGAGTCATATCATAATTCGGTAAATTGTGATCGTCCTGGTGAGTGTAGTCCTGAGAAGAACTGTTTGAGGTGACATTGACTGACGTTTCGACAACCTGAGCGGAAGTCATCATCAGAGTCAAGTGAACTGTGAATCGTCAATAGATGTTGAAAGTCTCTGGTCGTTGTCCTGATTGGTCGACGATCTCGTGATGTTATTGGTCGTCGGTCAGTTAAGCCGCGATGTTATTGGCTGTGAAGACTGTTAAACGTGATTGGTGCGTTTCGATCCGTCTTTTGTTAGTCAAATGTCCGTTGGTCTATTGTTAGTCAATTAAGTCGGTTTGTCTATTTTTTTGTCTGTCTTGTTATTGTCGGCAATCAGTCGTTTGTAAGGTGCAGGTAGCTGTTGGCAAAGGTTCAGTGGTGTTTGTTCTAAGTTAGTAAACTAGCTTTCCAGAGTAATTCGCTGATAGTAGTCCGTACTGTAGGTAACGTATTCAGCAGAGTCCCAGTCGATTCTGTGGTTTGGTTTTAAATGGTGCTCAGCAATGTGATTGTTGATATCACCATTTCTAGTCGCTCGTTTGTGTTCAGTCAGTCGGACGTTCAAATTTCGGCCGGTCTCACCAATATAAGTGGCCTGGCAGTCGCAGCATTTGATTTTATAAACTGCTCCCTGTCTGTCGCTCGGTTTTTTGTGTCTCTCCCTGTCTGACGAAACGCACCAATCACGTTTAACAGTCGAGTCTTCACAGCCAATAACATCGCGGCTTAACTGACCGACGACCAATAACATCACGAGATCGTCGACCAATCAGGACAGGGACCAGAAACTTATAACATTTATTGACGCCGGATTCACAGTTCACTTGACTCTGATGATGACTTCCGCTCAGGTTGTCGAAACGTCAGTCAATGTCACCTCAAACAGTCCTTCTAAGGACTACACTCACCCGGACGATCACAATTTACCGAATTATAACAATCACATTGCTGAGCACCATTTAACAACAAACCACAGAATCGACTAGAACTCTGCTAAGTGCGTTACCTACAGTACGAACTACGATCAACAAATCACTCAGGAAAGCTGGTTTACAAGTTTAGGACAAACACTACTACACCTTACAAACGATTTATTGACGACAACAACAAGGCAGACAAACAATAGACAAACTGAATAAGTTTACTATCAATAGACCAACGTACATTTACAAAAGACGGATCGAAACGCACCAATTACGTTTTACAGTCTTCGCAGCCAATAACGGCGCGGCTTAACTGACAGACGACCAATAACATCACGAGATCGTCGACCAATCAGGACAACGACCAGAGACTTATAACATCTACTGACAATTCACAATTCACTTGACTCTGATGATGACTTCAGCTCAGGTTGTCGAGATGTCAGTCGAAGTCACCTCAAACAGTCCTTCTCAGGACTACACTCACCCGGACAATCGTAATTTACCGACTTAATTGATTTACAATGATCTACGAACCTCAAGTATACATCGGAATTAACTACTAAGCTGAGGTTCGAACAGGACTTAATTCAAAACCCATATGATTTAGATCATTTTGATTACACCTAAGGGGGGGGGGGGGGGGGGTGGTTAATCATTACGATTGTATACCCGGAACTCTACGCCCGAGGGACAAACGATCCTAACATTTACTAATTTGTATCAAAATACGGCAACCCTTTCATCAGTAAACGCAACAACGTGCGCCTTACTTTGCACGCCTTACTTAAATCTGAAAAATAAACCAAAAGCAGTAGATTATTCTACACCTTATGAGTGTAGAAAGATTTGTACAGTAAAGTGCAGGATAACAAGTATTTCCAACTAACACACCTCAGTCTCTCTAAGCTTTAAGCTTTCGTTAACAAATTGACGTCAGTTTTTTATGCGTCTGTCCTCTTATTGATGATAAATTTCGTCATAACATTGTCAAAGTGTTGTAGATCCACGAGCCGCAGGCGAGTGGATCTACAACAAACTTTGACAATGTTATGACGAAATTTATCATCAATAAGAGGACAGACGCATAAAAAACTGACGACAATTTGTTTTTTACAATAACAAAAAGCCAAAACTGATTTTCAAACGAAGGAAAGAAATCCAAGAGGCCATGGAAGATGCGATTGCCGCGGAATCAGAATTTCATCGCTATAATTCGGAGAATCACAGGCTCGTAAATCAAAACTTAAGTAAGAATAGGCCAGAAATACAAGGAAAAATTCACGTTTCTCAACTAACCTTTAATCCAGTGAAAACTGTTCACAAAATAATCCGCTAAAACACGGTTCAGCTTAATTTCATCGACAGCACAAATTCCCGCTCACCGCCGATTTTCAGGTCTGAATTCTCAACAAACATCCTCATCCTTTCGCTCTATGGTTGCAATGGTTTCTTCAGTTTTAACCCATAAATTTTAGATGATTTCCTCATTGAAGACTGCTAGATTTGTGGTACAATTATCGCCTCATCAAGACTGCAGCACTGAAAAGTTTGACAAAACTTTTGCTGATTGCGTCAGCTTTACGTGTTTCATCCGTCTGTACTCTTATTGACAATAAAAATTAGCCAATCACCGCGCGAGAATTCGCTCAGTTATTGTAAAATATATTTTCGAGTAGTAATTTTTACTACTATTTTGCAACCATTTTTAATTGTTACCCTTCTCAATTTACAGTATATCTTGGTGACCATTAGAAATTATTAAAATATCGAATGACAAAATAGGTAAATACTACGCTGTAGTCAAAATACTTTTCCCGACGTTTCGGCAATGCTGCCTTCTTCAGGTGGACAAAACTATTTCACCGTTAAAAAGTCCGTTGTATATCTCGCGTATTTAAATAAAAGCTCGCTCACGTTGCCGCGCGCGCGACAGCGCGCGATAAGACAAAGAAGTCAATTCACATGAAGCTAAAATCGTGGTTTAGTCCACTCGGAGCCAGAGTTCCGTGCTGGAAGATATATCGCATCTCCTGTTTCTTGCGGTGCTGTTGGTTTACCAGGCCTGCCTTCAGGACAGCGACCTTCATATCCTGCAGGGAGTGATCCTGCCGGAGGAGGATCCTGCAGGGAGTGATCCTGCAGGGAGTGATCCTGATCCTGCAGGGAGTGATCCTGCACAGGAAGGTCATTCCTGCCGTTGATCAATCCCTGCGGTGTTCCCTGAAACGGTCTGCCATCCTGCGCCCAGTCTCCCCAATATACACGGTCGATGGACATTTCTCGCATGTTAAGCAGTATACCACGTTCTACGTTGTACAGGTGTAGTGACCTGTGATGTTAACATGCCCCTTGGGTGTTACAATTGTGTTAGATGAGTTAACATGGGGGCATGTGCGGCAAACGGTCCTGTTGCAGCGAAATGTACCCGTTGGATGGTTCGGTGGGTCCTGCGGTAGGCTGCTTCTGACTAACAAGTCCTTCAGATTCTTGGCACGCCTGAAAGCCGTCAATGGGGGTTTCCTGAAGATATTGTTGGTCGTGCTATCATCGTGAAGGATCTTGAAGTTTCCTGAAATGATTTTGCAGGCGTCCTGGTTCATGGGGTGGAAGGTGGTGACTAATGGTACTCTGTCATTGGCGGTGTTGTTTCCAGCGTTATTCTCCAGAAGCTCAGCCCTCGATTTGATTGATGCTCGTTCTCTCCCTCTCCTTATCAGGTCATTCGGATAACCACGTGCTACAAAAAAGGTCTCCATTTTATTAGCCTCGCTCTCAAAATCATCGTTTTCACTGCAGATCTTGCGTAGTCTGAGAAACTGACTGTAAGGAATGGATGACTTGTATACTCAAGATTAGGGTACATTTCGCTGCAACAGGACCGTTTGCCGCACATGCCCCCATGTTAACTCATCTAACACAATTGTAACACCCAAGGGGCATGTTAACATCACAGGTCACTACACCTGTACAACGGAGAACGTGGTATACTGCTTAACATGCGAGAAATGTCCATCGACCGTGTATATTGGGGAGACTGGGCGCAGGATGGCAGACCGTTTCAGGGAACACCGCAGGGATGTGATCAACGGCAGGAATGACCTTCCTGTACCTGCACATTTTAACCAGCCGGATCACTCTCTGCAGGATATGAAGGTCGCTGTCCTGAAGGCAGGCCTGGTAAACCAACAGCACCGCAAGAAACAGGAGATGCGATATATCTTCAAGCACGGAACTCTGGCCCCGAGTGGACTAAACCACGATTTTAGCTTCATGTGAATTGACTTCTTTGTCTGGTCGCGCGCGCAGCAACGTGCGCGAGCTCTTATTTAAATACGCGAGATATACAACGGACTTTTTAACGGTGAAATAGTTTTGTCCCCCTGAAGAAGGCAGCATTGCCGAAACGTCGGGAAAAGTATTTTGACTACAGCGTAGTATTTACCTATTTTGTCATTCATACATTTAGCACCTACGCTGCGCAGGGTTTCTAATTTTTATCACTCATTATTAAAATATCATTTGTTTCAACCCTTTCGCTTACTGCGAGCATGAAAAAGGTATGTCTTTCGGGCAGAGCCTTCCTTTAAGGTTACACTAGACCAATTTGCACGCAAAGCCCCGTATGCGCTCAGTTTTAGAGCAAAGTAACCTAACGAGTATATCAATTTAAAGCTTGTAGAATGTATAAACCTGTAAACCAAGAATTTTATGGATCAAGGAAAACATGTGGCCGCTACGACACGTTAAACTAGAATTTAGCGATTGTTACAAACGTGAAATACCCACGCTGTTGTTGAACTATACGGAATATCCAGTTGTTGCAAGACATTAAGCAGGGGTTGGCCTCAAAAATTGTGTCGAAGATTTTTAAGATGAGTTTTCCAAAAGAAATAAAATCGATTTCTAATCGACGGATTCGGAACTTTCGCGGAAATTTTTTCAATTTCCCCAATTTCAGTCCGTAGGTAATACTCAAAAGTTTAGGAGTATGGATATTTGTTTCTTCGAGGAAAATATCTGCGTGCTAGTAGAAACAAGTAGTTCCAAACCAGTGAAGTTGCTGAACAAGGAATTAAAACTCTCCGTCAAATGAAAGTAGTATTCTTTCGACTCGCCAAAGATGAAAGCCTAGGAATATTTGTCGAAGGGTAGATCATTCCTTCCGCTGACAAACACATTTCAGTTTTAGTAGTTCAGATCAGTACGAATGTACAAGTGGATTGTCTATTGTGTTTGGAACGATTACGATGTCTTTTCTCACCTGGCAACGAAACTTTCCGAAAACAAATAGTGATTCCAGAGAAGCCTGAATACATGTGAATTTGCATTATCCTGACGTGGTTTTCTCGCGCAACTTAACGCGCTGTGGGGATTAGTTTTATAGTCCCGCAAAACACAAAATTTGCTATAACTTCGCGGGGAAAAAACATTTTGGAATTTTTATTTCTGCAGCCAATAGACAGAGTGATAAGCTAACTACAAGTGATATTTTCACATTTTTCAAAAATTGACCCTAAATTTTGTAACCTTAACCGGGGAGCATGCTTCCGGTTGCTTCATATCTTAACCTCACAGCATGGTTCTGGTGAAGCGTCAGGCTACTGCTTTATAAGCTAGGACGCAACATTTTCACCCAATACCTCCATCTGTAGTTCACATATGAGCATATAATAATCAAAAGGCTAAATGTTGCTGGGCAACGGTCTTTAAAGTTATTTTAATTGATACCACACAAATGGCGTGGATGTAAAATTACCAACTTACCAGCAAGCTACAAGAGGCAGAAAGCCTGGTAACGACACGGCGAGCATAAGATGTCGCCAGTTTGGGATCAAGTAGGAAAGTAGGGAGAGGATACAACCTCCAACGTCGATGCACACATTGGCCAGGATGTACGATCCATAATCAGTGACCATCATATCCGAAAAGTACGTACGCGAGGCCCAAAGACAGCCCGTACAACCAATGCCAGCCAGTAAACGGAACAGAACAAAAAGCGACAAGCAGTTGGCTGCAGCAGATGCCATGCCAAAGGCGGACTGTTGATTGAAATCAAAGGGTACTGTGAGCGAAGCTGTGACTGCGGAAATAGATTGTGGTTAATCAACTTGTGGATACATCAAGATTTATGTACCTAAAATGAAATCCCAAAGGGAACCCGAGGTGCCTTCGAGTAAAACCCAGTAAGGTAAGAACATATTGGAAGGAATCTCATTCAATATTGCTCCAAATAAGTGGTGCATTAGACTGCGGTAAAATCGCGTCGGCCACCATTTTGTTTTTCTCGAATTCACCGCGGTGGGACGAAAACTGCAACCACGACATCGCCCAAACAAATCAAAAGCCGAACGACCGCGGTAATACCTCAGTAACGACGGAATTGACCGGTTCTTTGTATTCCTAATAGCATTTGCGAAATTTGAAAAACGCTAACCTGCACACTTCAGGAAGAGTTGTATTTTCATCACTTTTATGGCTCCAGAGACATTTTAGATATCGCTGATTCAGTTTAGATATGGGACATAAACTAAGTGATTTAAGTGCCATCACTGAAGCTGTGCAACGACCCATTCTCACAGTACTCATCAAAACTATTTGTCTATTTGGTGCGGTTATGCGCCGTGGTTTTTAACCTAAGCGAAACCTCTCTGATTGAAATGCGGCTTTTTGCGATTAGGGAAAATCGCGGTGGTGAAGAGCAGGACGCGGTAGAATTTGAATAGGCTGACTGTTGGCTTTGTTTTGAAGTTCATTAGGTTGAATACGCTAACTTTTGCGTTCCGATATTCTTGATGCAGTACATTTCATTTGTGAGTATTTGAAAAGACGTCACAGAAAATAGTAGGATAGTAGCGTAACGGCAGCCATTTCGATGTACCAAAAACAATGTGTGAGTTGAAACACTTTCTTTCGTTCCAAAAAATTGACTTAGCTGCTGGTCACGTGATAATAACTT
The DNA here is from genome assembly GCA_964030785.1 of Siderastrea siderea. Classification (NCBI taxonomy): domain Eukaryota; kingdom Metazoa; phylum Cnidaria; class Anthozoa; order Scleractinia; family Rhizangiidae; genus Siderastrea; species Siderastrea siderea. Next base: position 42,072,461 of record OZ034978.1, on the reverse strand, counting down.
TATTAATAATAATAACTTTATTAATGTATCAAGAGACTTTAGCATCCATGTCAATTGGAGAGTGACCAATCTCCCCAGATGCACTAAGTCGTTCATTGCGCAAGCGCTTTCACGGTTTAAAAAGAGTACGTTAATAACGGGTTTTCGAAGGTTCGACGACGCACTCAGCCGTGAAAGAAAAGTTTTTCATGCATACTACATACTGTTGTGTTAATGATACAAGGTTACACAGTCGAGAAATAACGATGAGCATATTACTCCCAGGATTGGGGCACCCTGGTTTAAAAGTGATAGGGAGGTGGGAACAAACTCGATCCCAGGGATTTTCCTTTCTAAAGAGGAACGTCCTGGAATCTAGGCTGAGGTGGGAAGGTTGCTTTGGGTAGGAACTGGGATTAAATTTTGCCCATTATACTTTTGGTTGGTGAGAGTCTGGCAAGTATTTCAGAAATTTGTTAGTTTCTGTTTTAATAATGGCTCCAGGCAGCTTGTATATCCAATTTTAATACCCTGAGGCTAAAAGTTCATCGCAAGAATGAACAATTGGTCTAGAGGCGAAGCTTCAGTGGAGGACAAGCGCTCTATCGTGGGAAAGAATGGGGAAAAAGACAGCGATGACAACGGTGTGGTTTCAGGTGACGAAGACAAATCGGCAAGCTAATTGAATTACACGAATTATTAACACTCAGATATAGTTTGTTTCGTTCTAGTCGACAATATCCAGGGAAGGATAATAAATCAGACAGGGTATAGAAAATAAAATAATATAAATTGATTCCCGCGGTGGTAGAGTTGAATTTGTATTTAGAACAGTTATGTGCTTTTAGGATAGACAATTCCTTATGGAGGCTGTTTTGTCGACAATTCTTTTTTTTGTCTTATGAACGTCTCCCCCCCCTCCCCGGTTCAAGTAACTCGGTTTTTATAAACCCCGGTAAGTTTAGTGCAGAAATTATATTGATTGCAGAAGTCCGTGGTCATCAGACTTAAGGGAACGCTTTCAGTCTACGTGCGTACAGCTTGTGATTTAATTAAATACTTGCAGCCTTTGTGGTAGGAACAGACAAAAGCTAACATCATGACATACTTCAGTTACTTAGCCCAACTGTCACAAGGCTGGCCAGTTGATAAGACTAGTGCTATCGTACTACATGAAAAGAAATGGTGCTTACTGCAAATGCAGAGCTCACAAAAAGTGAGAATTTCCATCCAAAACTATCGGAGATGCTGCTAAATAGGAACGAACCACATAAGAGACCCGCCATGAACACAGCTTGAGTCATAGCTTTGAGGTGTCGTCGATCACAGATGAGATCCCACTAAAAATAAATAAATAAATAAATAAATACAGATGAACCTCCCGTAAGTGACCACCCAAAATGTCAAACCTAAATGGTCGCTTACGGAAGGTGGTCACTTACGAAAGGTCAGACCACGTGATCCATTAGGGACGGACCATTAGAAAAGTGATAAGGGGGGGGGGGGTAGGGGTAGGGAATGGGACATTTTTCGCATGCACGATCTTTTTTCCACTCCTTTTGCTTTGCAGGAATTTTTTTTGTCACCAAATGCTCTGCACGATTTTTTTTCCCTGAAGCGCAGAAAGATTTGCAAAGAAGAAAAAGAATGCTTTCTCATAAAAAAAGTACTTTTATAGTAGGACAGAAAAGCTTTGGAGTTTTTCTTAATTTTCGATTTTATATTGAGCATATCTCAATGTCATATAAAAATTAATTTGAAATATTAATTAGCAAATATAACAAGAATATCCCAAACAGTTTCTACATGAAGCTAGCTAAGTGAAACTCATTTTAATGGTAATTTTAATGGTAATATTTCATGTCACTCTGCAGGAATTATTTTTTTTTGGGGGGGGTGGGGGTCTCCCATGCAGGAATTTTTAAAGTTTATTTGCCGTGCAAATAAACCGTGCGAGGAAACCACATTTGGAGGAGTGTGCGGCCTATGTCTAGAGCTCGAGATCTTGCCCACACCCTCGTAGATAACTGAGAAAAAGGCGGGTGGGAGGTGAAAGGAAGGCGTTCTATAGTTTAACACTAAAATGGTCTAAAGTGTGCTTGACAATGTATAGACACTGAGCAACAATTACCTCTGAGACAGCACTCGTAAATAGGCCGCTGAATTCGTACTTTCGACAGTTTGGGTGGCATTTTCCTGGATCACAAGTTTCGTTGCCAGATATTTGAACACAGCTGAAGGGCGGGGTGGCACCGTAAAACATCTGTATCAACACCTGAGCACCACTAAGAATAGAAATCAAGCACAGGAAGGCGGAAAGAGCTGTCTGAGAACGTCTAAATCCTCCAGTCATCCTAAGAAGATCATCTAACTCGTAGCTTTTGTTTTCCTTTTGTCCTTGTGCATTCTCCATATCATCCATTCTTTGAATTCTCCGTTGTAGCGAATGTTTAACTGTGGATAGAGGATGTGTGTAGCGCGTGTTAGTATGTAGCACTGATAAAGAAGTAATCTTTTCAGTGAGCTCCGATTGGCTATTCAAACTCCGGGTATCCTTTGCTATAACGGACTGATGAATTTCCGTGTGCTTCCATTTGACAAAGCTAGGTGGACGAACTAACTGGGCACATCACGGACGGCGGTTATCAGGCAATTTACCCCGCCCAATTTGATGTCCGTCGTCCATGTTTATCGAAGAGAAAGCGTCTAATTTTAGGTTCGTAATTATGAAGGGTCACCCCCCCTTTTAAATGGTTATTCAGTGCACGGAATTCATCGGATAAATGTTAGGCTTTGGATGCCGGGATGGACTGGGTTCTAACTCAACGTTTTCAAGTTTTTCCCTTGAGTCTTCTATATAAAATAGATAGAAACTAATTGTGGTTAGGTGTTTCTTTGAAACCTGCTTGAGAATCGCCCCGATACTGCCGCTATAACTGTACGTCTGTATCTTTCACCGCAAAGGACTGAAAGGAGGCAGGGTTTTGCCCAAGAAATTAGAAAGAAATGGATTATATGAGGAGTTTTTATCTAGTTTACACTGTATTTATAGAATACTCATAATGACAGAAGCGAGTGCACAGCTGCCCAGGAACTACTTTCGTTTGCGTAAATATTTGAGAAGAGGTTGAAATTCCCGACAGCCATAGACCAATTGGGTTGGCAAACTTCCCCCGAGTAAAAGCTGATTCAGTACATATATCGCCCACGGTTGCCGAATACAACTCTGCCTGATGTTGAAGAAAGTGGCATCTCGAAGACCTTTATAGTGCAAGAAACATTTGACAAGGACTCTCCTTGATAAGTCCCGCAGTCGTCGCTAACAGTTAAAACCACACATCAAATTCAACTGAAAAGAACGAAACAGTCGTAAAAATTGATCATATGAACTACAGAGATCAAAATCTATTAATTCAACATTTAACCTCTTGACCATATTATCAAAGCCGCTATACTTTGTATAGTTCTACAAAAACAAAACTGGTCGTAACTGACCGAAATAAAAAGTGGGAAACAGAACATAGAGCAGGAGTTGATATACTGGTGAAAGTAGAATTAAAACGCGTGCGGGTCACATTGAGGTCTAATACCCCTCTTTTTACCTCGGGTTTATTTATTTATTTATTTATTTATTTATACACGGAAAAATCATCAGTACAAATATGCTAAAAAAACTATTATAAAAAAATATCCTAATATTATACGCTACAAAAATCGACTGATTTACATGATTGCCGTGTGGGAGCCTAAAGAAGAAAAGTAAGCTCAAAAGTAAGCTGAAAGCCCCCAGGGAGTTACATTCTCTAAGAGCCTGTGGCAGAGAATTCCATAAAGCAGCACCACTATAAGAGTTCAGGTACTCTGTTCGAGGCTTAGGTAATATAATAGTTTAATATAGGTTTCGTGACAGTCACGTGTCCCGAGAGTAAAGTGTGGATTTGGCACAGGAAACTGTAGCTCCTAGTATTTCCGTGGGTTTTTCCGACAATCGAAGCATTTTTAGGCGTTTTGGCCGGGCGAAAATTGGGACCTGTGTCCATCTAATGAATTTGCTGCTTAGTTTGAAAGCCACCTTGAGCGTACAGAATACTCGGGATACATCCGTGAATGCGGCCGATTTCGATCTTGAGTTATGTAAAGCAATATTAAAGCAAAGACTCCTTGGTTCATTCTTCATTTCTTGAGTCAAGACAACCTTTTTGAGAACTGCTAAAACCAATAACAGAACGCCTAACTGAGCGACGCGATAACAAATTAACTAGCTTTCTTGACAGTTATCATGAACTGTACATACAAATGTTATTTCATAAGTAAATTTCATTTGAAAGTTAGGTAATGCCATAATTTCCGATATCTGTCACTGAGATTGTTAATGTGCTCAATTGATTGACGTGTGGGTCGCTCGGTCACAATAAAATTCTCTCTGTCAAATTATGCAACTGATCTTTCTTGTTTCATGGCCGCTCTTTGTCCTTTGCTTCACGCAAATAGGGGACATCTGCATGCAGGTTATTTTCCTGGCATGCCCGCAACCGAGATTGCGGTGACTTGCCCAATCAAATCGATTGAACTGATCAGTCACTGAATATACTCGATAACAATTCACCGATTATTCCCGGTTTAGTTGTAAAGCAGTTTGATGCTCACAATTTATTCAAGTCCTCCTATATTTGCTATATCATAGCAAAGTTGTTTGAGAACGGATTGGAATTCGATTTCTGCAAGGGAAACAGGTGTCTGTTTGAGGTGAAGCGGGATCCACTAGTTTGCAGGCCGAGGATTCCTTATATTCTGTATATTTTTTCCCTTTCCCCTTGAAAAAAAGTAAAGCTCTTTCCTTCAGCATGTGCCTTTCACTGAAGATTAATAGCCGGCGTTGATGAGAATTGATTTCATCGATTTTCGATAGCAATCGATTAATTGATATCGTTTAAAATTGATCGTATTGATTATCGGTTTCCATCTATTAGGCACGCTGGGCATTTTCGAATCAAGTAGAAACTAATCCAGGAATTCTTCTGGCGGACTGCTGAACATGCTTGCGTAGTTGCGAGTAGCCCCCCTCCCCGGAGGGGGGGGGGGGCAGAGGGTCCTCCTGTATATAAGCAATATAGGTATGTCCCGAGGAATAGGGTGTATGGTTTTTGAGCTTCTCAGTCTTTCAATAGGGTATCCATTTTGCCCTTTTATGGTACTGTGATCCCTGTGTGATCCTTTTTGTATTAGGTAAAATTGCCCTGCGTAAATGCCCCACTAAACGAAAAAAGATATGATCTATTGAAACTGAACTACCCGTCAAGGAAAAGAAAGAAAAACGAACTATACTGATCACACAATTCTGAGTTGCCGTTATGTCCTTGAATAAGGCGTTATTTTTCGGGCTTGGGCCTTAAAAAGGGTATCAATTTTGGAACTTTTAATTAATCCTTAAATAGGGCCGGTCAGGGTTTAAGAACCTTTGCAGCACACACCTCGTCTAAATTGACTGGCGTACCCCACCCCCCTCCCCCACCCCGGGTGAGTAGCAGTATGCGCTGCAATTGTCTTGGCCGGAAAAGATATATCAAATTACGTTCTTTGATCCGTAGTCTTTCGCGTCGTTTAATAGTTGTTTACGCTCACGTTTCCTAAAAAATTGTCTCATCCAATCCTTTCCCTTAAAAAAATGGCGTTACGTTGCATTTGATTCGATTTACTTGTCACAGAAGAGGATTGTTGAAATGCGAGTGACAGCGAAGAGTATTCCTCTGAGAGGAGAAGATGCCCGGCAGAAGATAAAGGTTTTGGAGATTCACCGCTGCAAACGGTTTGAGCTCAATAGCAATAGTTACTTTCTTCAATGGACAATTTTTTTCTGGGAACAGCACTAAATTCAACGTACGCGAAATTTATAAAAGCTACTACGACTCAGTTGTATGACTGTAAACACCTCCAATCTTGTTGTTTCTTTTATATGACTGAGGCAGAGTCGTGAGCTCTTAATTGTCGCATAGCACCTTCCCGTAGAGAAATGAGAATAACTTCAATCAAATCGATGGTAATCGGCTAGAACAAACAAATAAATTCAATCACAAAATAGTTCTCTTTTGTAGAATGTTAGCACTGTGTATAGATATCTTTCAAAAAGTTAGAACGTCCCCTACGATTGCCGTAGATTGCGGATCCCTTTCTGGTTGTTTGCAGTTTCTTTTAATTTAATTTGGTAAAACTGCTTGTCTGACTACTTAGAGGGCACTGAATCTAGTTCTAACTAAAAGGATTTTCTTTTCCGGCTAAAATTATTTATAGGTTATGGGATGGTAACAACAAGAGTTTAGGAGCTGCAGTTCGATCTTTCTTTCGCTTGAACTGGAAAACTGCCAGCGAAAGGGTAATGTACAATTTAAATATGTCGTACCTTTGTCTGGCAACCCGATATTGTCCCTTTGGCAGTAGTATGTCTGTTTCTCTTACAGAACTGAATGAGGAGGGACGTTTTTGCCCAAGAAGTGTGTTATCTGGGGTAGTATTAAGGATGGCTCATACCAACAGAAACAACTGCTAGTTATCCAATCGCGTGATCAACAAAACGGTCATCACGAGATAAAATCGAGTCGACTCCTGTTCTGCCAATTTCGGGCATTTGTATAAAAATCAGCTACTTTCATTAATTTCTGGTGTAAACCTAGAATTGATTTTATGTAACGCACTGAGCGGTGGTCGTACATGTAAATCAAGTCGACTCCAGTTCTGCAGATTTCAGACATTTGTATAAAAATTTACTCTTTCAAACCCTGATATCCACCGGGGTCATTCTGAGTCATTCAGGGGTCATCAGTTCTGAGTCTAAATGTCTCAACTGAGTTCTACAGAAGATGAAAGCAGAGAACGTGAAGATTCACCTGAGCGGAGAAAAGCACGCAAGCCAAAAGTTGATTTTAATGTGCATTCTATAAATGAAAGTCACTCAGTCAACCTAATAAACAACTTTATAACCGTAAATTTGTATTTACACATGATATTACGTGACAATTCTTTTCATTACAGCAAGTCATCAAAAATTGTGACAAGATTTTCTGTCATCGTTAATACATACTTTACTTTGCTAGGAAGAAAACAATCAAAATGTATCCTATTTACACAAAGAACAGAAAATAATAAACCCTAAAAGCCGACTAACAATGATTTTTAGAGAATTAACTGTAGATTTGTCAATATGAAACCGGAACAATTTTTAGTTAAAACACATTGGATACTGACAGGAGCAGAATTATATATGCCTTCTGAAGGAGCTCTTCTTTCGAAAAGAACATGTCTGTTTGCATTGGTGTCACTTCAAAAGGTTCTTTGAAATCATTTATTCCAGTCTCAGTTCTGTGAGTTCTTGTAAGCAGGAAGGGGTCCATTATGTATGTCCAAGCAGTTCTAGCGGTATTTTTGTATGTGGGAAGCGCGGAAATCGTACAGCGATCGGCCCTTTTTAACACAAAAGAAAATGTCAAGATCTACGCAGGTGACATGATCAAACGACATAGAAGCCAGAGTTTTGTATCTTGCACGCAAATGTGTTTATCTGAGCCTCTATGTGCTTCTTTCAACTACGACTCTTCCCCGAAAAGCCGCGGATTTTGTGAGCTGTATAAGGACGGTGAAGGAGTAGAACTGATCAATGAGGTGGGGTGGGTGTGTGGGCATCTCCTCAACAAACAGCAATTTGTGAAACGTAAGTACAATCGTGTTAGTAAGGAAAGGTCTCCTTTGATGGGGCATAACTACACAGGTTTCCATAAGAGGAATACCCTTAATATTATGTTTGCATCCCACTGTCAAGTATAAAAAATAACAGAATGGTACTGACTTTTTTCAATATTTTGGATCAGGTAATTCTGCACAAGATTTCAAAGTACAGTGGAACCAGGCATTTCGTCCACCTCGCCATTGCGCACAAAAGCTAATGACGTCATTTTCTTATCTAAAAAATATCGTGAAACGTACCACACCGTTTATTCGACCAAATTTTTATGGCCCGTCAGTAGTCCCACTGATGAGGCTCCTTTCTATTGCTTTAAACGTTTGTAAAATGTTGGAAAAGACCTCTAAACTTTCGGTCATAATGGCTAACGTTACCGTTACAATGGAAATTGCAAAATACGAAAATTAAATCAATTTATTTTCCAATGATAAAATCATCAGTTTTTTCTTTCTGCTTTTAATTAGTGTCTCACATGTATTCGCTGTTAGATGTTTCATGTAATTTTGCTACCTAGTGTCACTGTGTTCAAAATGTATAAAAGCTTGACTTTTCCCTGCTGAATAAAAGCCATTATCATAAAAAATCCAATTTTCTTGGCACTTACTCTCCTCTATACGGGATTCTACGGTACTTTCCTTTTGTTTTTATTATTAGATGGAAGATCATCCCAGTGTAACAACGTAGCGAGTTGTAAAAAGAACGACTGAAAAAAAAATAATGGAGGCTTGAACAGAATTCAAACTCTTGACTCTGCGATGCCAGTGCAGCGCCCTTACCAAGTGGGCTATCAAGCTAACTGGCTTAATGGTTCAGATCGACGAGAAACATCTATTATAGCCCTTCGAATCGGTTTCGAATCCCGCTGAAGCGCAACTGCTTTAGTTGCACAAGTGTTTAAGTTGCACAACTGTTTATGTCGCACAACTGCTTAAGTTGTATATACACTGCAATGATCTCCCATTTAACATGTTTATTGCGCAGTTCAAAGATATGATTTTTCATATGTTCTCTCTCATAATTTCCTATTGCACGGTTCGAAACTTCAACGGTGCAGCCTTTTTTATTTTTCTTTCAACGTTTATATTCTAGCACCTGATGAATGCAAAACCTGGCGAACCAAAGATGGCGGATGCTGTGTTTTCCCGTTCCTCTACCAAGGAAGGCGCCATGACACTTGTGTTTTTGATGGCCAGTTTTGGTGCTCTGTGACCGATAATTACGACGTTGACAAGCTGGGAGGTGTCTGTGAGGGTAAATGTGCTATTCAAATCTTTGACTTCATTTCTTTTGCTTAGTTGTCGTAGAATACTTAATACATGATAAATATAAATACTAGATTATTGCTTAAGTTATCACCAAAGTACAGTTCATCAAAGTAAACTTCAGTAAACTATTTTGGCATTAATTCCCCTTTTAATTTAACTTCATAGTATCTCTCACAACGCCATAGAGTGTTTTTAATTTTCTTTTGTTGCCAGTGATTTTTTAATATCTTCGTGCAAAAGAAACACTTCCTGCAAAGGCAAACATTGTCCATGCCGGTGATACCAAAGTCAATTTATATCCAAAGGTCTGTAATCTTTCAGCGTGATTTGACTATCACCTATCCGATGTCTGGCTCATGGATCCACCGCCTCACGTATTGACTATCGCAATAGTCCTCCATACCTGTTAGCTCCAATGGTTTCAAGTCTTTCAGCGACTACGGAAAGCTGCCTGCAGAGTTGTCCTTGGACGTCGTAAATACTGCCATATCACCGTAACTTTATACCAATTTCATTGGCCCCTTGTTATCTACCACGTAAAGACCTTTTTTTAGATTGAGCTCTTTTAAATTGCTCAGTGTTAGGTGCTCTTTCTTGTAACTCGCTGTAACAATTATAGATACTACACGCGCTCTTCTAACTGTGGCTAACTTAAGCCTTTTAGACCGCATTCACTTTGATATCGAATTAGATTTAGACTTTCGTATACTCCAATTCTGTAATTCTTACAATGCGCATGTGAACAAATTTATGTTTGCCAATAGAATAAAATTTAACATTGTCTACGTTACTCTTCCTTGAATGTGTCTCTCTTTAAACAAGTCATATTGCTAATCATATTGCTAAATTCCTATTCATTCTCAGACTTCAACTTTACGTTCACAACTCTTGGTGCCCAGGGCCTCAAAGGACCGACGGACATATCCGGGTACCAAGGAACCAACTTACAGTACAAGGTCACGCTCGACAACGGCATCCAAATATGGCAAGTACCGCTGAACGGATCTTACGCCATAGAGGCCTGGGGAGCATCAGGTGCGGAAGGAAGACAAACTGACAATTCATCATCATCTGCAAGAGCAGGCGGGAAGGGAGCTTACATGAAGGAGTTTTTTAACCTGACCCGCGGCACTCTAGTAAAAATACTAGTGGGACAAACAGGAAGCGTTGGGACAACCGGAAAACCTTTGCCAGGGGGAGGTGGAGGGGGAACATTTGTCGTTCTTTTTTCAGGCATTCCTTTGATTATTGCTGGAGGTGGGGGTGGTGGTGGTGCACCGACGGAAGATTACGATGTAGGAGACCCAGGACAGATCACAAGGGAGGGGTCCCAGTACGGGGGAACTAACGGAACCGGAGGGAAGATTTTCGAGGAGGGTTTCCCCTCCGCTACATTTGAAACCGGCGCCGGGGGTGGCTTAACTGGGGATGGGGCGTCGGCTAAAATTGTCACAGGTGGAAAAAGTTTTGAAAACGGTGGAAATGGAGGGAGTTCGCCGACGTCAGGAAATGGTGGATTCGGGGGAGGTGGTGGAGCAGGAAGATACCCTGGGGCAGGGGGAGGATACTCCGGAGGGGGTGTTTTTAAGAAGTCAGGCGGGAAAACCATTGCTGGCGGGGGAGGTTCTCTGAACGGCGGATTCAACCAGGTGAAGAAAGGAGTGAATGAAGGCGATGGGAAATTAAGCATCATACTCGTTGAACCCGAGATCAAGTCAAGGCAATAAACATTAACGTCATAGAACCAAACCTTATTTAAATAGCAACCTTCGGATTGATTTTCACTGGTGACCCGCAAAAGTATAAACACGTCTGATAAATTTGCAAAATAAATTTCGTTCATGGCAGTGCACATTATTGCCCATAACTGGTGTATTGCTTTTCCTTGTTAACACTCGAATAGGCAAATGGTGAAAAGCGTAATTGGCAAAACCAGAAGTTGTAACTTTCCAGCTTTAGCCAGAGAATTTCATCATCACCATCATCATCATCATCACTGAAAAACGCGGGATTCTGGTTTAAACAAGTACTCAAATTCTCCCTCTTGTTTTGGAAGCAAATCTCCACGTCTGTCTTTAAAGTTTAATTTTTTTCCAATTTTTGTTTCTATCGATGAAGCTTCAATTTCTCTCTTTTGACCGTTTTGCGCTCTTAGAGTTTGCCTGCTGTTTACGGCTAAGTTTTTCTTTACTGTTCGAAAATTGGCTTACCGACGGAGCTTTTTCCGAATACCTTCTAAACAAGGATCACATTCATGTCAAGAGCGAGTCAAAAACAATTTGAAGGAGGTTATAAAGATTGTTATTATCTGGAAAAATGTATTAAATGCTACAGGGTTAAACTTAAAGTAGTGTCCCTACATGTATTCCCCCCAAGATCATCGTGCGAGAAGCAAAATGTGCGCAACCGGAAAAACTTCTCGCACTGAAACTTGAGGGAACTGAAGGTAACCTTCGTGTCGAGTTTCCAGTTTGTGCGGCTGCGCTTGGGTATTTTTCCCATGTTGCCACGCATTCCGCTTCCTGCTAGACCACTCCGCGAGGAGAAGAGAGTATGATAATGTAAAGCACAAGGAAATATTCCTTTGTGCACATCACCAGGAAACAGCAATATCGCTTAGCATGGCAAAGTACTATTCGACCAGCGAACATATCTCAAACAATTAACAAAGTAACCCACTTCAGAGAGAAAAGAATCAAGCATTGCATATAGTTCAGTTCTTGAAGCGATATCTCGGAGTCCCAAGGCTTCTGACCGGAGTAGCCTGGGATGACTTTCCCACAAACTCGTACAGTTTATGCGCCCTACTAGGAAGAACTTGCAACCAGTCCTTTCTCTCCAATAGGTCAAAAAGCTCCTGCAACAACAAGCTGCCCTTAAGCGTTGACAAAGATCCAATCAAAATCAACTTCCGCTTAGCACGAGTCACGGCCACGTTGACTCGACGCCAGTCTCTCAACAGATCTCCGACATTGCAGTGGTCGTTACTGCGAACTAAAGACACGATAATGCATGACTTGTCCCTCCCTTGATATTTATCCACAGTGTTAATCTCAATCTCATCCTGTCTGCCACTGATATCCCTGAGGAAGATTTGGGATATGAGCTTAAGCTGGTGCCTGTATGGAGAGATGATTCCCAGTGAAGCAGGCTGCAGTCCGCCTTTCAACAATGCACAGGCCAGTTGGTAAACTAATAAGGCCTCGATTTCGTTGGCTACCAGGTGCTCAGTTCGTGTTTCCGGCGCGGGGACTCCGTCCGTGTCCAGGAACACCACTGAGCGACTGGGAACGAGTGCGTCAAGCAGCCAGGTATCTGGTAAAGAGAAAAGATGCACATTTCATGTAGCTACTAAAGGCATGTTATTCTTAGACTTCAAATATAATAAATTACTCCACATTTCAACACTGCAGAACTGCTATGAGGAGAAGAATTAGGCCAAGAAACGACGACATTTGCATTGTAATCAGTGAAAATTGATATCACGAACTATTTCAATCATAATCGGACTCAAATGTGAACACGGCTAAAAAACTTGGTACAGCACAGATGAATTAGAGACAATGACTATATTTTCCACACTTCTCCACGGTTAGCAAAATTCCAGACTTTTCCCAGCCTTGAAATAAATCCAGAATCACAACCACCACCTTTCGTACCTGTATCATCAGCGATGTTTTCCTTAACATAACTGGTTAGCTGGTCCCAGTTAGGCAGCTGTAAGAGAGCACGTGCCACGCCCTCCGTGCCACACTTGAGTCTGTGTTCATATATCAGCATGTTGGATAGCTCCATGATGTCCTGATTCATTCGGTACTGATGCTCAAGACTGACTACCGCATGAGGATGTCGCTCAGAGAGACGCTTAAATAAACTGACGTCCATTCCTTCCTCCCTGTTTCAAGTTAAAACAACAAAGTTTCTTTACGAGAATAGGCCGACATTTTAAGACAATTTCCAAGGCAACAGAAGGCTTCCAAGAATGACCCGATTAGATTTTGTTAGCGTAAAAGATCGGTCAAAGTCAGCGGTTTTCAACTCACCTGGCTTCCACACTCTGCACCAAAGGCGGCAGCTGATAATGATCTCCTACTAAGATGAAGACACGAGCTCGCCTAAGAGGTCCGATACACACGGGCTGTGTGATTTGTGATGCCTCGTCCACTATGCAGTAATCAAACGAGCGCTGGGAGAACAGGGCATGGTTCACACCCAAACAGGTGGTCGCCACAACAGACTGAAGGATAAAGGAGTTGGAAATGAATGAGTGATCGTACAATGAGTGGTTCACAACCAAGCACAAGGCAGCCAGACAGACTAAGGGAACCAGGGAATAGGAAATGAATGAGTGATCGTACCATGAATGAGCAGGCGTTGTGAGGGAACAAAGGCATAGGAAATGAATAAGTGAAATTACATTATAAGAAGATGTAATAAGCGCCATCGGGTGAAAAGGGCGTCAGAGCAATTCATCATTCATTTGCAACAGGTTTGCGATTGTTGAGACCTCAACATAATTTACCTTTTGCAACGTGTTCTAAGAAATCAGAAGCAGGACCAAAAGTGAATTATGTTAGGCTTGTTTTACCTCTGGCTAATACTTACAGATTTCTCGCTCAGAGAATGAGTGGTGTATGACGATTCTATTTACCACCGTGATGACCGGGTCTGCGATTACTATACTTTTGGTTAGTTTTTTTTTTTTTCGATTAGTTCTCAGGACATTCGCTGCATTTGTATTAGTAAGCACAACAACGTTACCTTGGATTCGTAGAGCTGTTTCAGTTCATTCACAGTCTTGATATCAGATGCCGCCATCTGAGCAGTATATGATTGTAATTCAGGAAGAACCTTATGAACTTGGCCAAGGCGGAGAAAATCCACATTTGCCTGGAAAGACAGCAAGAAGAACGTCTTAAGAATATTACATCAATTTCTGTTCGAGTACACAGTAAATGCCGGTTAGGAAACAGCAGTTTGTCTTGCATTATCGTAGTAGCTATGTTCGTAGCTATCGTCGTAGCTGATGATGATAATAAATGATGATAATAAATCTTAAATGATGAGGCCTACAACGAACATAAAGTGGTTTACGGAAGGATCCTCAATTAAGATAGTAAAAATGCAAATAATGTAAGTAAAAATTACCACGAATATTACAAATTTAAAGAAACTAGTAACTATCAATAGATAAGAACAAAGTAAGGAAGAGGATAAAATTAGAATGAGTTACATGCCAAAATACGTACTAAATACATGTTAAATTAGAACTACGAGTTAAAATTTGGCTTTGGATAAATGCAGCTAAGGTGGACGTTTAGCGTGAACGTCAAGGTGGAAAAAGACTTCGGGAAAATTCTTGGTTGCTTCGTCCAATGACTGCACTTTCCAAAGAACTATGCTACTGTTTGCTGCTTTTTAATGCTACAGTAACAGCCAGGCTCTGTTATGGTAGTCAAACTGCTATAAGAGATGAATGGAAGCGGTCGGTGCTTATATGGTGCGCATATCACGCGGGTGATTTACATACAGTTATGCAGCAGAATGAGATTGCATGTCAGTCTGTGAAAGAGTCTCTGGCAGCCGCTATAGGTCCAGAGGTGTGAATTAACTCGTCCAAAAATGAAAATTCTAATCAGAAACGTCACATCCAGTTACGCTAAAAGCACAGCTATCATCAAACCTCTTTAAGCTTGAGCAGAATATTATCCACAGCAGTGTGAGTGTAGCTAGTAAGGAGAACAGACTTGCCACTGGCCACCAGTACACGGACCAGGCAGGAAATGGTGGTGGTTTTACCAGTGCCTGGCATACCGAGTATCAGTGCATATTGGTGTGCACACAGTGCTTTGGACACTGCCTTCCGCTGATCCGAGTTTAGCTCTTGGAGAATCGACTCATTGGGCGGATCAGATAAGATTTTCTGGCTTCTGCTGTTTTGAGACCTGCAGAAACAACACAGGATTTATGAACAAGATTTAACAAGTGTAAATAATTATTGAAATATTTCGGTGAAAAAAGCAAAAAACTAACCAGTGGAATTAATATTATTAAGTACAGTGGAATCCCGATTTATCAAACCTCCTGGGGAAAAGGAAATTGGTTCGAATTTACGGGAGATTCGAAAAATCGGGGGTAAAATTACAGTACTTGACTGGGGAAGGTTCGAATTATCGGGAGTTTTCAGAAATCGAGGGTTCGAGAAAACAGCATTCTACAGTAATGTTTTTGTGCAAAGTAAACCTTACTATTCCAAGGACCGCAATTAATGAACTTACGGCGATTGCTGGGAGAAGTAATCTGTGATATCTGAAGTCTGGCTTGACATTGCCACTGTATCATTCCTTCTTTTTCTTGAAAATGCTGGCGGCTCTAAGTCAATGATTTGCCGCCGCAGCTGAGTGTCTCTATCTGAGTCACCTTTGAACAGTTTAGCCATGTTAGACCACAGTGTAGTTAGGGTGCTGCACTCTTCGTCTTTGTCCAGACGATAAAGTCTTGCGCTTGTTACTTCAGTCTTTGCATCATACCTGAGTGGAGTGCAAATGAAGGTTAAAATACCTCAGTTAGGGTAACCATACTGCAGAGCAGAAGGCCTGACCACAAACCAGGGCCTCAAAGTAACTGGTATGATCATGCTGGCTGTGCATCTTTTCTCAGTTCAGATGATAGTGTCACTGGGCGGTGACTCTAAACAAACATGCTTAGCTTTGTATCACTAGATTGTAGAAATTTATACTCAAAAGTGGATTTTTCTTGTGATTGTAGAGGCAAAAAAGAACCGAGATCAATTAATGAAAAGAGTAGGAAGTGCGTCCCTGGTCAGTTAGTAGTTAAACTCATTGTAGTCTCTTCACTCGTCTCGCATTTCATAGCAGGGCATGTAAGTGGACAAGATTTGAATGGACTAACAGTGGTCACGTGAGGCACGCTTACTAAGTTACATAATGGTGTAGCGTCCATGGAGTAAATCTTGATTGAGATTTTAAGTTTACCTCTTAGTTAAATCTCTGTCTACTAAGACAACAACTTCCTTGTTTCTCACCTCGTGGATATAGCCTATAAGGATGAAACAAAAGCATTTGCTAAACAAGGTAAGCGGCAATAGGTGTGAAAGTTGAGGTCAAGTTTAGGACCATGTTAGTGTGTCTAGTAAACAGTGGCGTCTTCTTATGGAATGTCAAAAATATAGTGATAGTGTCTGGGTAGGGTTACAATCGCCTGTCTTTTTCAGTCAAGACGTGTCTGGCAATGGGAGTTACCTATGACAGGAGTTGAATGCAATAATAAGAGGTGAGGACAAGGAGAAGGAAACATGGGAAGGGTGAAGAATCTCAAGAAACACAACATTTATGAAACGGCATGAAGCAGAAGAAAAAGGAAAAATCATGGACAAAGACCAGCTCCAGCATAAACTCATCACTGCGCCACAAACAACGGAGTTGGCAATTATAAGGAGCCAGGCCGCTATTCCAGGAGAAGAAGACAAAAGAAGAAGAGGAGGAGGAAGAAGTAAACGAGCAGGTGGCTGATGACTTTCTTCTTTTAAGACTGTAATGTTAAAATACTATTTCACTGCCTTAGATAATCACGACTGTGATAACCCCCGCACGTTTAAAACTATATGTCTTAAATGTAACCGTTCTCGTTGTCTCGTTGTCTCTTCTTCCAGTAACATGTCGCCGTTAGGTGTATCCATCTTAGCTTATTTTTATTTTTTATTTATTTTTTTTTACAAATCGCACCCATAGTAATTGGCTACCCGCTGTTGTGGTTACCCTGACGTATTTATTCGCGTTTCATGTTTTGCTTTGTCTATTGTGTTAGTTTTATAGGTAATTAATTTATCTTCTTTTTCTTGTTCTTCTCTTTGTTTTCTTATATGGTGAAGCTGAAAAAATAAATAAAAAATAAATAGAGGGTACATGAAGGAAGTTCATACCCAACTGCCCATCACCCATTCCACCCTAATTATACACAGAGATCCATTCACCTGCTGCCAGAGCTATGGCTCCATTGCTGTCTTTGCTCAAAATTACCCGATCTCCTACAGTAATAGGCACATCCTGTAGGGGTATGTCACTGGGATGATCCACTGCACGCTCAAATGTGTGTCTACAGTAGCGACTGTTGGCTATCACTGGAGCATGCGGCTTCAGGACCATTCCACTGAAACAGCGGCCCAGCTTCTCTCGCTCCCATCCTTCTAAGCACCAAATTTCCTGTTGAGTCCTCTTCTCTTCCATTTCCTTCCCTTCCAGACAAACCAGTTTAAACCAGTCTGTGAAGTAGCTGACATAGGTCTTCGTCATGTGGTCTGTCATCTCATTAAAGAATGATCCGAGACCACTGGTCGTGCCGTCTCCTTGTTCAGCAGCTTTGTGGAAGGTGGTGCAGTTTTGTGCTTGAGAACAACGCCGACAGGTGTTGAGATCCTTCAACATAGCTGAAAGAAAAGAAAGTATGATCTTATTACACTAATAACTAAAGATCGACATTAGGAATGGCCCCCAAATACCTCAGTGACTTACTCTAAATCTGCAAGGCAGTATTTATTGTAAATCTTGTAAATCAATCCACAGTGCTTGTGCCTGTGGATTGCCTGATTGATCAACCTATTGCCATGGTAGGGGTATGAAGCAGTCCTCTCTCCACCCCCGGGGGGTGAATATCTACCCACCTGGCATGGTGCCTGTAGTTCCAGCTCTGTTAAGTGTCAAGTAACGTGCAACTTCATTCCTTTTCATGATCAGAGCCCTCTTCTCATGAAGGAAGCCAGGCACACTAAGCATGTGGGATGACTTCACGTAGAACAATAAGCCAGCGTCAACTGCTTGAGAGTAGCGATCAGACATGAGCAGGGTGTATAGGATCACCTGAGCTCGGTGCTCAATTGAACCTATCAGAACCAAACAGTAATGGAAATAGTTACCTGAATAAGTGTTTCCAAGGAACAACATATTTGCGGAGAATAGACCTTTCCACGTTTTTTTTTCAACTTTTGACAAGGATCACTTAGCGAAAATGTATCGATAGTGCAAGAAAGAGCTCCTTAAAAATAGTAAACTTGCCGAGTTTGAGAGTAATATGTCAGAAACGAGCGAAGATATGGCTCCGCAATGCCCCAAAATCTTGAAGACGTTTGTATGGTGGGGCGCACAAACTTGCCCCTTCCCCTCCCCCACCATAAAAACGTGTATAAAATATTGTGACTTTGCGGAGCCATATCTTTGTTAGTTTTCAACCTATCACTCTCAAACTTGGCAACTTTCCTGTTTTTAAGGCGCTCTTTCCAGCGGCGGCGAAGGATTTTCGCTAACTGGTCCATGTGAAAAGTTGGAAAAGCCGTGGAAGGGACTATGGTTTCAACTCACCAAGTTTGGTGAACATTTTGCCTGTCTTCAGTTCCAGTGGTATTACTTTTGTCTTCACCTGGTTGTCTGTATCAGGCTTGTGTCGTCTGATTTTGGGCCTTCTGTCAATCTTAACTTCAACTGTGGCATCAATTTTGCCTTGAACAATATATCAATACATTATGCTTAAACTTTACTCGTGAACATTTTTCATGCAATAGTAATGGCAAAATTCCTATGAGGGCCATTTATGCGAAATAAAAAAAGAAGACGTGAAGTGACTTGACTTAAAAACAGGGCTCCTAGCCGTTCTGTTCTTTGTTAAGTCAGATCTTCAATTGGATGCTGCCACGTTGGACAGAATGCAAAACGAACTTACAAATTAAGCACTTGGTGTCTTGTGTATCTAAATTGGTCAGTTCTAAGCATTTTAAGACAAGTCTTATTTTTTCTTACCCATATAAAATGGCAATATTGTTTCTACCACTTTTGACCCAACAAATCACATGTATACTACATTGAAGCAAGGATGGGTGTTCTAGAAAAAAGGACAGGGTGGAAATTTGCATGGCAAAGCATTTGCATAACTACCCGGAACACTATTGACATTTGACACAAAGTGACAAACACTTGCATACCCTTCAATCCAAATCTTGGTGACCAGATGTTCTCCTCAATGTCCTTCAGGGCAGACACACAGACACTGGGTTGCTCCGCATCCTGTGGGTTATCAGGGGTCTTAAAATCCATGGTTCCAAAATCAGGGCGTGGAAAAGGAGCCACAAATTTCTTGGCCCACTCACAGAGCAATGGAATGTGCTCCTTGATTTTCTCTAGTGCCCAGTTCTCTGTCTGTCCCAAGCTATACAAGTCATCCAGGTAGGACAGTTTGTGGAGGAGTCCACAGGCTCTTTTCAAAAGGGTGTCAGGTGAGAATTCTTTGAGAAAGGAAAGACATATTGAACTCATGAAATCACCCTCTGAGACCATGGGATGAAATTTAAGGTGAGAAAAAGTAGTTTTTGTTCCTAACTTTCCATCACTGAATTTTTTGTTCTGACTTTTTCACACCCTGACTATTTGCCTGTGAGTCCCTGATGATAATCACACAAAATCTGTAGGTACAATTGACATAAACACCTTTCTAAAGCAGACAATAAGTTGAGCAGGCAATGTAGTGGTGACCATACTTACAGGTACACCAGAGATGTGACAGTACTTACAGTAATACTATGGATGGCCTTACTCATAATGAGGGGAGAAGCAGTAAAGTGAAGGATATAACAACAAATGCAACTGGCCCAGCCACTGCTTAATCACAGTGATTGGCTCAGTCTTGGGGATGGAGTAAGGTTTGATTGGAATAAGGACATTATGAAGCACGGAAAGTAATCTCTTTTTTTCTTGGTAAGGAGTTGTTAGCCAAATACATGATGATGAAAACTAAAACTAAGGCACACAAAGAAGCTGGCTGATATTTCAACTAGTACAACTAGCCCTCTTCAGGGCTGCCACTCTAATGAAAGAAATACCCACATATAAATCATAATCAGAACAACAATCAGAACAACAAGCGTTTTCATTTTCATTAGAATTTAGATTTTCTTCAATCCCTGATTAAAGTGATGAAGTAGATCAAAACAAAACCATAGGTGAGCCAAATGCTGATTACATCCATACACCTGGAAACAAACTTACCATGAAACTCCATAGCTAAGTCAAACAGATCATGCAGAAGTGTTCCAATCAACATTGCTTCACTCTGGCCTTCAGTGCGGAATCGCTCATTGAGGATGCTCTGCCGTAAACACTTTGTTGCTATGGAAACAGTAGTTCCAGATACCAAAGTATCGGGATGGACTACAAGGTACTGGTCAGTGGAGTTGTCAAGGATACACATTCCTGTCTTTGAGTCAAATGTCCCTGTAACAAAGGCCAATTAATTAAGTTTGATTTAGAGTCGAAAATTTTCATGATTTCTTAAGGACGGTGCCTCCTTTTGTTACTGCGCATACGTTCTGTGCATCTCACGTCTGGTCCGAGATATTCAGGTTTCTTAAGGAATTTACCTGCTGATACAACATTATTATTGTGCAGTTTATGAGTTTGTGGAAAAAGCAGATCTTAACAAGGGCTATCAGAATCCAAATTTGGAAAGAAAATGCCATACGTTCTTTGTATTTTAAAGCTCTTTTAGAATTATGGTTGCTAAATAATCTCTGAAAAATGCATAGTTACCCACATTTTTTTCTTAGATTCAAGTAGCTCTTGCTAAGGTTTGCTGTATCCCCATAGTCACAACCTTTGCAAAAACACCTGTTTATTAGGAGGTACCGTCCATAAGGCAACTTTTTGTCAAATTCTAGCAACTTTGGAGACTGTGAAGATAACTAAAACTAATTGAGTATTTCAGGTGTTGAATTTCAGACACTAGTGAAGACAATGGCAACTACTGCCATGAAAAATAGGACTTAAACAAGGGAACTCCAAATGACAAACCATACAGCCTCTTTACTAGTTTTGTAGGAAGCAAAATGACACCATCCAGTTTTGGGACTTAAAAGGTCCCTGCACAAAAAAGCCTGATCACTACATAAAAAAGACAAACCTGTTATGTGTACTATGTCACCAGGTTCAACTTCACTCAACTCCCAGTCTTCTCTCAGGCTGCAGAACTTCTCTTGACTTAGAGCCTCATCAAACAATCGAAGAACCTTTTCTGACAAATGTCTTCCATACTTAGCCACAACTTGTTCATCCACCAGTTCTCTGCGGGAGACCTCAAGTACCAAGAAGCGACTGTAGCCGGTAGCTCCAGAGAGGGAGCATTTAGTTTCAAGGTCCTTGGAAATCATTTGAGTCTGTTTGGCATCATTGACAGGGGAGAACAGTGCTTTACATGAACTTTTTCTGCAATCGAAGAACAGGAAGAGGATGTCAGTGTGGTAGTGATGGAGTAGGACATATTAAGACTTTATCCATCCTAGGGGATCTCTGTTAATTGGTGAACAGAGCAGATGGCATGGCCAAGAAGTAAGGGTGCTGAACTTGCAATCTAGAGGTCCTGATTCCTTCTCCCTAACCACTAGATGGATTTGCAACACAGTAGCCCTGTGTTGAAATCTTAGATCTCACTATGTACACAGCCAACTGGTCAGCCTCCCACCAGCTGGGGTTTTCAAAATATTTGTTTTCAGATTGTTATATTCTTCAATTTACATTGTCCCCAAATTAAGCAATTTTGTGCTCAATACAGTGATTTTCTAGCAGTACTTTGACTGATGATTTCCTTTATTGTGGAGTACAAAGTGGTCAATATGTCCATTGATGTTGGTTGTTGTAAACATTTTGAAAAGAGATTTAGGTTTTCTGTGCCTGGGTACTATTAAAGATGAAAGAATTAAAGTTTTCATTAATGCACCTTGTAATGTGTTGAGTTGCAGAACCACTGATCAAAGGTGACCACTCAATGCCAGCCAGTAAACTGTTATATTCTGCTGCATCTTCAGACTTACTTGGAGATTTAAACTGTTCATTCCTTTGATCGGTTTCAATTGCTGTGCATTTTCCAACGCCCTTTTCATTTTGTTCAATAACCATTTTTTCTTGGTTACATTTTCCTTCACCTAATGATTGTAAGCTTTCCAGTAATTTTTCATTAGGTGAACAATTTTCTAAGCATGTGTCCATGGTGTATTCTTCCATTATGCTCTTATCGTCAGTATAATTATCTGTTACGTGGCAATGATTGGAATCTACATGTAATGCCTGGTATCCTAGGTGCTCCTCAGGGCTGCTACTTTGAGAACATTGATCTAGTTTCTCCCATAAGTTATGTTTCACTGCATTCTGCAAGGAATGGGTATGTTTGTTAACTCAAAGTGCTAAAAAATACAAAATAATGTACTGAATTTACATACATTTAAGTCTAATCATTTAGGGTTTCAGCCTAACAAAGAGACCTAGGTAGCTGTTCCACTCCAACATGTGGATGACGATGATGGTGATAATAATAATAATAATGATAATTTATTATTTTTCAATTGTTCTTAGCAAATACAAACAAAAGATATTTTAAGGTCACTTGAACATAATGAAGGCTGAATGGGCTTCCAGAAATTTTATGCAAGGAAAATAAAATTTAGAGAACCATATTTGGATCACTGAACACAGAACAAGACAACCATAACTCTTAAACACAACAAAATAGCAGCAACTTGTAGAGGAGGCAAAAATGACAGGATGCAGCATTGCTCAACACTGTTGATTTTCTGAACAGGGTCCTGTTCGTTTTTTTATGCAAATTTATGTAAATTAAGGAATTACTAATGAAATTTTAAATGTCACACCCTCTTGTTTTTAAGCCCGTCTAGTATAGTTTGACCTTTGACATACTACAGACTTGTCTCACAGCACACACTACTGGGCCCAGTTGTTCAATCGGGTTAATGCTAACCTACAAGTGTTTGCAATGGCAATTTTAAGCTACAGTTTGAAGACAGCGAAAGTCAACATGATTGTATGACAACGAGAATGTTTGGAACCTACACTGTTGAGGTATTAACCAGAACTTAAAACTGATACTAATCCTGGGTTAGCTTAACCCTGCTTTGAATGACCAGGCACAGGCGAAATGCTGATAAACAGTGCAGAAAGAGTCAGGTGCCATAAGTTAAATTCAGTAAATGTATGTAGTGTGATTTTTAAGTCCAGCATTCATGTAAGGTTTCAGTCAAATACAGTACCTTTGCAGACAAAGGTAGATCTGTTTGCAATCGTTTCTGTAATGGGGAGCTTCCTTTTGTAGCTGACCTTTTCATTTTTGATCTTAAAACAACACATTTTGATGGAGCAATAACTGAAGTGGATTCCTCTTGACCAGGCAGCTCTGCTTCTTTCTGCAGTTGCTTGCTGTTCTGAGAAGTCTTAGCTATTGTTCCACAGATGTCATGTTTCTTCAGTGGGCTTGACACTACCTTTGGAAGCTTTGGCTTGCGGGACAATTTATACTTCTTTCTACTAGTGGCAACTGTTGATGAAGTTTCCACAGCGTTGCACGAAGATGCAGTTACAACTGACTCTTCTTTATTACTAGATGTAACAGCAAGATGACAGCTATTCTTGTCCAAAGTAATACTGTCCATTATTGTGTTCTTTTCCTCATAAAAAGTTTTTTCTGAGTTTCCAGTAGATGAACACTCATGAACCTTAGTAACAGCCTTTTTATCTTGTAAAGACTTATTTTTATTCATCTTTTTACTCATTGCTGCTACACCAGTTTTCTCACTGAGTGACAGAGATCTTTTAGTTAAATCCTTAGAGATCTCTGCCTGTGGAAAACATGGGGAACTTTGCCATTGTTGAATCTTTGTTGACGAGGAAGACCACTGGGCTTGACAATTTATAAAGCTGTGATGTCCTGCCGGGGATGGTGTGGGCGGGATAAGATCGTCATCTTCCAAATTTATTACCGTATTACTTTTATTACTGGTAACCAAGGAGTCATATCTTGTATTTGTTGGTGCACCGCTATTCCTGTAAGATTCACTTTTACTCCTAGGGGAGACTTTTGCCTTTTCTTTCTTTGCTGGTGAGGTTCTCTTTACCTTGACATTTAAGATCTTTGTAAAGTCCTTTAGGTCAGTGATATTCCTGTTGGTTTGCAATGATGCAGTTGACGTCTCAGTTTTGCTTGTGGTGTTTTCAGCTTTGTGTGTTTCTTTTGGTACAACAGAAGAACAACTGTTGTTGATCCTACTGACCTAATCATAAGAGAAAAAGCATTTGACATTCACATCACCAGGTTGTTGCTCAAAAAAAAAAAAAACACACACACACACACAAAGGAAACTGTCATCACTCTTCAGAAAATATTAACCCTAGAAAATGTAATATTATCAAGGGACACCTTATTGTGTCAACTGTCGATGCAGGTTGCCTACCTTCGTAGTAGTCCCTACCTTTTTAGTTGATAGTTTGAGACTCTTTCTTTTTCCAGACCCTAAAAGTTCATTGGAGATGGATAATTATTAACTGAACCATAAATTACTATTATTTAATATAGAGAGGTTTTATAGAGAGGTTTTTAATCTTTTACCCTATAAAAGAGGTTTTTAATCCAAAGGTGCTAACCCTTCACATAAGGACAAAATACAACACCAGGTAACATGTTATCTACTGTAACAAGCAGATTTACTTTTTAAAGCTTATTTATTTATCAATGGGAATTCTCAGTTCGATTTTCCATACAAACTCTTGTATTATGCTTGGGCTACCTGTGATCATACTATCCCTCTTTGTTAGCTCTCAACTCTGACTAGACAAAAGCAAGAAATGATGAATCTGTCTGGGCAACTTTAATAAACAAAACGTGAAGCCCAGAGGGCTTGAGAGGAGCAATTGTCTGGAATGATCAAGACTAGAAAGCAGGTTGAATTGCAGTAACAAATCACTCAGTGCATCGTCTGAATCCACATGGGGTCCTATGACTAATGGCTAATATGGCATTAGAAATCTTGCAGGTTATTGGTATACTAAAATAATAATTATATCCTAAATATTGTGTGCCAAATTTTAAAAGTTAGCAGATACTACTTCCTACTTCAATCAAAATGGTACACCTTAAGACTGTTAGACTATTACTGAATTCTTAGATCCTCTATAGCCAATCAGTCAACTATAGGTACAACTTTAACTTTTTCATTTTGAGTACATGTTTCGTTTAATGGCGTTTATGTTCAACTCTTAAAGGCATGGTCAGTCTAAAGGTTCCTGAACATTGTGTTACAGCACCAGTAGCACTTCTCCATCTAGATCTGTCTATTTTAGAGTATGTAAGTCATTCAGCATTCCATGAAATGGCAATTAACGTGAAAATAGAAGAACAATAATAAATTTTAAGCTCAGTCCTGAAATAAGAAGGATGAAATTTTTCAGCATGTCATGAGTGTGGGTCAAAGAAAAAATGGTGTTACTGATGGGAATTGAAACAATGATCTTCCATACACTGGTCAGTCTATCTAACACTGCATTACTGGGAGACATGGGCCAGCTAGGCGACATTTACTAGGTTTATTTGACATAAGTTCTAAGCAATGCTAGGATCAGCAATGTCAAAAGAAAACGTGTGCGGAGGTTAAGAAAGAAAGCTGTTATATTCTACAAGAGAAAGATATAGTTTTTCGGCATGTCAGGAGGGTGGAATATAGGAAAACACTGTCCGCAATGGGAAGCTCTAACTACTGAGCTACCGGGAGACTTGTGGTGGGGTAGATGGGTTTGATTCCCGGCCACTGGGAACTCAGATTTTTTTCTTGTCACACTTGTGACACAGTGAAAAATTCCTTTTTGAGTGTTTATTGTGTTACTCAAACTCACTGACCTTTGGTTTCCTGGCCTAACGTTGTACAAAGTTGAGATGTTTCCTACAACATAACATAACAATGTCACTACCTTTCACAAGCTGACACAACAAATTTACAAGAGGGTTATTTTCTAGAGAAACTGTGGTGCTGCGTCAGTGGGGATGTGAAACACAAAATTTTGGATTTATCAACTGAGTTGATAAGGTAGATTGGCCACCGTAAAGAGATTGAAAGCTGACATTTCGAGCATTAGCCCTTTGTCAGAGTTTAATGTTTATTAAATGCGAATAATGCGAATATAAGCATTAACGCGAATTTAATGCTTCAAATGCTATAATAATAAAATCCCACTTATTTATTAAAACACGTTTGAGTCTCCAAAAACAAATCCTAAGAAATAGAGAGAATGGGGTGATAAATTTAGGATCTCCTAACATTCAGATAAAAAACCTAAAGCTCTTTGACAATATTTAACAAGTTCCTTCAAAAGGGACTGGCAAAATGTGGATGTTATAAAGGGGATTCATTATACATGTATCGGGGTTTTTTTCCATACATTTTACTATTAAAGCTCTAAAGCTCTTTGACAATATATAACAAGTTCCTTCAAAAGGGACTGGCAAAATGTGTATGTTATAAAGGGGGTTCGTTACATTGGGGTTCTTTTCCATACAAATTACTGTTAGTAGGCTGAAGAATATCGTTCGTTATACCAGGGCCTTCTTTTCACAGGGATTTGTTACATCGGGGTTCCACTGTCGAGGGTTTTTGCGGTGGCCATGTTGGAGGTATAAAACAATTCAAACTAGTTGCATAAAAACAGAATATATTTCCCAAAGGAGAAACATTTTATTGTCTTATGCACTTGTCATCGGCTTCCCCGAGGGGGAGGGGACCCCAGGCTGACATGGGGACTTTGCTAATAGTTGATTCCTTGTATTTCCCCACTGGAGGGGGATTTTTTTCTAGCAAAGACCCCAGTATTTTAGCGGGAAGCCAAACAACCAACAAGACTTCAAGATGCAATTCATTTCAGTTCTTGAACAATTATCCAATGCTTGAGGCAATAAACATTCTGATGAGAAATTCAACGTTTATTTTTTTGTCCCAAATAGTCCTCAAGCTTTTCTAAACCTCTCCCACTACAACTCTATAATTATCTATAGGCAAATGATAACAAAGAACATATATGATCACAGCTCATTTGCTGCATGTCTCTAAACACAATGCACTTTACTTCACTAAAGATTAGACCTATACTTAGGCACCTCATTTAAGTTTTAATAGTTCTTTTTTTTTCTCCTGAATTTTCTGCTAGCTGTTCTACTGCTCTGTTCATAGAGATATTTGACAGATGGTGTATTTCATGCACAGAAAAAAATAACTGACGGATTTCAACATACACCTCCTCGTTCCCCTATGCAGATCTTTTTCGAATGTTTTCATCAACCGAGCGAAAACACGACTTGCTCCCAATCTCCACTCTCTTTGCAAGATGCAAATCCCCACATTTTCCCAGAGGGTTGGGGCATCATAAACCTATGTCCCCTGCATTTCCCCCACCATAGAGGTTCATATTTGTTGCAAAGTTCCCACAAAGTCCCCCAATCTCCCCACATACAGCCCGGGGTCTCCCTCTCGGGGAAGCCGATGATGAGTGCATTATACCTCCAATATTACACCCCCCCGCGCATTTTAAATAATTCTATTACTGGGAATCAGACGAGGCGAAATGCCCTGGGATGGGCGATGTTTGATATTTTTCTGGCCAAGAATTAAGTCTACCTTGGTGAAGTAACTTTTGATATTTTGTTGAGCCGGACCTCTTTCCTGAAAAGAAAAAAAATACCACGATGTTGAAACAACAAGCTTATAGAAAACCTCAATCCAGCGTTTAATTAAAGTTTATCAGGCATACCAGCTTGGACAGCTCAAGTCGGCTTGTTTGATACCTGAGATGAGCCACAATGCAGCTCGTTTGCTCGTTTGATAAACTGATTACCGAGCTAAAGGAGAAACCATTTTATATTTAGACCCAAGACAAAAAAAGCGCACACTGTTGTCGTTTTTTTGCTTTCAATGCTAAGCCAACAAACATCAAAATACACACGACTTCAAAAGTAGCCCTACAAGTGTACACTGTAGTGAAATATAACATCTCACCTCCTCTTCCGAACTGCTTCTTGCTCTCTTCCCAGCTCCTTTGTTTAATCTTGGTTTCCCCATTCCTTCCTTTGAGAACGAGGAGACATTAAGCTCGAATTATTAGCATTCAACATACACTTGAAAAACAGACATCTTACCAAAACAAAACTGCTTGCGAGAGGTCACAATTTCCCGCCAAATCTTATGCGTCGTCCGCCATATTGACTTTGAGCCGGTGGGGCATGTAACAGTCCTTAGGTGTCTACAATTCGACACTACGCCCCAGTTTTTCATCGGACAAAACGAAACGCGCCCCCCCCCCCCCCCCCCTCCAAAAAAAAAAGAGAAAAAAAACCTTGGATAAATAAAAAATTACACAAAAAAAAAATTCATAAAAAAAATAAACCAAACTCATACTGCGGCAAAAGGGCAAATTTATTGGACAATCTTACTTGACATATTGGCCAATGAATTTTCCCTTTCGTAGCCAGCTTTGCAACCAGTTTAATTAGCAATCTTCGGCCCATATCAGGAAAGATACAAGTAAAATTAAACAATGATAAAAGAAAACAATTTCACTTTCGTTCAGAAATGTAAAATTCTTCCTTTTTTCAGAGGTTTTGAGTATAAAGGCTCCCACATTACTAAGCCGGAAACTAAAATATTCCTTTCTCGACATTTCCGTCAGCAGGAATGAAAAGCAACATCATAGACGTCACATCAGAAAACAGAAACCCAATTTATCACTATGCCTCTGAATGATTAAAAAAGAAGAAAAGAAATGGAAAGAAAAGAAAAAAAAGAAGAAAATAATAACAACTTCTTTTAGAAAACCTTTTCCGCTTCAAAAAACTAGTACATGTAGTAACTGTTAAACTAGCAAGAAAAGCCCTCAATTGATGTCTCATCATAATCACAATATTTTCTGGTAGCATCGAGGTTTTCTGTGAAAAAATACTGAATTTCTCAATATTCCCGGCTTTTTCTCTAAATTCCTAAAACTGAGAGGCTTTTAAACACAAAGGAAACAAACCAAAGCTTCAAACAAACCACACCCATTTTGCGGCATTTTGAGTGTAAACGGAGTGGTGAACTAAAAAAGAATTAGAAATCCATGTGTGGAATCCATCACTTCCCGATACCGTAATTATAAATTTTTAAAGTAAATGGCACGATCACGACTGAATAATCAAATAATTGATAGTATCCCAGAAAAATGCAGATCCAGTAGGTTGCGAACACAGACGCCTCACAGGTCGTCAGGAACATTTTTAATCACTTTTTTAGGAAATGAATACCAGTGATTTGTTGGCAGACTGAAAAAATTGCAACTTTTCACGTGCAGGTTCCCGATGACAAACAACATCGCAAAATTTGCTAATGAGCTCGTCACTCTGCGTGATTCGTTTTTGTCGTACAACGTTTCGCTGGGAGATTGCAATGTTCTGAGTACAGTGCTGCAAAGAACTCTTTGCTCTAAAAAATTTATAAGAATTAGATAATTTTTTTCTCTTAACATTTTTGAGAAGTTACTTTAGTAAAACAAACGCTACAACAATGACAAATGTATACGTTTTTCCACTAGCTGGGTCTTCTTTTGAGTGCTTGTCGATAGAAGCGCAAAGGCCACCGAACGAGTCTTCAGCGACGAATGATGAAGGCGAACAAGAAATTCGAAACTTGGATGAAAACGATAATGAATCACTTTCAGGTGTAAAGAAGAAGGAAACGGATTGCCAACCTTCAGATGCTTGTCGCAGTAAAGGTAAAGATAAAAACGAAGTTGACGAACTTCAGCAGACAGCAGAGAACAAGTCTCCGAATGTGTTGGAATCAATAATCATGGCATTACTACAAAGAGGTCAGCAATGACGTATTATATTTGGTTTGATTTCATGCAAACTTTGATTAAAAAAAAACTGCTGTAAGGTTTGGATTCTAAGAGATGACAAAACGTTTGTTTAAAGTTCAACCGAGTTGTCACCAGGTCAAAGTTATTCGCCATACAATTCGTTCGGAGACTTAAGGTTTCCCCGGCAGGTTTCTAGGTCAGCAGTTGCCTTCTAGTTGCTGACCTAGCGGGGGACCCTTTCCACGGCTCACGTTCATCTGGGGTAAAACTAATTAGGCAGTCTAAGTATCCACATTTGGCCAACAAGTAGTCGGCAAAATGTGGGTGGTTTTCTTTTTTGTCAGTTGTAGTGGGACCTTTTTATGGAATAATCTGATCGAAGATGTGAGAGGTGCTGGCCCTATTAGGGAGTTAGGCCTTGTAGGGTTAGGGTTAGGGATAGGGTAACCTAAACCCCTACCTCCTAACCCCTCTAACCTTCCTAACCCCCCCTAGTATAACTTACGTAATGAACTAATCAGATCCAGAAGTAGAATTGCAATGGATGCGTGGGAAACGTGTGTGAGCTTGCTCCCGATTGGTAAAAAAGAGCTTGCTTGTTTGCTTTATTGGTTGTTAGCACAACCTCCACGTCGTAGTAAAAACCCTTTTACCGTGTTACAATGGCTTGGTATATAAACTGCAGCTATAAACATTCTGTTCTTGAAGATTTTAGAATCGGCGGAAATCGTGCAAAATTGGCCAATAATTTTGTTTGGCGGTATTCGCTTAGCCACGAACAGAAACTGATGGAAAAATACGAAAAGCAAACCTCTATTTGCTGCTTTCATTGTGCATTTGTGTATGCAGGGCAAATGGGTAATATTTTTGAATTCCCTTCATTAGATTAAATTTTAATCAAAAGCGATTTGCTACAGCACAAACTTGCAAAAAATAAATGGAAAAAGCCGATGTTTCGGCGTCTCCATGACACCATTATTAAGACTATAGCTAAGAAAAAAATTATGTGATGTGAAATTAAGAAACAAGTCTCTAAAGAATTAACATACTAACAAAAGCTCTACAGCAATACTTAAACAAACACTTTTGCACCGACAGATTAAATCTTAGGTTAAATTGTGCCTGAAAAATGATGCAAATAGAAATTTCGAAATGATTAAAGGCATTGGGGCTTATCTACCATTTACTGACAGGTGATGAAATCGAGACACCATCAGGAACAATCACATCCTTACGTCTTAGCTCAGGATCTAAGGACACCGGCAGTCCCCCAAGGAAACGTCCTGCATATTGCTTCGGCTTCCATTCCTTCACGTATGGCGTGGGTGGATCAAAGGAGAAAGGAGAAACTGGACAGAACAATACCATCTGGGAAGACGAAAGCTTTGACGCTGATTCTCCAAATGTGTGGCAAACAAGAACAGTTGTTGACCTGGAGGAAAGCGGATCACCGACCTTTCATTGTGAATGGAACTTGGAAACTGAAGGAGGTGGTCTTTCAAACGCTACATCAGAATACGTACATCTTTTTTGTGAGCGTTACTTGGAAAGAAGCATTGCGTGACGTCAACGATTTTATTAAAATAGACCCGATTTTCGAGTTACTTTTGTCTCTGTTTCAGAAAGAGTCTCGGGCTGCAAAACCTTTCATAATATGTATATTACAGTGTGTATACAACTGGGACTGAATAACATGAAAATGAAGAAGTGAGAAGTGAATTCAACTCACCAACTTTTCGCTCCCCTCTGCCCCACTTATAGACTTGACTACTCAAGTATTATTGAGTACTTCTTGAGCACTAAACTTTCTTCTTTGCCAATCTTGGGAGATACTTTCCCTTTGTTTTGTTAAGATTGGACAGACGCGATAATCGCTACCGCCACAAAGTCGTTAGAAATCCTACTATACTAAAAAATAAATAAATAAATGAATAAATAAATAAATAAATAAATGAATAAATAAATAAACTAAAAATGTTTGCGATCAAGAGCAGGAATCAGAACAAAACAAAACAACCAAGGCGGCTATGTTGAAAAAATAGCTTTATTACACGTAATTCAAGGTGAAAACTAGAAAAATATTTCGTTAATCCAAGAAGCGACGCCCTCTGTAACTACGGTGCGAAAAAACAAGTGACGGGAATAGAATTGCGGAGATCAAATTTACTAAAAATGCTCAACAGTCGAGAAGTAGCGAAATAGCGCATTGAAAAACTACTTTGGTAAGCTTGGTTTTCACTAGCAACTATCGAGAAAGGGGCTGAGATGTCAGCATTAGACTCAGACTCCTAAATCTCCAGGGTAGGTGCAACGTATTTACTACGATTTAATTATTCCAACTACAAGTAACATTATACTCTAATCACTGTGAAACGAGTATAAAACATTTTGTAATTAATCTTCAATAAACACACCACACAGTTCTAGGGGCGAGCATCTCGTTTATTGATGCTCGCGTTCGAAAAATAAAGAAAGAGAAAAGCTAATAATTAATGCTTAACAACCTAAACTACGAGAAACGGATAACAGAGAATCAAGTTTGTCTTTGACATAGCCGTCCTTAGCGCTGTCAGATTTCCATCTGCCGTGACGCTTAAATAAGCGATCGCTGATACCGGGATTAGCAGCAGCAGATGCACCTCCAGCCCTAAGACTATGCAAGCCAAACATACTCTTAGGATAACCTAACTCAGCAAAAGCATGCAAAACAAAAATTCCAAATATAAAGCAACTGAAATGTCATCTGATGGTAAAGGAGTAACCTCATGATGACAGGAAGCCCATTCTCTGAACTTCTGAAAAGCCCTTGAATACCGCTCTGTGGTAGAAGAAGCTTTGGCCTCAACCGCACGGGCAGGCAGGCATGATGCTAGTCTCCGAAGTTCGGGGTCAAGAAGACGACCAACTTTGTCTGCAAATGCATTTCCACCATGTAAACAAAAAACAAAGGAAGAAAATAAACACATAAATACTCCAAAATGTGTGAAATGGCCGTGTGAAACGGCGGTGTGAATAGCTGCACACCAACAAAAGGCCAGTGCCTATATAGCATCATAGAAGGCCAGTGCCTTCTAGCCAAACCGATCACAGAGCTCCATCGAGCAAGAGAAAAAGCACCGGTGTGCTAAAATTCTCCGATCCAAAAATAGCATTCTTATTGGACCCATGTAAGAACACATCTTTGCCGTTCTCAACGAAGAGGTAATCGATAACAAATAAATTAAAGGACCCTTGAGAATCTACCAGAAGAGGCCAAAAAGGTGCGGAAGGCCAATAAGGAATGACTAATATACCTTTGCATTTGCAAAGGCAAACATGGCGAATGACTCTGGTCACCAGTGTGACAGGAGGGACTAACCAGCAAAACTCGCCAGCCCAGCTGAAAGCAAATGAATCCACGCCTAGGCAATACGGATTGTAAAATCTAGAATAGAACCTAGGAACTTTGCAATTTTTGGAACTAGCGAAACAATCAACTGAGCACTGTCCCCAGTAGGACGTAAGTGCGTAAAAATAGCAATCCTTAACTTTCCAGTCATCGTAATCAACGATTTTGCTAAGATAATCCGCTTTATCGTTGAGGGAACGAGGAATCCATTCGACGTCTAAGTCGATATTATAATCCCTGGTGACATAGAAAATATCCACAGATAATTTATGCAATTCTTCTTTCATGCTGCCCGAATCAACAATAATAGGGACTGCTTGATTATCAGTGAACCATTTAACAGAACTATTAGACAAACGTAGTGCGAAACTTTGGAGGGCAAAATAAACACAATGAAGTTCCCTCCAAGTGGAGCTTTGACTCATTTCCAGTGGGTCCCAGTTCTTGTGTGCAACTGGAAAATCATCCATAGATAAATAGGCGGCACAGCCCAGAGAGCTAGCGTCTGAATACGCAATCCGAGTAACTGGGCGAACATCCTCTGAAAGGGGCCTAGAATTAAGACGAAGTAAATTTTCCCGCCAGAAAATTAATTCCTTGCGAGATGGCAAATCCAAAATAACAGACGACTCCCACCCTGCTCTGCAATCCAAGGCCCCGTGCAAGTTTTTGGTCATAAGCTTACAAAGATTACCAATAACAAGCATATTAGAAATAATACTGCCTGTGACAGAAGCTAATTGCCTAGCGGGCATAGTGGTGTGGGAAAGTGCGTCATCTATTGATGTAAAGAGCCTGTCAATTTTGT
The DNA here is from genome assembly GCA_964030785.1 of Siderastrea siderea. NCBI lineage: Eukaryota > Metazoa > Cnidaria > Anthozoa > Scleractinia > Rhizangiidae > Siderastrea > Siderastrea siderea. The sequence continues at coordinate 42,038,575 of OZ034978.1, read as the reverse complement.
CACTGGGGATCGAGAGCGATTTCTTCTTAAGATCCCAAAAATAACCCAACCATCTAAGGCACTGCACCGGGGACCAAACACTCTAAAGCATATTGGGAACAAACCCGGCACGAGACAAATCTGACTTAACGGCTAAGGCCTCCAAACGACAACACGCGAATGTTGGGCATACCCCCAAGCCATCATCTAAGTAAACGACTATCCTGTACGCCTGGCTGCGCCAATATTAAACTAGAGGCCTCATAACTTTAGTAAAGATATAAGGTCCAGTAGATAATCCAAATGGCAAAACAGTGAACTTAAAATATCTGGTTACCCCACTGAATGACCAAGAAAACCCCAAAAAGTCTTGGTCGGGAGGAAAGATATCAATATGGTGATATCCCGATTTAATGTCAAATGAATAGAACCAATTTTGGGAGTGGTCAATAAATGAATTGAGCATGGTTTTAGCGTCTTCAAACTTAATTGTGAATTTTTTAACAAAAGAATTAGGATACCTGAGGTCTAATATTAGCCTCTTCTTGCCGTTAGACTGAATGGAAACAGACAAAGGGTTAATTACTGAAGGTGGAGACGAGCATTCCACAACAGAACCAACAGCTAAAAGATCAGTAATTGCTTTGTGAACAAAATCCGCATGCTGCAAGGAAGACTTATTATTACCGAAGGTGGCAGGAGCAGGTGTAAAATAAAAAGGAATTTTGTAGCCTTCCAAAATGGTTTGGCGAATAAACCAAGAAGCGCCTATATACTCCCAGAAACTAATATTACGCCTTAATCTTCCTTTAACGGCAATGTTCTGCACGTCCTCTTGATAATCCGGACAAATTTCCGGAGAATCATGAAAATTAGGATCGCTAGTCAATTGGTAGAAAAAGTCAACTGGGTCACAATCGCCCAGAGAATTCACTGGAGATACAGGTAAAGGATACTCATCTTGTCCCAATCGTTTTAAGGCAGCATCGTATTTGTCCCTGGACCCATCATCCGTTTGTTGGTTTGGTGCTCGGTGGGTTTCGAGTGAGGTTGTTGCGACTGGGACAAACTGAGGAATTTGCCCAATGTCCGCGTTGGCCGCAGCTGAAACATTTGTCAGCGGGAACTGGTTGTCTTGCACGAAAGGACTGATGGCGAAAGGGCTGTTGAAGATTGAAAGAATGCTGAGCAGGAGCAGCCGAGAAAGAAGTTTGGGTTTCCGTTGCTGACTCACGCTGCGGAGCTCTGGGACGGGCAGGTTGAAATTTTCTTTTCTTTTCACGAATCTTCGACAGCGCCCTCTTCTCGGCTGAACGGAGCTTTTTCTCGTCTTCTGAATCGACGGCGAGTTCGTCGGACTCATACTCTTCAACAGCAGTCCAACCTGCGGGGCTCTTGTCGGCGAAACGCACAAGTTTGTTGCGCTTATCGATGAGCTTCTTTGCTTCTTCGAGATCGGAAGTTGCAGAAGAGACTTTCCCTGCGCGAAGGTTCTTAGAGGCCGTCTCGATTTGGTCGAGGACGTTGAGATTAAACTCGAACTGTACTCTGTTACCTTTATAATTAAAGGTATTCGAAGCTTTCGTCTCAGTTTTCAGCTTCTTTAGCTGGCTCTGTGTAAGGTTGTCTTTCTCTTCAAGTACGCGCTTGAAAGAAGTGAACTTCTGATCAAGCTTAGAGTCTAACAGTTGTGAAAATAACCGAAGGGTTTCGGCATTAGACAAGGAATCCTCATGTTCAGGAGGCGTAGTACTTTGGGAATCACGAGGAATATCGTGCTGTTCGGAAACGGACATCACTAAAAGCAAGTATAAAGAGATGCCTTCGAATGGTTTCTGCATAACTTACAATCTCTTAAATAACCAAACGAATCCCACAGGATTAATAAACAACTAAATCATTAACACAATCTTATGAATACATTCCTGCATACTTCAGTTACATACCGAAACATTACAAAATACATGAGAGCCTTAAGGCTACCGTGTGGCTTATTTTCCTGCACACGGAAACGGAGGGAGCAGGAATATTTTACTTTGAATTGAGTTTATTTTGGCACTAGTGTGGATATTTTTCATTATTACGCGGGTGACAAACTGCTCATGAATAAATTTATAAGGAAAAAATATCGGTGGAGGTCTTACGTTAAAAACCTTTGCCGCGTTTGCCGCGTGCATACGTGACGCGCACGTGATGACCCGCACTAGCGGCTGATCACGCGCGTGGCGTTCCGACGACAAACAAACAAGCTTGCCTCTTCAAAATATTGTCCACTGATAGAATACTAAGAGTCAGTAATATGACTTGATCAGACGACTTCGAAGGGGAGGTACTCAATAAAGTTTCGCACGAGGAGGCTCGCTCCGACGTGCAAAACCTCGCCCTTTAATATACTAATTTTTGTCGAAACAGTACCCCTTCCATATACGTAGAACAACATTGCCCTTTTTATACCTCAAAAATAAGCCAAAAGCGGTTAAGTGTCTCTAAAACCCTAGGCTTTCGCATATTTTTGCTTTGGGATTTCTGCCCAAATTTTGCAAATATTTTTCACTTACAAAAACTCTGAGGGGCATTCCCTTTCAGTTGCGAGCCTTTAACACACCCTTTCGTACACTTCAAGCGTGAAAAAGGCTCCTCTTTCGGGTGGAGCCTCCCCATATATCCCACTATAAGGAGCCGATCTCTTGTCCATATATAGTATTTAAGTCCGGTGCTCTTAACCATTTCTGTCTGTCTGTCTCACTCTATCTCTTTCGCCGTAAAAGGTACCTTTTAAATGAAGTAAACTACTGTATCTACTGCGTCTTTGATGAGGCGTTTGCTCGCGGAGGCATTTGACCGTGTTGAAGTAGTTATTTCGCCGGTGCTGATTTAAGATTTGAAAAGGCCATGTTTCGTAAGGGTAACATATTGTCAGCAAAGGAAACCGGGCCCCCTTCCAGCGAAGGTTTACTTTAGTCAATCTGGTCCAAACAGCGGAAGAACCACGACAAAGATATGCAAGGATTTCTGTTCCTCAAACTTTAATTATGATTTTAACTGTACTGTTCACAAAATTGACTGAGGGTTTGATCCCGCCACTTTTATAATAACCGATGATATACATTTTACTACAAATATTTGCTTATTTCGTCATCCCACACCGAAAAACCTTTAAAAATAAGACTGACGAAAGTGGCTATTGAGTTGGTAAAATCTCTTTGGATATCACACCAACTGTACAAAATTTAAAAAATATTTAAAAGTGAATATAAAATTAAAATAGCAGAAAAGACAGTTACAAATTAAATAGATCTAATAACGATTTTATCGTTATCACTTGACAATGTGACATGAACAGCAAAGAGTTTGAAAGCCAAATGGTCAACGGTATGTTGAGAATTCTGATGGTGTATGTATAGTAATTCCAGAAGAATTTGTCTTCACTCAAAAACTAAATGTCTTGTACCTGGTCGGCATTGCATAAAAAGGTTCGAACGCGCTCTCTTATTTCTTTCAGGCGGCAATGCTTTTGAACGGGGCCTTTCTGATTGAGATGAAGAGCGTATCTCCGTTGTGACTAGATTATGATCAGTCTTTAGAAAGCCAGCCTGTGAGCAGGCGCCTTGGTGAGAAATGAAGCACGCGAAAAATCGGTAAGCAGAGCCTGCCGAGTACGAAATTGTAGTGTTTTAGGTTAATAAATAGAACATATATGACTACTTCATATCTATTTCCTATATGATTGTAAGTATTCAGTTGATTTTAGAGAGTTGAATAAAGCGTTTACTGAGATAACAACTCTCCACAGTTGTGTAGACTAGAACAAGAACCGAAGGAAAACGACGCATAAACTCTCCCGGAAAACGTAATTTCTGGCTGAGAAAACTTGTAGATGACAGTTTCTTCATTTGAACACATAACATAAAAAGCGTAAGTTTTCAGAAACGGCGTTAAGTTTTGCAGTTAAATTGATACTTTCGACTTTGTTGTCGGTACTTTCCTTTGCAAAACAAGCACACCCCCAGGGTTCTCCCTCCCCTCAGGGTGCAGGGGTCAGCTCATGCAAAATACGAGCCCAAGTGGTGTAAATATTTGAAGTTGGTGATTTATCTTACCTTTGACGGGTTTGCTGCCATTTCCCCTCCCTACGTCTTCTCCGCACCCTTCTCCCTGTGATAATATGAATCCATGATAGTATGAACTCCTATCCCATCCCTCATTCCTTGGTCAACATCTGTTCTACCCTTCGCCAAGAAGGAACGTGACGAAATATATTTTGACTATAGCGTGACTCAGTAACGTCACGTTTTGTAAAAGGAACTGACATCTCAGCATAATTCTGAATAACAAGGGCACGGAAATTTAAATAGATTTATTGATAAAGACAAAATTGTTCTGAATTTTAAAAGAAACGGGTATCTACCGAAAGAAAAAAACGTCCATCAAGGAACTTTTGCTTGGCTGACTGAAAACCGGAAGTCTGGGGAAAGTAACCTAGAAAAAAAAAAGAGAGAGAAAACGGGTATTTCTACACCCCGTCGTCGCCAATACGACGGAGTAATTATGGTGGGAACTGAGCACGCGTCTATGGTTTCCGCTGTGAAATTCGCAGGCTATCTAAAGTTAAGCCCCTGACTGTGGGCCTGTAATGCAGTTAAAGGAGGGGACGCCTCTCATTGTTTGGAGGATCGAAGGCCTGATATTTATGAAGTGTTTTGTTTCATTTTATAATACTGAGTTAAAAAACAAACGAAATGAATTATAATAAATGACGTAGGGAGGGGGGATGGCAGCAAACACGTCAAAGGTACAATAAATGGCATGTTTTGTTATTTTCGAGGTGTAATCCGTGCGACTAAACAAAAATGTTATTTAAAAAGGTGTTCTTGTCGTGTAATTCTCCGTGGAGACTTCTCTGCAGTTGAAAGAATGTCTTCCTGACGTCTAAATCACTGTAGAAATTTAGAGGAGTGAAATATCTAAGAATATGGACTAGTGATTTGGCCCCCAAAAGAATGAAACACTAGCCAAGTTAAAGAAGTAAGGGTGTGAGAACTCGTTTCACTTCAGTTTTCACCTTAGCTTAAATTCTGTATCTTAAAGCGTATAAAAAAGCAAAAAGTATTTGTTATATTGCCATAAAATTCTTCGGACATTTGAGCTCACTTGAGAAATGTAAAAAACACTCGCGTCCGGCTCTTGCTTTTTATATTTCTCTCGTGTTGTTATATTCTATGTCATAGGACAATATATTATAATACATGGTTTTGTTTTCTCTATTTGACTGGTAACTAAACTCTTGTATCTTCTCCCCTTATTTCCAACTCTTCGCGATCGCAAGGGGCCTGAATCTGAGGCTTTTTACACCAAGAGAGAGCATCATCCTTCTCCCATGCCTCCGTTTGTTCCCATGTCTCCGTTTGTTCCCATGCCTCCGTTTGTTCCCATGTCTCCATTTGTTCCAATGTCTCCGTTTGTTCCCATGCCTCCGTTTGTTCCCCGCTTTGTGGCACCTGACTTGGCAGGCAAATAGACATTACACCGGAAGCCGCTGCCAGTTCAGCGTATATCAACAACGGGAACGTTTTCTTCAGACTTGGAATATCAGCCTAAGGAAAAAAAGCCCGTAAATGTGCTGCTTCGAAGCAACTAGACTGTCTAGTGTGATGTCTGTGATCTGTCTAGAGAGGTCATTTGGGTGAGAGAAGTCTTGAATAACCGTCCCACGGACCGGGAGATCTCGTGGTTGCATGTTGATGCTTTTTCGCTTGTCTGTTTTTTTTGTTTTTTTTAATTTCTGCTAGGAGAGTTTTGTATTTTATGTCACCAATATGTTCGATATGTTTCTCTCCGTTAATCCTTAATCAACAATGAAGTTTGATCTGATTTTCTAACTTGTTTTCTCTTGTCAGTTTCTCTTCTCACGAATTTTTCACATATAAATCTCGGTTTTTCATTACTCGTTTCTCTTGTTGGGCTGATAATTGAAAGCATCTTCTTTTTATCTTATCTGGTCAACTCCACAAGAGCGATTTTAAAAAGCATATTCAAAATATGTTGCTTTCCATACTGGAGGCTGAGGATGATTATGTTGAAGCACCTATTTTACTGCAGAAAATTGCAAAGCATGTAGTATAACGGATCAATTTTCCTATTTTGTCGCATCCTTTCTTCCTCTCATTTATTAATTGTGTTTTCTGTAATTCGTGTAATTCTTGAATGCAAATTCCTAAAAGTTGTATATATAGTTAAACAGTTATTTAGTTTTAGTATCCTTATTTAATTGTAATTGTGATTATTTAAATATCCTTATATAATTGTGACTGCTGTACCCTTGTAGTTCCGCCCACCTCGATTAGCTTTGCTATTTGTGGGTGGAACCGAACCTTTAATCATTCGTAACTTAGTTTATAATTTTTTTTTGTATTTAATAATTTATGTATTTTTGTGTGTGAATTAACTACTAGTTGTCATATTGACTAGTTATTGGTCTACATTTGCAAGAGGCATAGCCGAGACAAGTTACGAATTTTGTTTGGATGACCGATGTGTAAATAAAAGTAGAATCGGCCTATTTTGGGATCCCCTCAAAATGCTTAATTGACCCCTCAGGCGATTGCAGTTATCTTTGCCTTCATTCACTTGGTGGTATCAAGTATAAAACAACAGCAAAAGTCAATGGAGCATAAATTTCATTCGATTCTTCGTGTATACAAATTGATAAATTTAAAGAATCTGCAAGTGCTCGGAAAACCACATTATTTGCCCAGACCATCAAAGACCAGCTAAACGCAGCTCTTGAATAACAATCGCCAATGGACAGAAGCCACAAAAGCTGAATTGAATTTTCCAACACAGAATTCATGTAGTCCAGTCACATCAGCAAAATCAACCATTTGGGTCATTGCACCCCCCGGGGGTGTACTTCCCGAAGATTTGGGCGGGGGTGTGCGGTGCGCTTCTGGAAACCCTTACCCTATTTACAGCGGTCTTACCCAAGCGAGTATAAGAAATACATACGCATAGAATTCATTATCATTTCGATAGAAGACACGTCCGGTTCTTCTTGGCTTTATTTAATAAACGCACTTACCTACCCCTCTTCTCCCCTCCACCCGTTTGCATTTTCGTTCTAGCTTCGATTCTTTGTTTATTAGCTTTTTATTATATTTATCTCCAAATTTCCAGACATTTCTTTTCAGCTATCCAGTCGGTAAGTATGTTTGTCGCAGCTGCCTAAGCCGTTTCCACGTGGTCGACGCTTCGTTCAACTTTTCCCTACTTTGAGGTTAGTATTTGCCTTCTACTTTGCGTTCTGTGCTTTTGGCTTTTACTTTATTTTGCTGGCGTTACCATTCCGTTTTTGTTCATCTCTCTTTTAGTTCTCTGTTGCCGCTCCTGGGATGATAGTTTTGCAAGGGAGTCTAATTCCCTGTCGGATTACTGACGCGCAAATCTGTCATCCCCTGAGCCGCGTTTTCCTGTCATTGTTCTTATGCCGTGTTTTTTGTCTTTCAGGTTATAATCTTCTCGACAGGGTTTTGCCGTTTTGCATTTCAAGTGCAGCAAATCAGCCTCTATTTTTTCCCATTCCCGGCTCAGGGGATGACAGGAATTTGTTCTTCATGAGTACAAGTCCGTGGGCATTTTTAAAATTTCTTTCCGCTCCTGTTTTGCATGTTTTTCAATGTTTTTACACCTGGTCAGGTAAATATCCTTTCTTTTAATATTTTTTCACATACCGCGTGCCCTCATTTCCTACAACTCTCATACAGTTCGTTCATTATGCTGTTTTGTTAGTTCTGTACTGTGGCTCCAGAGCAGAAGTTTTGTTTTACGGCAAGTTTTGTTTCCTGACTCTGTCGAGCGTGCGCTAGCAACAGGGGTTCAATTTCGCTAAATTTATTGCTCCTCGCTAGTCGTGTCAGTATGTTACGTGGCTCCAGAGCAGAAGTTGTTTCAGGGCAATTTTTGGTTTCCTGACTCTGTCGAGCGTGTACTAGTGGCAGGGGCTTTATTTCGCTAAATCTATTGTTCCCCGGCCTTGTCAGTATGTTATGTGGCTCCAGAGCAGAAGTTGTTTCACGGCAATTTTTGTTTCCTGACTCTGTCGAGCGTATGCTAGCAACAGGAGCTTAACTTCGCTAAATTTATTGCTCCTCGCTAGCCTTGTCAGTATGTTGTGTGGCTCCAGAGCAGAAGTTGTTTCAAGCCAATTTTTGTTTCCTGACTCTGTCGAGCGTATGCTAGCAACAGGGGCTCAATTTTGCTGAATTTATTGCTAATCGCTTGTCAGTATGTTGTGTGGCTCCAGAGCAGAAGTTGTTTCACGGCAATTTTTGTTTCCTGACTCTGTCGAGCGTATGCTAGCAACAGGAGCTTAACTTCGCTAAATTTATTGCTCCTCGCTAGCCTTGTCAGTATGTTGTGTGGCTCCAGAGCAGAAGTTGTTTCACGCCAATTTTTGTTTCCTGACTCTGTCGAGCGTATGCTAGCAACAGGAGCTTAACTTCACTAAATCTATTGCTCCTCGCTAGCCTTGTCAGTAGGTTGTGTGGCTCCAGAGCAGAAGTTGTTTCACGGCAATTTTTGTTTCCTGGCTCTGTCGAGCGTATGCTAGCAACAGGGGCTCAATTTCGCTAAATTTATTGTTCCTCGCTAGCCTTGTCAGTATGTTGTGTGGCTCCAGAGCAGAAGTTGTTTCACGCTAATTTTTGTTTCCTTACTCTGTCGAGCTTGTACTAAGTGGCAGTTGCTCCATGTTTTATAATTTTTTATAAATTGTTGCCTCATGGCCGGTGTTTAGTTTTATATTTCCAGCATTAGAAGTTTTATAATTTTTTGATTATTTCACATGCTTTCCGGCATGAGATGTTTGTACTTTCTTGCCTCGTGGCCGATGTTTCTTTTCATGTTTTTTCCCGGCCTGAGATGTTTGTAATTTCTTGCCTCATGACCGATGTTTGTTTCATGTATTTTCCGGCATGAGATGTTTGTAATTTCTTGCCTCATGGCCGATGTTTGTTTCATCTTTTTTTTTTCCGGCCTGAGATGTTTGTAATTTCTTGCCTCATGGCCGATTTTTGTTTCATCTATTTTCCGGCCTGAGATGTTTGTAATTTCTTGCCTCATGGCCGATGTCTATTTTCATGTTTTTTCCCGGCCTGAAATGTTTGTATTTTCTTGCCTCATGGCCGATGTTTATTTTCATGTTTTTTCCCGGCCTGAAATATTTGTAATTTCTTGCCACATGGCCGATGTTTATTTTATGTTTTTTTCCGGCATGTGATGTTTCTAATTCCTGGTCCCATGGCTTTTGTTTATTTCGCGTATACATGAGATGTTTTAAAATTTCTCGCCTCTTGGCCGATGTATGTTTCATGTTTTGTCCGGCGTCAGATCATCCTCGGAGACCCAGGGGCAGCTAGTCGGGACGACGGGATTTTCATGGGTGAAAGTTTACAACAAGAGCGGGAGAGCCCCTGGGCACTTACTCTTACCGAACGAGTTCCAGAAGCGTTTGAAATCCCACCTTCTGATTGGCCAGAAAAATATTTTTCTGGCCAATCAGCGAAGAGGAACAGCCGGGCGACTCTCATGTCTTCTTACACGAGGTCGTTTTCCTCATCGAACGCCCCAGTAGCGTGGCCCGTTGAACGGGAACATTTTTGAGAAGAGCTTCAGAAAAAATAAATAAATAATAAGTAAACGAAGTCGAGGAAATCGCAAACTATAACGTGGCCGCAAGAAAACAAACACTCACAGGGGTTTTTTCACGGCGGACTTATCGAAGGTATCGTAAATTTTTAGAGCTAGCGACTTCCCCTTTCTCAAGTGTTGCGTGAGGCTAATAGCTACTCGAGTAAACAATGTTACTAATTATTTCTCCTTGTTCGTTGAACTACGTCTGAAACTTTCCACGGGAATCTCCGATGCACGGGCCACGCAACTATGTCGCTCGAGCATGGGAACCACAGTTAACCAAAGCGTAATATAAGTGTTTGTATGGAACTGAAATTCGATCGAAAATAATCGGCGGTTTTCCGCTGAAAATGCATTAAAATGGAAATACAGTTTGAAAAACATTACCTGCTATGCGTTTGCTGCGTTTTTATTGCTTTTCCGAGCTTCTGGAGGCCGATCTGGGCGATTTTCTGCTTAACGGTCGATGCCAGGTACGTCATGTCACGTACTAGAGAGAACTAGTTCTCTCTAGTACGTGACATGACACGCTCGATCAACATAGTTGCGTGGCCCGTGCATCAGAGATGGAAAGTTTCAGACGAAGATCAACGAAGAAGGAGAAATAAAATAGTTACATTGGAGAAAGGGGAAGTCGCTACCTCTAAAAATTTACGATACCTTCGATAAGTCCGCCGTGAAAAATTCCCTGTGAGTGTTTGTTTTCTTGCGGCCACGTTATAGTTTGCGATTTCCTCGACTTCGTTTATTTATTATTTATTTATTTTTTTCTGAAGCTCTCCTCAAAAATGTTCCCGTTGAACGGGCCACGCTACTACGGCGTTCGATGAGGAAAACAACCTCGTGTAAGAAGACATGAGAGTCGCCCGGCTGTTCCTCTTCGCTGATTGGCCAGAAAAATATTTTTCTGGCCAATCAGAAGGTGGGATTTCAAACGCTTCTGGAACTCGTTCGGTAAGAGTAAGTGCCCAGGGGCTCTCCCGCTCTTGTTGTAAACTTTCACCCATGAAAATCCCGTCGTCCCGACTAGCTGCCCCTGGGTCTCCGAGGATGGCGTCAGATCCTTTAATTTGTAACTTGTTGCCTCTTTATTTGCTGCTTTTGTTTAGTCCTATTTTATGCATATTTGGCTTTGGAATTGGTGCTTTTTCCAAAAGGATTTTGTTCCTCGTTGCGTACTCGTTGGTTGTTTGCATATACTTTAATTTGTTTTCTATAGCTTTCTATTTTAGCAGGCCCAAAAGGCTTCTGCTCTCTTGCGAGTTTGTACTTTGCTTTTATTTTGTTCCTTTTACATATTTTTATATTCCTTTCATTGCTTTTATTTTGAGCAGGCCCTAAAGGCTTCTGCTCTTTCATAGGATTTATCGGGTTTTATTTTGGTTCTCGTAGTGTCTTGTTTGTTGTTTCCTTAAGCTTCGCTTAATTAACTATTACAGCGCTTCTTTTCCGGTACGCAAACAAATTTTTAAATTCATCAGTCTGTTCCTCGTGGCGTTTCACTTTGCACTTGCCATCGTCATTGCCTGTTTAGAAGGCCCTAATGGCTTCACCCTTTGTTTCAAGATTTTTTCGGCTTTTTTCTTGGTCTTGTGCCATCTCTTCGTTTTACGGAATTAATTTTTTGTTTCTAATTTTGGGCCTTTGTGCTAGGTCCCGCGTGCCTTGTTTTTGAGCTTGGATTCATTTTTGAGTTTGGGTATCTCGCAGTTTGGGTGCTTTTGGGTTTGGTGTGTTTTGAGTTTGGGTGCTTTTGAGTTTTGGGGTGGCGTTTTCTGTAGTTGCCTGTTCATGTATATTTCACTCATGTGGCCGCCAGATTTCCCATAACTTAAAGGAGTGCGGGTAAGACCGGTGTAAATAGAATACTATTTCAGACCAAATATGTGATTTTCCCTACCCTATTTCAGACCTGACCCAAAATTTGATACCCTATTTCAGACCAGACCCGAACCCGATTTCGTTTGCGTAAACATTTGAGAAGGCCTTTAAATTCCCAACGTTAATCAAACCTGGGTTCTTTGAAGAAGAAAGTTAATAAAAAGATAGCTTCTTGTAGAGCCATACCAGATCCCATATCAGAGTGCACAAACCTCACCCTATTTCAGACCAAAATGGTCAAAATCTTTACCCTATTTCAGACCAAAAAGGCTCAAAAACCGTACCCTTTGGCGCGACACATACCTATATAGCTTATATAAGGGAGAACCCCACCCCCCGGGATTGCACCATAAAATATTTCTGATGATGTAATCCGAACCGCAAATCGACCGTTGTTATCGAATGTGTATGCTTCACAAACTAACACAAGTATAATCACATCGCTGTGATCCAACGCTATTTCTCTTAAATCTTACTGCAACATATTGAATACTACTGAGCGTGAAATCATTACCCTAGTTAAAAAATACATCAGCGCCTAAAATAACGAAGACATCTCCGACAAGGCCAGAAAACAGAGCGAAGTGGCTCTCTTGGGAATACCGAACATCACCCGAACAACACCGAATCGAAACGACTCTTCACGGACATAACGACGGGAATGCGTCAATGTGTTCGCATAATCTTAGACTGCAAGCAGTCCCTTTCTGGATGATCGATAGTGCGCGCGAGAACACGAGCTATCAACAGCATGGCGAGATTGCAGAGAGGTGAAAAAGACGAGAAGAGACCGGGGGGAGGCGGTGCTCCAAGTTTCCGTTTTTTCGCTCGGCTATTTCGCGTACCCTCTCAACTATCGAGAACGGGGCTGAGATAAAAGAGGAACTGTCAGCATTAGACTCAGACTCCTAAATCTCCAGGGTAGGTGCAACGTATTTACTACGATTTAATCATTCCAACTACAAGTAACGGAGAGCCTTAAGGCTACCGTGTGGCTTATTTTCCTGCACACGGAAACGGAGGGAGCAGGAATATTTTACTTTGAATTGAGTTTATTTTGGCACTAGTGTGGATATTTTTCATTATTACGCAGGTGACAAGCTGCTCATGAATAAGTTTATAAGGAAAAAATATCGGTGGAGGTCTTACGTTAAAAACCTTTATATCTTGAACGTTTGGGAGCCGATTACGTTGAAACTTAAGATAGAGCTTGGGGAATGGTGAAAGTGCAACAAAGTTAAGATTTTGTACAACGCCACTCCGTGTCCAAGTTTTCTCCTCGTGGAGAAGACAACACTTCTTGATTTTACCACAAGCACAAGCCGATTATGGGATTTCGAGTTCCACTGAAAGTTGTAAGCTTTTAAATGAGTAAAATCGTCCTTGTTTAAATGTGAAGCGTTCAATATTTTGTCAAAAAGCTTGTTTGAAAAAATTTGCTTCTGTTGTGACAAACTACAACACACCTAGATTATCTGCCTATTGTGTCAGTTCAGGGAATTCTATATCCGCGCTGTATTCTTCGACACAAAATTGGTGGTCTTAGGGCTTCCGAAGGCTTAACGAATAAATACGAACGTTTAAGGTAAGATTATGATAACTACGAAAATCAAATTCTAGCAGAAAAGAACAGTACTTTGCAATTTAGAGATCGTAAATATTTGGATTGAAGAATATGAGCGTTTCCCTATGTTGGCTATCAGAAGTACTATTTTAGTTTTTGTTTTGTTTTGTTGGAAAACTTCTAAAAAGGTTCTATTAACGTTTGAACGTAAAAAAAAGTCGGACTTCGACAGTATTTTTTTTTAAAAATACATAAAAGTCACAAGATATCCGTGGCACACGATTTAATGCACGTGCAATTATTGATTCAGAAACTGAAAGTTTTACTGAAGAGCCTGTTTATGAATATTTCGCGCAATGTCGCTATCATTCGTCGCACTTCGTGCATACGTTTTAAATTAATGAATACTGATGACCCACATTTCTCACCCGCGGCCTTAAGTTCCTCTTTGGGGGCCAACAATACAGTTATGAGTAAACTTTATTACTACAGTATTTGAATACTCTTAAAAGAGCAAATATTCCAAATCTGTGGTAAAGACGAAAATGATTTCTCACCATCAGGGCGACAAATGGCGCGACAATTCCAGCAGATCCCTGTATTAGAGACCATGATCCGGTAATCCTGTAGACAAATAACATTTGTTTAGTAGACAAAAACAATAATAGGCGAATGAGTTTTTGCTTTTTATGTTTCGAGCTCCAGGCTGCCCACCGCCACCCAAACGTTTGAGAAGTAACGCCCTGTAAGATAATTATGTAACCAAGTTTTCAAACAGTTTCTAGCCGAATATAACCCTAACTTTTTACAAAATAAACGATGGACAACATGCCCCCACCTCAACACAGCTGGATCAAACTCAGCAGAGTGCACGTACACTGCGTTTGCGGTGCTGCAATGGAAGAATCTTGCAGCGATCACAAGGATGACCACAGAGACTTGGAAATCTGAAATATATAGCACAAAATACAAAGTTGGATTCGGTTTTTCAAAGCTTACTCTATTAAAACAGATCCAGAACTTTTATAGCGTCCTAGCCTTTACTTTAAATTCATATTTTAAAAAAGAGATTGACTCTCCTTTCTTTTTTATTTTCCTTGTGTTAACTAAAGGTAAAACGCGAAACTAGCCTTGAAAAACGCTTGAAACCCGAGAAATGAACGTTGTGTTTTGATTCATGGGTTTGGAAAAGCGTTAACCTGCTTTAATCAGCCCTAGAAAGACAAATAAAGTACAGGGTAGGGACTGTCCAAGAACAAACCCCTTTAAATGTTGTGAGGAGGTACTTGTCAGCTTAAGGTCCTCTCCCCTCTCCCCTTGAAATTAAGGCTGACTGTCCCTTCAAGTAGGTGAGGATTGCATCTGCTACCCTTGCACCGTTAAACCCATTTAGATTCGCTTCCCGCGTGAAACACTTCTACCACCAGTGCAACCGCATTTTGGTTACAGTAGCGTTGTACGTGGTTGCTGTTCAATTGTCCCCTCTCACAAATTGCAAAACCTTCAAAACCAAGAGCCACAAATCGTAACCATCTCTAGGTGCGATGCTAATACAAATGAACGTTTCAAAAGATTAGAATGATGATGAACTAAATCGTCAACTATCATGTTGGGGACGCGGTGGGGACGCGGTGGGGAGCAGTGGTGTAGTGGTTAACGCGTTGGATCTGATGGTCGGTGGTTCAAGGCCCAGTACCTGCCATCGTGTTGTTTCCTTAGACAAGAAACTTTGCCCCACATTGTCTCTCTCCATCCAGGTGTATCAATGGGTACCGGCGACATACTGCTGGGGGTAACCCTGCAATGGACTAGCATCCCATCCAAGGGGAGTAGGAAAACTCTCTGTTGCTTCATACTACAGAAACCGGGTTAAGCTCTGGCCACGTGGGCCGTGTGCGACTTTACCTATCATGGTGCAGCCTGTGTCGGTGGCAGGCACGGAAAGGAGAGGAAAAAGGGGAGAAATCATTCGCGAGTTCGAAGCGCGAACAACGAGTAAGGAGCGCGAGAGGAAATGATTTCTCCCCTTTTCCCTCCCCTTCCCGCGGCTGCACGCAGGCTAATCGTAAAACACATTACATTCCGTGTAACAATATTTCAAAAACTAATGCTGTCCGACGTTTCGATGGTACTATCATCATTATCAAGGCAAAGTGACTGTTTCATCATGGTTTGACTATAAATGAGTGAAAACAAAATGATAGTAGACATTTTGTTTCTTTGGAGATCATGTAAATAACTTAGCGCGGATGGAGTCAGTTTGCACGACATAATAATACGGTGATATATTAACTTACAATTAAAGTCCACGAACCATACAACTATATTTCAACTTACAA